>SJYT01015651.1:292797-350615 GCA_006410635.1 Cephalophus harveyi | reverse complement strand
TATATATATATATATATACTTTTTCAGATTCTTTTCCATTAGAGGTTAATTCAAAATACTGAGTATAGTTTCTACTGAGTATAGGTTATCTGTTCTATATGTAGTAGTGTGCATATGTTAATCCCAAACTCCTAATTTATCTCACATGATTTTATACTGGTTACCCCTTTGAGATTTTTTTCTAGTGTAGGTGAATCACTACATGTATTGAGATTTTTTCTAGTGTAGGTGAATCACTGCATGTATTTGAGGCCTAAAAATATACTGTTTAGTGTTACCTAGTTTTGAGTTTCAAAAAAAAAATGAAGGCATACAGGCATCAACTATTCTTACTATTCTGCAAAATGAATGACATAGAGACATCAACCTGAATGTCATTTTTTGAGACTTGTTTATTGTTTTAATGTAATGACACTAATATTTATCCATGTTGTTGCTTATAGCTGAAAATATTCTTCTGTGAAAGACACCACAATTTATATATTTTCTGATTATACTCATAATCTTTGATAGTTTTCTTGTTATTCAGTCCCTAAGTCATGTCCAGCTCTTTGCGACCCCATGAACTGCAGCACTTCAGGCTTCACAGTCCTTTACTATTTCCCTGAATTTGCCCATTGGGTCAATCATGCTCTACAACCATCTCATTCTCTGTCGTCCCCTTCTCCTCTTGCCCTCAATCTTTCCCAGCATCAGGGTCTTTTCCAGTGAGTCAGCTCTTCATATCAGGTGGCCAAAGTATTGGGGCTTCAACTTCAGCATCAGTCCTTCCGATGAATGTTCATGGTTGATTTCCTTTAGGATTGACTCGTTTGATCTCCTTGCTGTCCTAGCAAATAAATCAAAATTCTCAAGGCCTAAATTTCTACCTGTACCTTACAGGATTTTAGTATTTTGTGTATTATGTATATAATATATAAAGGTTTCTTTACCTTGTGCTCAGAATACCTTTTTAAAAAGTGAGCTCAAAATGTTCATGAGTTTGTTTTAAATTGATGCTTAACTTTTCCCCAAATTTGATCAGACTATTTAAATCTTCAAAATATAAGGCTGTTGGTTACAAGGAGCCAGCTTCTATATACAGGTCAAAGGATTTATATAGAGAAGTTGAGTTTTCTATGGAAATTCATGGGTTTTGTCAAACTTGTTTGGAAACCAATAGATTGTAAAAATCAGCTCAGGATTTTTTAAAAAAGTATTAATTGTCTTTTTATCATGTTTTTGGTTGCTGTCGGATCTTAATTTGGTGTTCGGGGCTTCTCTCTGGTTGTGGAGCATGGGCTCCAGAGTGCATGGGCTCTGTAGCTTGTTGTATGAGAGCTTAGTTGCCCTGCAGCATGTGGGATCTTAATTTTCCTATCAGGGATTGAACCCATGCCCTCTGCTTTGGAAGTGCAGAGTTTTAACCAGTGAACCATTAGGGAAGTTTCTGACTCAGGATTATTTTTCATTTGACTGAGAAGCAATGGGTTATCCTAATGGATCCTAAATCAATGCCATTTTGGGGGAACAAAGGCCTTGAAGATTGGAGGGGGAAAGAAGTGGCAAGCTTTTTTCTTAAATCCTTGATTTAGATCAAGTGTTTACAAAAATAATGATAAGGAATGAACCACCTAATTTAGTTTAAATTTGGCAGAATTGTCTAATATGGTTCCTGGTCTGATTTAATTGTGTCTGGGAAGCTCTTAATATCCTTCCACGTGAAAATCATTGCCAAGCTGCCAGGATGTCCCCACTGACTTATTTGGCAGCAAGCAGATTTATGGCCTCAGACAAGCACCAACTAGAAGGCAGCCCCAAGTTTCCAGGGACCTGATGGGTGTCTCCTGAGACAGATCTGTGATAGAGTCCTCCCAGTGTGTTTTCCATGGGGGGAAAGTGTTGTTACAAAAAGCACTGTAACAGGGGACTTCACAGGTGGTCCAGTGATAAGACTTTGCCTTTCAATGCAAGGAGTGTGGATTCAGTCCCTGGTTGAGGAACTAAGATCCCATACCCTTCGCAGGCAAAAAACCAAAACATAAAACAGAAGCAATATTGTAATAAATTCAATAAAGAATTTAAGAATGATCCACATCCAAAAAAAATTTTTAAAATGTTTAAATAAAAATCCTCATCATTTGAAAAAAAAAAGAGAGAGAGAGAGAAAACACCATGACAATATTTGAAGTTAGAGATGATGTGGGAGAAGACTGGAGGACTGATTATAAATTCTAGGTTCCTATAGTAATGTAGGAGAGGGCCACAGTACAGCTTTCAGGAGTGGCAAGGGAAACATCACTTTTCATTTCTATCTGTGTGCTATTGAAGAATTTAATATGAAACAAGCACAAAAGTTCAAACCCATATTGAGTACTACGTTTCCAAAAATGGCCAAAAACCAGGGAGTGAACTAAAGAGCTTACCTAACTTCCACTACCAATAATTAAAAACTAAAAATCTGAACCTGTCAGTGCTGATGAGGCTTTGTTTAAGAACAGCGGGATGAAGGATTGTATGAAAGCATCGGAGAAGACGGAACACCTTTCCTCCCCCATCTCCGTTCTCTGCATTTACTGCAACATGACAAGCAGCCACACTGAGTCCCAAGCACAGACCAGCTCTGCTTTCACCCAGAGATTCCACTCCAGGACCCAGGGGACAGCAGTGGAGGCTAAATGCAGCTCAGGTTTGTGCATCGAAGCCAAATAATTGGTGAGTTTGGCCAAGATTCAAGTTCATTCTGCAGCATTAAATCAAAGTGTTGCAGGCTTGGTTCCAACGTTGGGAACAGCCCAAGTAGTGAATTGCGAAATCAGTCACCTTCCTCCCCCTGTAATCAATCTAATCTAGGTGACAGAAGCGGAGTCGTGCCAGGACCTGGCCTGAATGGCAAAAATAAGCCAAAGAATTAGAACAGTAAATTTCATTGTTAACAACTCTTCTGAGCAAGGAGGAGGTATTGAAGGAGGGAAGAAATTCATCCAACAAAGAAGATGTATGGAAGAGAAAAGAAGCGGCCATTGCAGTGCAAAATTAGAGAGAAAGAGGAGGATTAGGGAAAAAATGGGAGGAAATCTGAACACACCCCAAAGTAAGTCTCCATTGTAAGAGACATTTGATAGGCGGGTCTGAACTTGGAAAAAAGTGAATGGAGGAAGAGAAAACAGAAGAGACAAGAAACAAATTGGGGCAAAGGTGCATTCGAGCAGGACACTGGAAGTGGAAGCTCACAGGAAGAGATCCCTGATGGTAGGCATTGACTGAGATGGCATCTGTGGCAGGGGTGATTAAAAAAAAACTCTGAAAACCGGAAACATTAACTCTTTGGTTTTTCAACATTGAAAACAATGAAGTTACTACTGGGAGAGAAAAAACAAAAAGTTTGTTAAATAACTCTCAATTCACTACAGATGACATGGAAATATATCGAGGGGAGAAAAATATGTAAATTACACTTTCCAGATCAAGATAATTTTAAACAGAATTACAGTCTCTGGCACATCACTCACAGGCTTCGAAGACTATTCAACTAAATATGAGAATTTTTATAAAAATAAATTATTTTTTTAAAAGGTAGATGTGAGGAAACTCAAATGCACTTTCTTTTTACAAAACATAGACTGGATTCCTTTGATTGCAGTGATACCAGACTCCACTTAGTGTCTGCAAAGGAAGACTCCTTCATGGAAGAAGGTTTACTTCTGCTGATGCATGATGCAAAACGTTTTTCTTTAGAAAAACAAAAAAAAATCAACCAAAAGAACCTTTTTAACTTTATGTTGGAGGATAGCTGGTTAACAAAGTTGTGATTATTTCAGGGGCACAGCAAAGGGACTCAGGCATACATATACATGTATCCATTCTTCCTCAAGCTCCCCTTCCATCCAGGCTGCCCTATAACACTTAGCAGAACTCCTAGTGAAAATGGGTTTTGGTCTGATAGACGGGGTTGGTGTGGGAGGGGTGGTGGGGGTAGAGTCAGAGGGTGGTTGGAGGTTCGTGGGAAGGTGGACAGAGGGTGATGATTGTCACTAATGAAAAAGAGGCAAAGGCACAACACTGTACCATTCAAGTTGCCCAAAGCAAAGCTGAGTAACGACACTCCGTGAAAGCCAATAACACCCAAGCACACGCCATACTACGTGTGATTGTTCTCTGTGGAACCTGACACTGTGAAACATTTCACTTTGATGAGAAAGCAAACATGAAATCAGCTCTTTCCCTCTTCTCCATATAAAAGTCCATATAATTACTCATGAAGGCTGGAACATTTCATCTTTTTATCTGACAGATGCTTCTACTCTCTTTCTAGAAAAGCGCTGAACTCAGGGAACTATACAGCCTTCTCCACAGATTCTAAATAATCCTGACGCCACAAATTATCTTCCAGCAGCTGTGAGCAACACAAAGCTTTTCCTAGAAAATGGGGGGAGAGGGGAATTCTGAAGGAGACTAAAGGCAATTTTTTTTCCCAGCTCTCATGTGATTTTTAAGAGCCAGCCGGTCTGGAAAATGTTGAATTTGTTTGTAGGAAAGGTAAACACTGCCAAAATCAACAAGTTCCTTCCTTAGGGGGCTGTAGAGAAAATTGGTCTACAGATTAAGACAGTTCAGACAATTTAGGCTGAAGTAGAACTGAACCCCCTCGGCACCCAGGTTTTACCCCAGAACTGTATTAGAAAGCTGATAAATCTCTGCTGGAGGAATTACAAACTGTGTACTCAAGAGGTAAAGGAAATTAAAATTGATCTCTTCTATAAATATCTTAGACAAAGTGAGTTTTTTAAATGAATAAGTAGGCCAAGAGCCTTGGTGAATTGGGTTAAATGGTTCAGCCACACTGGCTAGATTGCTTGTTCTGTGTATCTTAACTGTGATTAGACTAATATAAAATGGTTTCATAGGTGATTGGTTACCAGTCAACAAAAATGCTTCAGTTAAAATGGCATAGTGAAACATTTTCTGCATGTCCTGTAACAAGGGCTGCTAAACAAAAAAGCAGGACGGCAGTTTCATTTGAATTTCATATAAACAGAAAATAATTCTTTAGCGTAAGCACATCCTAAATATTGCTTGCAGCATACTTATAAAAAAAAAAATGTTCACTGTTTAGCCAAAATTCAGGTATAATTATGCATTCTCTGTTTTTATTTGCTAAATCTGGCAAATTTTCCTGTGATACCTATGCAATAGGGTATGTGTTTTTTATATGCTCACTCCCCAAAGCACCCGGAATTCATATTTGAATAAGCTTAGCCAATATCTGTGTATAGAACCATAAAGATTAAGTATTATTTATGAGATGAAAATCCAGGCAAGGTTTTCTAAGAAGTTAATTATAAGAGTTACTTTGGGGAATTGAATTTCCTGAGGTTTGTGTTTTATAACTATCTGGGGAGTTTTAAAAATCCAGGTTGTAGCTCAGACTGATTAAACCAGAACCTCTGGGTGGGACACAGGCATCGGCACATTTTAAAACTCCACAGTGAATTATGGCTGCCAAGGTGAGAATCACTGCTCTAGACTGATTGGCATGACCTGCCAACCTGTGATCAAAAAACAAAAGATGAAAATGAGCTCATGCTTCCAGGCTGTCATTCAGGGTAGTGCAAGCTTTTTGGCTGCTTTTTCCCTTTCCTGCTTTAGAATTTATAAGAACATTCACATTTAGCTATGGATGGGAGACCCATGAAGAGCTGAGAAATAGTGAAGATGAGATTTTTGAAAAGTCTACATATTCATGAAGTGCATATGTACTTCTATATAATGGAATATTACTCAGCCATCAAAAAGGATGAAATAATGTCATCTGCAGCAACATGGGTGGATCTAGATATGATATTAAGTGAAGTAAGTCAGAAAGAGAACAACAAGTACTATATAATAGCACTTATGTGTGGAATCTAAAACGTGGCACAAGTGAACCTATCTATAAAACAGAAATAGACTCACAGACGTAGAGATCAAACTTGTCATTGCCAAGAGGGAAGGAAGTGGAAGAGGGATGGATTGGGAATTTGGGGCTTGCAGATGCAAACTATTACATTTAGAATAGATAAACAACAAGGTCCTATGTATAGCCCAGGGAACTATGTTCAACATCCTGTGATAAACCATGATGGAAAAGAATATGAAAAAGAATATATATATATATATATATAACTGAGTTACTTTGCTGTACAGCAAAAATTAGCACAACACTGTAAATCAACTATACTTCAGCAATTTTTTTAAAGGAAACTCTACATCTTCAAATATAGTAGCCTATGAACTTTGTCAGACTGAGTTTTATGGACGCAACTGTTAAGGAAAGTTAAACACCCATAAATCTTTGTTCTTATCGAGGGATTAAAACTATATGGAGACATATATATTTACATTTACAGTGTACAGAGAGAAGTCACAAAGTATATATTTCAAGTATATACTTCCCCATTGTTGTTTTGTCTGCCAAAACATTACCTATCAGCGTCAGCTACAGAATTCTGAAAATTGACCAAGATATCCAAACAAATTCACTGCTTTTAATTCAAATTATGGGCTCCTTCAACTCCAGTATGCACTTAAATTACTAAAAGTTGCAGAGATCACTAAGGTTGGGTTTTTCTGTAATTGAAGTTTTTCCGTTGGTT
Source organism: Cephalophus harveyi (assembly GCA_006410635.1). NCBI lineage: Eukaryota > Metazoa > Chordata > Mammalia > Artiodactyla > Bovidae > Cephalophus > Cephalophus harveyi. The sequence continues at coordinate 344,001 of SJYT01015651.1, read as the reverse complement.
TTTTCTGACAATGAATTGCCTGAAGATGAACATAGAACAATTTTTTCTGTACTTGTCCTGGAAGTTGACTGATAAACAGGCTACAGTGCTGCATGCTTTTCAAGTCTTCCTTGTCAGAAAGCCTGAAGAATTGTCATGTTATTAAAACCCCAATTCTAACACTTATAAGGAGGGTTCCAAAGCCAGCATCCATATCTTATCGTATACCACTGGCTCCACAGTGCATTTTGATACAGACTGTATTTACTTTCAACACCAACAACATTCCCCTTGCTCTCTTCGTGTGCCATAAACTCTCCCAGATTTATGAACCCCATGTATACTTTTCAACAAGTTATGTTTGAAATGTCAACCCTGAAAGGGATAAAGAGCCAACTATATCTTTCATTAACAATTAAGGACTGAGAGTCTATAGAAACATGATAGAGTTTTTAGTTCATCTAGCACAAAAAAGGAGATAAAGACTAGAAATCGTAAAATTATTTCATGTTTTACTTCATCTCCAGTCCACTATGAATATTAAGCTCCACCTATACTTAATGCATGGAGAAGGCAATGGCACCCGACTCCAGTACTCTTGCCTGGAAAATCCCATGGATGGAGGAGCCTGGTAGGCTGCAGTCCATGGGGTTGCAAAGAGTTGGACACGACTGAGCGACTTCTTTCACTTTTCACTTTCATGCATTGGAGAAGGAAATAGCAATCCACTCCAGTGTTCTTGCCTGGAAAATCCCATGGATGGAGGAGCCTGGTAGGCTGCAGCACATGAGGTCTCAAAGAGTCAAACATGACTGAGTGACTGAACTGAACTGAACTGATACTTAATGCCTGGAGCATCCCAGGGACGGTGGAGCCTGGTGGGCTGCCATCTCTGGGGTTGCACAGGGTTGGACACGACTGAAGCGACTTAGCAGCAGCAGCATACTTAATGCAAAGTGTTTTCCTTTGATGCAATTGTGCCTTAAATAGTAAGAAGCACATCTTGGTTAAGTGAAACAAGAATTCATTCGTCACCAGGTTCATCCCCCACAGCATGTGATCACTCTTGATTTGGTTCCACATGCTCTTTATGTTCTTTTTCAATTTTATTTTTATTTTTTAATCTATTTTTTAAATCTATTTTTCTTTTTGATTTATTCATGTATTTGGCTATGTCAGGTCTTGGTTGTGTCACGTGGGATCTTCGCGTTCCAGCTCTTGGATTCTCTAGTTGAGGAGCATGGGCTCAGTAGTTGGGGCATCCAGGCTTGTTTCCCCGTGACAGGCAGAATCTTAGTTCCCCAAGTAGGGATAGAACTTGTGCTCCCTACATTGCAAACCAGATTCCTAACTACTCTACCACTAGGGAAGACTCCCTCTCTATGTTCTTCACCAAATCTGTAATCATCTTCTACGTGTGTGTGTATTACCCTCAAATGAGTATTTCTACCTCAAAATTCTCTTTATTACAATTTCATTTTTCCTGTGGTCCATGGACTATATCTCAGTTCTGTGGACTCAAAATTTTAAGGAAGTTTGAACACATCACCCTTCACATAATCCACAAGCTGCCTCACTCATTCTTCTTTCACAAGGGCTCCCGTATATGTCCTTTCATTTACATATTCCTAACTGCCAACTGCCCGTGTCAGGCTCCATTAGCTCATAACCAAACTATTAGTGTAACTTCCTAATTGGTCTCCCTTTATCTACCCCATATGGAATCCTGATAAGGACACTCCCAGGGACAAAGGATTTAATAATTTTAAGATACTCTGTTTATCCACTGAAGAAAGGGCACGCTGCTTAAGATACAGAAACTAGAGTCTGGAAATAACAGTGGAGAAGGACTCTAGCAAATAGAATCTCAGTGAGAATGGTGAAAGTTTATATTCTAGGAGTGTGGAACAACCAGAAGTTGACTTAGTCATCAAAAACTGCAACCCACTGTTTGAGTACATCCAATTCCTGATCAGATTAATGTCACCTGACCCTACTGTATGGTTCTAGCAAAGGCTAGAGCAAACCTTCTTAGAAAAAAAAGATAATATCCCCCAGAACCCGTACAATGCCATCATTTAATTAAAAATTTGCTTGGCATACCAGAAATCACAATCAAGAGAAAACAAAAAAATAAGTACTCAGGAGATATTTGGTAATCGAATGACTCAATCAATATTCTCTACAACTTTGCACCATATTTGAAACCCTTGGGCAATAATCAACATAACTTTCAATACCCAGACACACTCTTAAGGAAATGACAAACTGAGATGAAAAATCTATGCCTATTTGGGGGGAAGGGAAGAAGGGAGGAAAGGAGGGGATAGAAATTCACACAGTGTTTTGGCACTAACACCAAGGAAGAGCAGGGTAAGAGGTCAACCATATTGTACCCTCCAGTCCTGATTTGTTAGAAGAAAAATTTTGTCGCTCTGGTGCAGAAAACGCAGTCAGGTTTCCCTTTGGAAACATTTAGCCAGTTCCATTTGTGGACCAATACCACTTACAAGGTCACAGTGACAGTTTTAAGAGTAACACAGTAAGGCTAATAATGCCCCAATGAGATTTATCATCAAGAAAAGGAATGAAGGATAGTGCCTATGTTAGCAGGTTTGTAATCAGTGAGACTCGCTCTGTTATCCTGTGAAGTTGGAATGGAATGGCTGTTGCTGTAAGTGGATAACGTGGCTCCCTGCTACCATCACCTCAGGGTGCCAACAGCCCGGCACTGCGATTATCATTCTTGGGTGGCCATGAGCTCTGCTATTTTCTTCTGCAAGTTTGGGGAAGATATATTGCTGTCACAACAGGGTAACAGTAGACAGGTGTCACAGTATTACACAGTCAGGCAGGGAAAAAAGAAGCAGACTTAGTTCTTGGGAAAATGAACCACAGCCTCTGTTATGTTTCAAAAATAAGTGGTTGGTGAAGAAGAGCTTAAAATTGTTAGGTCTTTCATTTAATTGAGTGTTGCATGCTTACTCTGGTATTTGGATAGTAAGAAAGAATATATAGATTACATGTTATGGAATTGGGCAGAAAATAAACCCCCAATAAATGTAGTGAAAGTGAAGTCACTCAGTCGTGTCCGACTCTTTGTGACCCCATGGACTGTGGCTTACCAGGCTCCTCCTTCCATGGGATTCTCCAGGCAGGAGTACTGGAGTGGATTGCCATTTCCTTCTCCAGGGGATCTTCCCGACCCAGGGATCGAACCTGGGTCTCCTGCATTCCAGGCAGATGCTTTAACCTCTTAGCCACCAGGGAAGCCCCTAGTAGCTCCGTTTAAACTACTGAAGGTTCAGATAGTTGGTGCTCATGTTTAAATAATGCACCTATGTGCATAAAAAGCAAATACCTAACCACTTCTAATATTTCTGGTTTAAGTTTAGATTATTTAAGAATTGCACACTAGCCTAGCATGAACTGAGCTCAAGTAATGATCAGTTCAGTTCAGTCGCTCAGTCATGTCTGACTCTTTGAGACCCCATGGACTGCAGCACGCCAGACCTCCCTGTTCATCACCAGCTCCCAGAGTTTACTCAAACTCATGTCCATTGAGTTGGTGATGCCATCCAATCATCTCATCCTGTCGTCCCCTTCTCCTCCCACCTTCAATCTTTCCCAGCATCAGGGTCTTTTCAAATGAGTCAGTTCTTCCCATCAGGTGGCCAGAGTATTTGAGTTTCAGCTTCAGTATCAGTCCTTCCAATGAATATTCAGGACTGATTTCCTTTAGGATGGACTGGTTGGATCTCCTTGCAGTCCAAGGGACTGTCAACAGTCTTCTCCAAGACCACAGTTCAAAAGCATCAATTCTTCGGTGCTCAGCTTTCTTTATAGTCCAACTCTCACACCCATACATGACCACTGGAAAAACCATAGCTTTGACTAGACAGGCCTTTGTTGGCAAAATAATGTCTCTGCTTTTTAATATGCTGTCTAGGTTGGTCATAAATTTTCTTCCAAGGAGCAAGGATCTTTTAATTTAATGATAAATTCTTTCAAATTCTATTATTTGCTCTTTATTTCTGTAAACAGATTTTGGAAAGCACACACACAAGCACACACACACACACACACACACACACACACTATCCTGTACAAAGTCCCCACCTAGGATCTTCCTCATTAGTAACTGGCATGCTTTCAAAATTCTTTGTCAACCAGTGAGCTTGGTAGATTAGTCATCTTAGACTCACTTCTGTCTCGTTTGTCATATCTACGTCACAGGAGTGTTGGAAGGATTAATTAGTTAACATGCAAATTTCTTTGAAGATAAAAAGCCCAGTGAAATTGCAAGTGCTCACATTCCTTCACAGGACATATCTTTCCTTTTATACTTGCAAAAATTCATCCACTTCCCTTTAACCCTTTATGCTAACTTAATGTACTCAGATTTCTTTTTTAAAAAATTGACTAGCCTTATCTTTCCCCCTTCACAAAGCTCAAAACAGTTGTTTACCTACACCCTCATTTTTCTCCTCCATATTGCTGTGGTGGTTATTCAGTCTCTAAGCCATGTCTGACTCTTTGTGACCTCATGGACTGCAGCACACCAGCTCCTCCTTTAATCCTCACTTTTACTAAGCATCAGTTTTCTTTCTTACAGAGAGATCCTGATACCATTTATGAAATCCTATTTCCTAGTTATTTTTTCCTACTTACATGTTTTGGTATTCATTGGAACTGTGAACAGGTATGCCTAAAGGTCACTAATGAGAAGGAAAAGTCACTATTCCTAACTTTCAGAGGCTTAGGCCATGAGAATCATTCATTTGGATCAAATGTTAGAGTCCAAAGGGCAGGCGAGTCTATCTGTGCAGTTTACTGAACAAGAAAGGGAAATTGTGTTTTTTTTCCCCCCCAAATTGAAATGTTTTTGTAATAAGGAGTTGTTTTAAATGTCCTTTATGAGATGAAATATACATTCTAGGAAATCTGATAAAGTATGTCCCCTGTAGCCCCCACCTTTTAACAGCTTCTGAGCCTGGATGCAGCTAAGGGTACAAGCAGCCTGTAAGCTGAAGCTCTGAATGTCAGAAGAGATCTTCCTCCAGCAGAAGAATCTGTACTTAAAAGGCTCATTTCCATTAAGAACCTAATAATCTGGCTATGAAGAACCACAGTCATTATTTTTCCACTATTTTTTGACACTTTCTATTTTGATTATAAAGTCAGACCTTGAGATATTTAAATGTATCAGCTTTTTAAAAGAGCTGTTCTTCAAATGATTCCTAAATGATATCTTCTTCAAGAGATTATGGAACTGACCAACGAGAATGAGATGGTTGGATGGCATCAGCAACTCAGTGGACGTGAGTTTGCGCAAGGTCCGGGAGTTGGTGACGACAGGGAAGCCTGCTGTGCTGCCACCCATGGGGTCATAGGGTCAGACATGACTGAGTGACTGAACTGAACTGAGACTACATGCAAATGCTTTTCACTTTGTCATGAACTTAATTCCGCTCATCTGGGTCTTCCACATTGCAGGCAGATTCTTTACCGTCTGAACCACCAGGGAAGCCTTTTAAACAGATTAAAATGATATATTTCATATGTTTCCTATCTCAAATAGCATGAGCAAAATCTGTGAAATATCCTCAAAATGAAATGGAAAGTGATCTTGGAAAAATATATGTATTATTGTATATGTTATATATATATATAAAGTATGTGTGTGTGCTTAGTCATTCAGTTGTGTCCAGTTCTTTGCGACCCTATGGACTGTAGCCCACCAGGTTCTTCTGTCCATGGGATTTTCCCAGCAAGAATACTGGAGTGGGTTTCCATTTCCTCCTCCAGGGGATCTTCCTGATCTAGGAATTGAACCCATGTCTCCCACATCTCCTGCATTACAGGTGGATTCTTTACCACTGATCCACCGGGGAAGCCCAAATATAATATATGCATGTGTGCACGCCAAGTCACTTCAGTTGTATCTGACCTTTTGTAACCCTGTGGATTGTAGACCACCAGGCTTCTATGTACATGGGATCCTCCAGGTAAGAATACTGGTGTGGGTTGCCTTGCCCTCCTCCAGGGAATCTTCTTGACCCATACCCTTACCCTTAATTATAATGTTATTATAAGAAAGCATATTTTTAAAGAAATTTCCTTTCTTTTTCTTTTTTTGAGTTGTACATACTTAATATACGCAATTCGATGAGTTTGGAAGTAAGCAAACACCCATGGACCCATCACCACAGTCTATGCCATAAAACCTATCCAAAACCTCCTCTTCCCACCTTCTTCTTTCTCCTCCTCTCCTTTCCTCCTTCATTTTCTCCTCTTTCTTCTACTATAATTATTAATGCTATTAGTATTAGTATTTTCACTCCTTGAGCAATCAAACTAAGCGTTACATATATATGTGTGTATGTATATGTAGTCTGTATCTCAGAGAAGGCAATGGCATCCCACTCCAGGACTCTTGCCTGGAAAATCCCATTGACGGAGGAGCCTGGTAGGCTGCAGTCCATGGGGTTGTGAAGAGTCGGGCACGACTGAGCGACTTCACTTTCACTTTTCACTTTCATGCATTGGAGAAGGAAACGCAACCCACTCCAGTGTTCTTGCCTGGAGAATCCCAGGGACGGGGGAGCCTGGTGGGCTGCTGTCTATGGGGTCGCACAGAGTCGGACACGACTGAAGCGAATTAGTAGCAGCAGCAGCAGCAGCTGTCTGTATCTATTACATGTATTGCTAGATGGAAGAATGATATATATGCATTATGATATGCATGATATATATGTATTAATATATTATTAAGTATGATATATGTATTATACATATGCATTAGTATGTGGAATCTAGAAAAATGGTACAAATGAGCCTAGTTTCAGGGCAGGAATAGAGATGCAGACATTAGAACGGGTGTGTGGACAGAGAGCGAGAAGAGGAGGATGGGATGAATTGGGAGATTAGGTTTGACATAAATACACTACCATGTGTAAAACAGATCACTAGTGGGAACCTGCTGTATGGCACAGGAAGCTCAGCTTTGTGCTCTGTGATGACCTAGTGGGTGAGAATGGGGAGTGGTGGGAGGCTCTGGAGGCAGGGGATATGTGTATATATGTATATATATAGCTGATGCATTTCTTTGTACAGCAGAAACTAATACCACACTGTAAAACAATTATATGTCAACAAATTTTTTAAAATAGTCAACCAAAAAAAAAAAAAAAAAAGAAAATAGAGTCCATAACTGTGACTGCTCATGTTACTAGCCATTTGTGGAGAAGCAGAAAATAAAGATGCAACAAATGATTAGGTAATCTTGTTTCCTGTAGGATGTATTCTCAAGTGGGTTTATATGGCCCATCTTGTTATGAATGAGTCAGGACAGGGAGTCATTCAGCACAGCTACCCAGGGAAATCTACCCTGTGTCAGAAACAGCACCTGCAGTGATGCAGTCACACGTACGGGCCAGATGGACTGAGAAGCAGAAATGACCCTTTGGGGAGAAAAAGAGAGACAGGGAACAAGTTTCTGAAAAAGTATCCTTTGACACCAGTACACCATGTCATTTCCCATGGTGAAAAAGACTTCGACTCTGTAAGAGACTATTTTTTCCAATTCTAAATTCTGAGCCATTTCACCTCCATTCAAGACGGTCATGACACAATGGAGATTTAAGGAAAAGTCAGCCAGACCCCCTAAATACAAAAAGACTTTCTGGAGTTGTATAGAAAGAGGAAAAAATTATTCATACTGCAAAAATCAAGAAAATAATTTAATTCATCTGTGTGTGACTAGGCAAACACAGTGAGCCACAACGCAAAAATCTAGTACTAAATTGCCATTATTACCACATTCTGCTTCTTCTATACCAGGATGATCCTTCTTCCAAGATTCACTTCCTTCGACTTATTTTTTTTTTTTTTAAGCAGCAAATACTTAGTGAAGGATAAATTTTTTGTTGCCTATCTCTCACCAACTTGAGACCTTCACATAGTTTGAGAGAAAGTCGCTCATTCAACTCCAACTCTGCGAATTCTCTGGGCCAGAATATTGGAATGGGTAGCCTTTCCCTTCTTCAGGAGATCTTCCAAACCCAGGTTTAGAACCGAGGTGTCCCGCATTGCAGGCAGATTCCTTAGCAGCTTAGCCACAAGGGAAGCCCTGATCACATAGTTTACACTTCATTTATTGGGGCTGTGCTATGCTCTTGGAGAAGGCCATGGCCACCCACTCCAATACTCTTGCCTGGAAAATCCCATGGACGGAGGAGCCTGGTGGGCTGCAGTCCATGGGGTCACAAAGAGTCGGACACGACAGAGTGACTTCTTTCACTTTTCACTTTCACGCATTGGAGAAGGAAATGGCAACCCACTCCAGTGTTCTTGCCTGGAGAATCCCCGGGATGGCAGAGCCTGGTGGGCTGCCATCTATGGGATTGCACAGAGTTGGACACGACTGAAGCGACTTAGCAGCAGCAGCAGCAGTGCTATGCTCTGACAATAACTGTAAAAATCAGATCATAATAATGATGACTAGGATGGTTAGATAGCATCACCGCCTCAACAAACATGAATTTGAACAAACTCCAGGAGACAGCGAAAGATGGAGGAGGGTGGTGTGCTGCAGTCCATGGGATCACAGAGTTGGACATGACTTAGCGACTGAACAAAATACTACTACTACTAATAGTTAACATGTTTGAATATTTATTATTATTCTAAGTATTAAATTAGCTCTTTTAACTCTCACAGTGAAATTCACATTCCCGGCTGTAGGTCCTTGGGCATAATGGGTACCTCAATTCTCTAGTCTACAAAGCAAATGAAGATGACAGTAGTTAGACAGTCTAACTCAAGCAATTGTTATGAAAAGTCAAGTTAGTCAATGTGTATGAAGCCCTTAGAGCAGTGCCTGTCACATAGAAAGTGCTATTGAAGTGTTAGCTATTATTATTATAGGTTATATAATTCAGATCCATGGGGGCTTTAGGTGTCATCTCTATGCTCATAACTTCCAAATCCAGGTACTAGTCCTTACCTCTCTGCATAACTTTATTCATATTTCATAACTTTATTAATATTTCAAATTAGCTGATTTCATCTTCCTACGGATGTATAGCAGCTGTCTCCAAATTAATATAGCCAACAACAGGATTCTGATTTCCTCCCCTCTTTCAAAGAAAAGCCCAACTCTTCTGCCAGTAGATCCAGTAAATAAGAGTCCATATAATGCAGCGTTGAAGTGTACAGATTACACAGCTGAGAAGCCTGGATTCAAATCCATCTTGTAGCTAGTTGTGTAACTTTGGGCAAATTACTTCCTGTCTCAATGTCCTAGCTTCCTTATCTGGAAAGACTAGAAATAATAATAGTACCTTCACAGAGTTGTGATGATATTCAAGTTAGAATACGAGCAGATGTTTTACTTGTTTTTTTAAGATTTTTTTAAATGTGGACCATTTAAAAAGTCTTTATTGAATTTGTTGCAATATTGTTTCTGTTTTACGTTTTAGTTTTTTGGCCAGGAAGCATATGCGATTGCTAACCAGAGATGGAACCCCTACCTCCTGCATTGGAAGGTGAAGTCTTAACCTCTGGACCACCAGGGAAGTTTCAATACACAGATGTTTTAAACAGTGCCTGGCACACACAATCAATACCATATGAATGTCATGTACTGTTGGGTTGGCTAAAAAGTTCATTAGGTTTTTTCTGTTTTCCATAAGGTGTTACAGAAAACTTGAACAAAATTTTTGGCCAACCCAATATTATCATACTCATCTATGAAGATGATCTATTAACTAACAGCTAATAGTTATCTTTGATTCTCTCCCTTGATGGTGGTGGTGGTTTAGTCACTAAGTTGTGTCTAACTCTTGCGACCCCATGGACTGTAGCTAGCCAGGCTCCTCTGCCCATGGGATTCTCCAGGCAAGAATACTGGAGTGGGTTGCCACTTCCTTCTCCAATTCTCTCCTTTACTTTCCCTAATCATGGATTTACTATTCCATCAGTAAAGTTTATTCAATTTGTTCCAAAACACTCCCCAAACCCCATCACACATGCATGCACTCTTACCATGGTCCCATATGGAGACCAGCCTTCATTGTGTGAGTTGGTGCTTGACCATCATGATCACCTCCCAATGGAGAACATGGAGCCAGATTGCCTGGTAAGCCCGGAACCCAGGTATTATACACTCTGCGTCCTGGTTTCCTCACTTCACATTGAATGGGGATCATGCCAGTGCCCACAACACAGGCTGGTATGAAGATAACAGGGATTCATAGATGCAAAATGCTCATCATTGTGCCAACACACAGCCTGCCTAATGTTTCCATAGTGTTCCCTGCTTCCTCTTCTTCCAGCCCTCACTCTCCCCATTACCTGCTACTCTCCAGACACTTCTTTGCATCTGCTCTTTGAAGAAGCCAGGTTTGCTCCTTCCTCGGGACCTTTAAACTCGTTGTCCTTCCCACTCAAAATGTTCTTCCAGAGTCAGATCTTCTTGCTCCTGGCTCCGTCTTGTCTGAATGAGCTAAAATGTGTCTACAAAGCCTGCTTCCCTGACCACCCAATCTAAAGTAGACAGCATTATTCCCCACCACATAATCCAATTTGAATTCTCTGGATAGCACTTATCTAATTTTATTTTTTAAATTAATTAATTTGTTTTTAATTGGAGGATAATTGCTTTACAATGTTGTGTTGGTTTCTGCCATATGTTAACATGGATCAGCCATAGGTATACATACGTTCCCTCCGTCTTCTACCTCCTTCCCACTTTCCACCCCAAGTATCTAATTTTATACATAAAGATTTACTTGTCAGTTTACTAACATACATACACACATACACACAGCGACATACACAAAGAAAGATCCAAACTACATGAAAGCCAAGATTCTGCCTGTTTTGACTTGTCCTCTGCTATTGCTATATCTTCAAAGTCTAGATAAGTCCCTGTTCTATATTGAGTGCTTGATAAATATTTATATTTTTCTGACAGGACATTTTATTTCAGGATACCTTTAAATATTTAATACTAACATTAGCAAAGACTAATAATGTCTTTGAAAAGTTGACATGGCAATGGCAGGGGTTAATGCATGTACGGACGATAAAGATGTTTCCATCCTGTGCATGTTTGAGGTGACTGTATCATATGGCACAAATGTCAAATATGCATCCTCTTTCTACTGAGGTGCTTTTGGCACAAGATTTTACTTAATCCATGAGCTGCATAAAATCTCTCTCTAAACATAATGTCAATAGACAAATCAATAAATATGTAGCATAGTGTGTATGCATATCCAAGCGTATCTACTTTTCTTGACAATACTGAGTCTAAGCTGCAGTCCTCTGGGGTGGCTGACAAGCAAAAGGAATTTGCTGGGTGGTATTCCTGAGGCTGGATTCAGTTGCAAATCGTTTTCTCTCCTTGCAGATGTGAATCAGCCGAGGTGTGAAGTCATCCCCATACTTTGGCACAGGACTGAAGAGCTTGGTTGGAGGATTTCTAAAAAAATAAGCAGAGAATTAAACTGTGGGACAGCTTGCAGTGCAGCTGGAAATAGCAGTCTCTGACGAGCTTGCTGCACCAACCACCAAAATTAAATAATGCTCTGAAAAGCCACCCTGCCTCAAGCGCTCCATTGCACGGCTCCTCTGACATCCCCTGCTAAGGTCAGGAGCCAGAATAGACTGAACTTTTATGAATACTGCCCTTCAAGATTGACACGGAGCCAAAGTTAAAGCTACATGCCTCCTTGGGAGAGAAATTAAGAGGCAGCCTGAAACACGTTATATGAGACTCTTATTTATTTGATCATGTATAACTGAAACTCCAACCACTTCAGTCTCAAAATTGTCTTGAGTCATAAGGAGGGATGCTGTGAACAGATCCAGCAAGAATGAAGTGAAGTGTTGGTGTGTTGATACAAGATGAACAACCACACTGCGATATCTCATGAAGGTGTATAGAAAAAAATCAAGAGTCAGTAATCTGCTAACCAAAAAGAGTTTTGCCTTTTAATGCTTTGTAGACTTTTATGGAGACATTAATGCTTTAGAAATCTCAAAATGGGCTCATGCATTCTGTAAAGGAGCTATTTCTTGATTTTCTCTTTTTGTCAGGAAATATTTTTTATTTTTATATTATTTATAAAATATTGTTTATTTTATATTATATTTTATTTTAGTATAGTGAATTAATAATGTTTTTCTTGACAATACTGAGTCTAAGCTGCAGTCCTCTGGGGTGGCTGACAAGCAAAAGGAATTTGCTGGGTGGTATTCCTGAGGCTGGATTCAGTTGCAAATCGTTTTCTCTCCTTGCAGATGTGAATCAGCCGAGGTGTGAAGTCATCCCCATACTTTGGCACAGGACTGAAGAGCTTGGTTGGAGGATTTCTAAAAAAATAAGCAGAGAATTAAACTGTGGGACAGCTTGCAGTGCAGCTGGAAATAGCAGTCTCTGACGAGCTTGCTGCACCAACCACCAAAATTAAATAATGCTCTGAAAAGCCACCCTGCCTCAAGCGCTCCATTGCACGGCTCCTCTGACATCCCCTGCTAAGGTCAGGAGCCAGAATAGACTGAACTTTTATGAATACTGCCCTTCAAGATTGACACGGAGCCAAATTTAAAACTACATGCCTCCTTGGGAGAGAAATTAAGAGGCAGCCTGAAACACGTTATATGAGACTCTTATTTATTTGATCATGTATAACTGAAACTCCAACCACTTCAGTCTCAAAATTGTCTTGAGTCATAAGGAGGGATACTGTGAACAGATCCAGCAAGAATGAAGTGAAGTGTTGGTGTGTTGATACAAGATGAACAACCACACTGCGATATCTCATGAGGGTGTATAGAAAAAAATCAAGAGTCAGTAATCTGCTAACCAAAAAGAGTTTTGCCTTTTAATGCTTTGTAGACTTTTATGGAGACATTAATGCTTTAGAAATCTCAAAATGGGCTCATGCATTCTGTAAAGGAGCTATTTCTTGATTTTCTCTTTTTGTCAGGAAATATTTTTTATTTTTATATTATTTATAAAATATTGTTTATTTTATATTATATTTTATTTTAGTATAGTGAATTAATAATGTTGTGTTAGTTTCAGGTGTGCAGCAAAGTAATGCAGTTATACAAATAGATGTATGTATTATTTTTCAAATTGTTTTCCTATTTAGGTTGTTACATAATATTGAGCAGAGTTCCCTGTGCTATATAGTAGGTCCATGTTGGTGATCCATTTTAAATATAGCAGTGTACACTTAATTTTCTAAGATGAACATCTTTCTTCAATAAAGGACCGTTGGAAAACCTCTTTGTTCTTGATAACTTCATTTAGCAACAACCCACCTAAAGGTACAGATGATAAGGGTACAAGATTTACACACATTCAATATCCCTGGCAGTCCAGTGGTTAAGGCTCTGTTTTCCAACGTGGGGACTGCGGGTTCAATTCCTGGTCAGGGAGCTAAGACCCCACAGGCCTCAGAGCCAAAAAATGTAAAACAGAAGCAATGTTGTAGCAAACTGAATAAAGACTTTTAAAATAGTCCATATCAAAGACTTATTTATAAAAAGAAAAGAAAAGCCCTCTTGGTACTAACATAATATTTGTAACTAAGTGAATTGCATTTTTTTAGCTATAAAACTTATAATACAGACAGAATATTGCCTTTTTCAGTGAAATTTATTTTCTCACTTCTAACATCCAAAAATGGGCTCTCATTTTACAAAGTACCACCTCTATTTTAGTAAAACCTTCCTCCACATCTTTCCCTGGAATGTGGGCCAGACTGCCTTTCCTCTAAGTAGGGGGAAAGTGGTTGCAATTTTTCCACTGAATTCTGGCCTGAGTGGGTGGAGAGGATCATTCAACCAATATCTACTTATGATTCTCTGTGCTCTGATGTGTTTTTAGGCTTTAAACACTATGACTAGGCACTGGGCTGTATCGATTCTACACCTAGTTTTATTCTCAGGCCTTAGACTTGATGGAGACTAGATATTTCTAGTTCCCAGGAATCTACATTGTATTTCTTCTGGTACAGCATAAATCTGAACCCACATATAAATGGACAATAGTTATTAGCAAAATGAAATGAGGGACAAAATCAAAAGTTTTCAACAAGGCTCTATAATCATAATAATATATCAGAAACATTAAACTGTGTTTCAATATATAAAAATTAGTATGGAAGTGAGGGTTGAGGACATTTTAGGACATTTCTTGAATCACAATCTTAAGTTATTAAATTTTGACAAGTTCAAATACAAGTCAAAACCTTAAAATTTATTGTGATTTATTTCCAATCATTTTCACAGAGCACCGTTTGAATTATTATGTTTGAAACTTATTAAATACAAATGAATGGCACATTTATAGTCTGTATAAATGCACGACCTCTTTCGAGAAACAGAAAATCCACAGTAATTCTTTGTCACAGACTTCATTTCTGAGCCGAAGGTGAGAGCTGGCCAGGATGACTGATCAAAGTGAGCCAAGATACTGGTGAAGTTCAGGGCAGGTAGACAAGTGTCTCCTGTTGTCTAGAAACACCTGCAAATGTCTAAACTGTGCTGGTCCTGGTTCTCAGATGCTGTTTCTTCCTCTTTGTGCATTAAGAATTCCAATGACCTGGTTAAGCAAATACTCAGTGGAAGGACAGTCCAATATTTCATGATGAAATGCAGGGGAAAATAATACTCACCTTGTCTTTCTATGACTAATGCAAAAATCTAATCATTCCCTCCATTCCATGACCCACACTGGGTTTAAACAGCTAGAGTCTGTCTGCCAGGTAAAAGGATTTAATGTCCCTCTGGAGAAGAAATTAACTGCTAAAACAGACTCAGGTGAAATGGAGTTCTGTCTTCTGTCCTCAATGCCACCATTTTTCTCTTTGAATCTGGCTCTTCCGTTCAAGTAGAATGAAAACTTGGATTTTTGCCTTGAGCAAATTTTACTTCCTAGGCTCAAATTCTGGGACTCTGTTTAATTGCAGAGGTGAGCTTGCCTTGTAGCAACTCTGAAATCAGTCAAGTTCACCATTTAAGAGCAGGAGGGGGCTGAAGTGGTATTCCACTTCCTTAGTTCTGTGTTGTTCCTAAGGGAAACTCCTGCCTGTTTTTCTTATTCAACACAACTTCACTGGGTTAGTTAACACTGAAAAGTTAACAAGACCCAGGCAGCTCAGTGGTAGCAAACCAAACGGACTCAGGAGTGTGACTTGGGCTTCTCCAGCCAGCATGGCTCTGCTTCTGATCCTGGGATATCAGGAAGGAGGAAGCTGAGGGTAGTAGGCTTGTCAACTGACCAGAAAGAATTTTCTTCTTCCAAAGTTATAACTGGGTTCTAAAAAAGTAGAAATGTTTGTTTACTAAACAAGATTATAAAACAAACCTAAACAAACAAACAAACAAAAAAGTAAACCTGATGTATTAATAAGAAACAGAACAAAAAAGACATTATTTCAATCCAACTGCATTCTAGAAAAAGCAAAACTATTAATAGGAAAATAGTTAAAGGTCAGCAGTTTCCATGAGTTTGGAGAATGGGTGAAGTATTGCAAGGGTGAACCTCGGGGGATATTTTATACCAGTGAAACTATTCTATATGATGATGTAATTTTGAATACATGATGCATTTACAGCACTAAATGTGATCTCAACACATCTAATTTTTAAAAATTGTTCAGGAGTTTGGCAGATACAGGATAGAATGCAAAATAAGGGAGAAAAAGAATCTAACTCTACGCACGTATGAAACAATTTCACTGAGGGGAGTGGAGAGGGAAAGATGCTGACCTCAGTAACTCTGGAAATTTGTGGACTCAGTGAGACTGAAGGCAAATGAAACTACACATAAGTGCTGTACTCTAGTTGATGCAGTAGTTTCACACAGGGGTCCAAGTTAACAATTCTGATACTGCTATACATGTTTCCTGAAAGTGAATACACAATTGAATATGAACGGTGATGATGGAAGTCAGGTTTCTCTCCATAAGATTTAAAGTTTACAGTAAGCTGGGAGAGGAAGTTGGAATGATCCATGTTGTAATAAACCAAAGTCAGAGACTTAAGCATGAAGTCAGATTTAGCTTAATATGGCTACATATACAAATATTTATAAATATGTATGTGTAAACATTTAGTATACATACCTAAGTTTCCTGCCTCTGTCACCTCAGTGGACCTAGAAGTAACAACACAACGTAGCAGTGAACACATTTTCCAATAAAAGGAACCAGTGATTCTTGGGGAAATTACTGGTTTGTGGACTGAATCAAGAAACACATAAGTATCTGGTAGTGCCATAAAGTAAGGAGTGTCCAAAATTAAATAAGAGATGGGAGTAGGTCAAAGGAACACAGAATCCAACCTACAGAGCTCCCAGTTACCAAAGCTGGAAAAATTTACACACAAAAAATAAATAATGTACTACTGGATTTACAATAACTCAAAGCATAAAATAAATGTCTGTGAGTCTATTTTGATAAAAGTATTGTGTGCTTAGTCATTCAATCATGTCTGACTCTTTGCAGGCCTATGGGCTGTAGCCTGCTAGGCTTCCCTGTCCCTGGGGATTCTCCAGGCAAGAATACTGGAGTGGATTGCCATGTCTTAGTCCAGGGGATCTTCCCAACCCAGGGATCGAACCCAGGTTTCCCGCACTGCAGGCGGATTATTTATCATCTGAGCCACCAGGGATATAAGTATAGGATTGAATAAACCAATGATGTAGAAGGAACATACCTCCCATGCAGAATTCCAAATCATTTATGTAGATACTCTGTTCCCAAGGAGGTGGCCTCCTGAAGTTTGGGCTGCACATTATAACTTCTCTCTAAAGAGGGAAAAAAAAAAAAAAAAAAGTAACTTTACAGTGGATGAACCTAGCAAACATGATCTCAGCCAGGTGATCAAGGTCAACATAACAGTGAT
Source organism: Cephalophus harveyi (assembly GCA_006410635.1). NCBI lineage: Eukaryota > Metazoa > Chordata > Mammalia > Artiodactyla > Bovidae > Cephalophus > Cephalophus harveyi. Next base: position 327,093 of record SJYT01015651.1, on the reverse strand, counting down.
TAGTCATGTTGACAGTCTGGGCCCAGAATGGGTGGTGGTGAAAACAGTATTTTATCTCTGTGACCTTCCTCCCCCAAATCCACAACCCCAGGTCGATTTTGAGAAAAACTGACAGACAAACCCCATTGGAAGTTTATTCTACAAAATATCTAACCAGTACTCCTCAACTCGGTCAAGGTCATCTAAACAAAGAAAATCTGAGAAACTGTCATAGCCCAGAGGAGCCCAAGAAGATATGATGATGATGTGATGTGGTGTCCTAGATGAGATTCTGGAACAGAAATAGAACATGAGATGAAAACTGAGAAAATCTGAATAAGAGATGGACTTTAGATAACAATAAATATCAATATGGGTACATTTCATTTTAATAAGTGTACCAACAAGTGGAGGACATTTTTAATGGAGGAGACTGGGGTAACTGAGGACTCTCTGTGCTACCTTCACAATTTCCTTATAAATATAAAAATGTTCTTTAAAAAGTTATTAAAAAGAGAATTTCCCTGGTAGCTCAGCTGGTAAAGAATCTGCCTGCAATGTAGGAGACCACAGTTTGATTCCGGAGTTAGGAAGATCCCCTGTAGAAGGGAAAGGGTACCACTCCAGTATTCTTGGGCTTCCCTGGTAGCTCAGACAGTAAAGAATCTGCCTGTAATGCAGGAGACCTGGGTTCAATCCTTGGGTTGGGAGGATCCCCTGGAGGAGGTCATGGCAACCCACTCCAGTATTCTTGCCTTGATAATCCCCATGGACAGAGGAGACTGGTGGGCTACAGTGCATGGAGTTGCAAAGAGTCAGACATGACTGAGCAACTAAGCACACACATCATTTAGTTACATGTTCTCTTGAAATTTTATTCCAAGACTGCCATTGTAGTAATAAAGACTACTATCCAAAACTCCAATATTTTGAAATGTTATTTAAGGAGTCAATTACACTGATTAATTATAACTCATTAATAATTATTAATCTCCCAATTTCTTTTAGGAGATTATTTTTTAAAAACTAATTTCAAGTGAAAAATCTGAAAATTCCATTTATGTCAGAAGTTACCATGACTCCTGTAAATGGAAGAGATAATTTCAGACCAGTCATATACAAAAAAATATTTTTAAATAATTCTCGATGACAATTTACTTCCCACGCTCTAATGCTTTTTAGTATTATGTTTCACAAAGTGAAANCTCATTAATAATTATTAATCTCCCAATTTCTTTTAGGAGATTATTTTTTAAAAACTAATTTCAAGTGAAAAATCTGAAAATTCCATTTATGTCAGAAGTTACCATGACTCCTGTAAATGGAAGAGATAATTTCAGACCAGTCATATACAAAAAAATATTTTAAAATAATTCTCGATGACAATTTACTTCCCACGCTCTAATGCTTTTTAGTATTATGTTTCACAAAGTGAAATGCCAAAGGAACATACACTAGGATAAAGTATATGAAGCCTGAGTAATTTACAAAGGCTTGAATTTACTAAACTAATCTTATTGCTGTCAGATAAGACCACATAAGCAACTAGGGACTTTCCTGGTGTCCAGGGGTTAGTACTCTATGCTTCCAAAACAGGGGGCACTGGTTTGATCCTAGATAGGGGAACTAGGTAGGATCCCACATGCCAGAGGTGACATGTGCCTGTGTATGTGTGTTAGTCACTCAGTCGTGTCCAACTCCATGTGACCCATTGGACTATATAGCCTGCCAGGCTCCTCTGTCCATGGAATTCTCCAGGCAAGAATACTGGAGTGGGTTGCCATTCCCTTCTCNCCTAGATAGGGGAACTAGGTAGGATCCCACATGCCAGAGGTGACATGTGCATGTGTATGTGTGTTAGTCACTCAGTCGTGTCCAACTCCATGTGACCCATTGGACTATATAGCCTGCCAGGCTCCTCTGTCCATGGAATTCTCCAGGCAAGAATACTGGAGTGGGTTGCCATTCCCTTCTCCAGGGGATCTTCTAGGCCCAGGGACTGAATCCAGGTCTCCTGCATAGCAAGCAGACTCTTTACCACTTGAACAACGAGGGAAGCCTAAAGGTTGCATGGCCAGACCAAAAAAATAAAAAATAAGTAACGAAACAATGGCCCATCTAGTGAAGACACTCTGAGTCTCTTCCGTATATTTAATAATCCCTTAGTCAAGGTACTCTTTAAAGTATGAATTCAATCTTTTATGCTGCTGCTGAATCCCATATTTTCCTACTATTTTTTCAAAAATAGATAGAAAACAGTTCTGGCCATTTCCTCTGTAGCAACCATGTATGCATATATGAAGATTATCATTAAATAACCAATCTCTTAGGATTAAATGAGTATAGTCTCTTTAATCTTTTTAATTCAAAGCCGATCCTTTTGTCTTTTTGTGGGTGGTTATTATCTGAACACTTCTCTAATTTGCTATCGTCTTGTCTTTAATCCAGTACCAAAGACTTAAACTTGACATTCAAGACAATAGATTTGAAAACCTCTGTGAGATCTTGAAGGAAAATTGTCTAGGAAAAGAAGGTTACTTCATTTTAACATTGAGAATGAATTTTATGGAAAACATTTCTAATTAGAATTTTAACCTCCTTTTGGTATATTTGGATACAAAGAGAATGTAAAATCTGATATAACTTTTTAAAGAACATCTCCTGTATGTGACTATGAAGACACAGGATATTTACTGGGACACTAGTAGGTTGGGTTGGGTTGTTTGGCAGTGTATTTCAATATAAAGAAGTAATGGAAAGAAATAGTTGATATTTTGCCATCCCAGGCAGCTCTCATTTCAGGCAGCAAGGTTCCTTGAGCTGTGAAAAGGCTTTCTTACTGCTCACAGTATAGTCTTGGAAACAAAATTTACTGCTTTTGTCAAATGGGCCTAAAGAGACGCATCACCCTGTACTCAGGGCTCTTCAGGGATCCTCCCCTTAAGAAAGCTTGGTAATTTTAGCCTCCATGAATAGGATTAATTCATTGCTTTCATAAATGCAATGAGTTACTTGCTTGGCCACAAAGTAAAATCTATGTAAAGCACTTAGCCCAGGCCTGGCATCTACGACGGATGCTAAAGAAAACTACCTCCTTTTTTAAAATGGAATTTGCAAATTACAAAATTTGAGGCTTTGTAACCATGGTAGAAAGAATTTTTTAAAATTCCATTTTGAAATAAGAATTTTTTTCTGATAGTTACTCTGCATATATATATATACATATTAATATATTGCAATATAGTTGATTTACAATGTTGTGTTAGTTTCAGATATACAGCAGAGTGAATCAGTTATGTATATATTCAGGCTTTCCTCCTAACTCAGTCGGTAGGAATCCGCCTGCAATGCAGGAGACCCAGGTTTGTTCCCTGGGTGGGAAACATCTGCTGGAGAAAGAAATAGCAACCCACTCCAATATTCTTGCCTGGAAAATCCCATGGACAGAGAAGCTTGGTGGGCTGCCGTTCATGGGGTTGCAAGAGTCAGACATGACTTAGCAACTAAACCACAGCACATATATATTCATTCTTTCTCAGATTCTTTTCCCATATAGGTTATTGCCTAAGGGGTAGAGTTCTCCATGCTATACAGTAGATCATTGTTGGTTATCTCTGGTTATTATTTGGAATTTATTTCTACTGTCCATGGGTCTCATATAACTCAGAGGTAAAGCAGAAGTGAAGCTAACATGCTGAATGTCAGATCTCCATGGTGCCATATACTTCACCAGCTTGCAAAACCACATTTTTTAAAATTTATTTGTTTTAATTGGAGGCTAATTACTTTACAATATTGTATTGGTTTTGCCATGCATCAACATGAATCCGCCACGGGTGTACACATGTTCCCCATCCTGACCCCCCACCCCCCAGCCACCTCCCTCCCCATACCATCCCTCTGGGTCATCCCAGTGCACCAGCCCCGAGCACCCTGTATCATGCATCGAACCTGGACTGGTGATTCATTTCACATATGATATTATACATGTTTCAATGCCATTCTCCCAAATCATCCCACCCTCGCCCTCTCCCACAGAGTCCAAAAGACTGTTCTATACATCTGTGTCTCTTTTGCTGTCTCGCATACAGGGTCATCATTACCATCTTTCTAAATTCCATATATATGTGTCAGTATACTGTATTGGTGTTTTTCTTTCTGGCTTACTTCACTCTGTATAATAGGTTCCAGTTTCATCCATCTCATTAGAGCAGATTCAAATGAATTCTTTTTGATGCTGAGTAATACTCCATTGTGTATATGTACCACAGCTTTCTTATCCATTCATCTGCTGATGGACATCTAGGTTGTTTCCATGTCCTGGCTATTATAAACAGTGCTGCAATGAACATTGGGGTACATGTGTCTCTTTCAATTCTGGTTTCCTCGGTGTGTATGCCCAGCAGTGGGATTGCTGGGTCATAAGGCAGTTCTATTTGCAGTTTTTTAAGGAATCTCCACACTGTTCTCCATAGTGGCTGTACTAGTTTGCATTCCCACCAACAGTGTAAGAGGGTTCCCTTTTCTCCACACCCTCTCCAGCATTTATTGCTTGTAGACTTTTGGATCGCAGCCATTCTGACTGGTGTGAAATGGTACCTCATTGTGGTCTTGATTTGCATTTCTCTGATAATGAGTGATGTTGAGCATCTTTTCATGTGTTTGTTAGCCATCCGTATGTCTTCTTTGGAGAAATGTCTGTTTAGTTCTTTGGCCCATTTTTTGATTGGGTCGTTTATTTTTCTGGAATTGAGCTGCATGAGTTGCTTGTATATTTTTGAGATTAGTTGTTTGTCAGTTGCTTCATTTGCTATTGTTTTCTCCCATTCAGAAGGCTGTCTTTTTACCTTGCTTATAGTTTCCTTTGTTGTGCAGAAGCTTTTAATTTTAATTAGATCCCATTTGTTTATTTTTGCTTTTATTTCCAGTATTCTGGGAGGTGGATCATAGAGGATCCTGCTGTGATTTATGTCGGAAAGTGTTTTGCCTATGTTCTCCTCTAGGAGTTTTATAGTTTCTGGTCTTACGTTTAGATCTTTAATCCATTTTGAGTTTATTTTTGTGTGTGGTGTTAGAAAGTGATCTAGTTTCATTCTTCTACAAGTGGTTGACCAGTTTTCCCAGCACCACTTGTTAAAGAGATTGTCTTTACTCCATTGTATATTCTTGCCTCCTTTGTCGAAGATAAGGTGTCCATAGGTGTGTGGATTTATCTCTGGGCTTTCTATTTTGTTCCATTGATCTATATTTCTGTCTTTGTGCCAGTACCATACTGTCTTGATGACTGTGGCTTTGTAGTAGAGCCTGAAGTCAGGCAGGTTGATTCCTCCAGTTCCATTCTTCTTTCTCAAGATTGCTTTGGCTATTCGAGGTTTTTTGTATTTCCATACAAATCTTGAAATTATTTGTTCTAGTTCTGTGAAAAATACCGCTGGTAGCTTGATAGGGATTGCATTGAATCTGTAGATTGCTTTGGGTAGTATACTCATTTTCACTATATTGATTCTTCCGATCCATGAACATGGTATATTTCTCCATCTATTAGTGTCCTCTTTGATTTCTTTCATCAGTGTTTTATAGTTTTCCATATATAGGTCTTTAGTTTCTTTAGGTAGATATATTCCTAAGTATTTTATTCTTTTCGTTGCAATGGTGAATGGAATTGTTTCCTTAATTTCTTTTTCTACTTTCTCATTATTAGTGTATAGGAATGCAAGGGATTTCTGTGTGTTGATTTTATATCCTGCAACTTTACTATATTCATTGATTAGCTCTAGTAATTTTCTGGTGGAGTCTTTAGGATTTTCTATGTAGAGGATCATGTCATCTGCAAACAGTGAGAGTTTTACTTCTTCTTTTCCAATTTGGATTCCTTTTATTTCTTTTTCTGCCCTGATTGCTGTGGCCAAAACTTCCAGAACTATGTTGAATAGTAGCGGTGAAAGTGGGCACCCTTGTCTTGTTCCTGACTTTAGGGGAAATGCTTTCAGTTTTTCACCATTGAGGATAATGTTTGCTGTGGGTTTGTCATATATAGCTTTTATTATGTTGAGGTATGTTCCTTCTATTCCTGCTTTCTGGAGAGTTTTTATCATAAATGGATGTTGAATTTTGTCAAAAGCTTTCTCTGCATCTATTGAGATAATCATATGGCTTTTATTTTTCAATTTGTTAATGTGGTATATTACATTGATTAATTTGCAGATATTGAAGAATCCTTGCATCCCTGGGATAAAGCCCAGATGGACATGATGTATGACTTTTTAAATGTGTTGTTGGATTCTGATTGCTAGAATTTTGTTAAGGATTTTTGCATCTATGTTCATCAGTGATATTGGCCTGTAGTTTTCTTTTTTTGTGGCATCTTTGTCAGGTTTTGGTATTAGAGTAATGGTAGCCTCATAGAATAAGTTTGGAAGTTTACCTTCCTATGCAATTTTCTGGAAGAGTTTGAATAGGATAGGTGTTAGCTCTTCTCTTAAATTTTTGGTAGAATTCAGCTGTGAAGCTGTCTGGACCTGGGCTTTTGTTTGCTGGAAGATTTCTGATTACAGTTTCAATTTCCATGCTTGTGATGGGTCTGTTAAGATTCTCTATTTCTTCCTGGTTCAGTTTTGGAAAGTTGTACTTTGCTAAGAATTTGTCCATTTCTTCCAAGTTGTCCATTTTATTGGCATATAATTGCTGATAGTAGTCTTTTGTGATCCTTTGTATTTCTGTGTGGTCTGTTGTGATCTCTCCATTTTCATTTCTAATTTTATTGATTTGACTTTTCTCCCTTTGTTTCTTGATGAGTCTGGCTAATGGTTTGTCAGCAAAACCACATTTTAGCCTGGTGGTTGAAGCACTTCAAGTGCTCTGACCTTTGACAATCCCTTTCCCTGAACAACTCTCCTGAGACCTCAGCTCCTGACTGTGGCCCTGGGAATCCCCTGCAAAGGCCTCACCCCCAATCTCTGTCTCTGCCTCCAGCTCCTCCCTCCTTCCCTCCCAAGCCCTGGAACCCAGCCTCTGCTTCTCCCTCCNCTGGTGGTTGAAGCACTTCAAGTGCTCTGACCTTTGACAATCCCTTTCCCTGAACAACTCTCCTGAGACCTCAGCTCCTGACTGTGGCCCTGGGAATCCCCTGCAAAGGCCTCACCCCCAATCTCTGTCTCTGCCTCCAGCTCCTCCCTCCTTCCCTCCCAAGCCCTGGAACCCAGCCTCTGCTTCTCCCTCCTGCAGAAACTTAGCACCTCACTTTTCAAATTTAACATGGTCCCACTTGGTCCACCATATAGGGAGACATACCACCAAAGCTAGTGCAGCCAGGACTGGGATCATGATTATGTGTGTGTGTATGTGAACAACAGAGAAACGAGCACTGGACACACCGACGGAACATCACATGCTCAGCAGGGTCCCTGACCAAACACGCAAATTGAGGATGTTTACCCATCTCCTCTTGGACTCAGTTAAAATGCCCCAAAGACATGACCCACATCATTTAAGGACCCTGTAGATCCTCCCATAATATAGCATTTCACATCTCCAAGGATATGATAATTAAGGAGAAGCCATCTAATAGCGCTGCAGACTAGGAAGGAAGTGATTAAGCACAACAGTTCTCTAGGTCTCTGTTTATCAACATATTAACAAGGTTAAGGTGAGGTAATAACTGCAAATCTACAAAATACTTCTGGCTAACTTATCCAGGTAATGGTGATAGACTTGACATTTGTTGCATGAGACATCTTGACAACAAAACTTTTCAGGAGCACTCACTGTGAATTTCCTCTTTAGAAAAGTTCCTTTTTCAAGAATGATTTTGTTTTTCTTGTTTAAAACTCCTCTCCTCCAACTTCTTCCACAGGCACGGACATGCTCAAACTGGAATGCACAAGCCCACACCTGGGGCTGACTAATAAGTCTGCCCTGAGAATACTTTTTAAAACCATATTCAGACTTTATAAAAGATATATTTAAAGTTCATCTTTGGATTTTCAGTATATTTCAGTTTTCATGATGGAAGGGCTATGTCACAATAAATGGCTCATTTATAAGATTCTCAATAAGGCAGCCCATGAGGGGAGCTAAAAAAGAAAGAAAGAAAGAAAGAAAGAGCTACAGCACCAGGAGCCCAAATTTCTGTTTCAGGGTTGGATTTCTAGCTTTGCTATCACCCCTTGAGAAGCCTGATCAGTGGAAAGGGACCTGGCATGAGAGCCTGGTCTCCTCCTCACTCCCAGGAGCTGTGTTTGGAATAGTGGTGTACCTAGCAGGAAATCCTGCTTTAGAAACACAGGCAACTTCTGCTCAGAAAACCAAAATGGTACACAGGGAGCACTGCTCCCAACCAGACTTACATCTTTGTACAAAGAGATTGCATTTTTTTTAAATGATGCTAAGAAGGCATCTAAACCACCTGTCTTTGGCTTCTCGCTTACCTGTTACAGAGAGTCATCTGACTCAAGAAAGGAAGTATTTCCATTTTATAAATAGAAAGAGCATTACAAATAGATTTTGCCTAGAGAAAAATATTAATGAGATAAATAACCCAAATTCTGATAAAGTGTCAGCCAAAATATGTTCATCACTGTCAATCTGAGTCAGCCAGCCAGTATTCTCAAGTTCAGAACAGCTTGAGGCTGTTGCTATATTGGGATTGTAAAGGATGCCTTCATACTCAGAGGCTCTATTTCCTTGTAAGAAGCAGGATGAATTTCCTCTGTATAAAAGAAGGACCGCAAATTACCTGGAGGAAAGGCTACTTCTGTTTTATTTTAGATGAAATCACCACCTCCTCCCTCCCCAACCACCACTGCCTCTGGAAGTAAGTATTCTGCTCCACAGATGGAAGATACAATGATGACTTTGTCTGGAGCCCAGTTGCCTGGATTGGAATGCTGACTCTCCCGGGTGACTCTACGATGGGTAGCAAATCACTTAACTTCCCTGTACCTCAGTTATCATCATCTATAAAATGAAGATAAGAATAACAAACTCAGGGCTTTTATAAGGGTCAAAAGAAAAGACCTAAAGTTCTTAGATGAATGCTTTGCATAGAGATCAATAAAGATGAGCTGTTTTTAATAGAAATGCACAAAGCATGTTCTCTGAGCCTCTCTAATAGAACACACCACTCACATGCTGGATTTCAGGTCTTATCCCCTCAAAACATTGTGAGGGTCTGCACTGAGAGCATTTTGATATCTATCCAGCCTTGGTCTCAAAGCCATGCTCACTCTTTGTGAAACGAACTGATGACCCTCTTTTGTTCCTTGCAGTGAAAAGTCTTAGTCAAATATTTTACAAACCTCTGAAAACATTTACTTAATGAGGTCAATATTCTTTCAACCTAATTATTGATCACTTCTTCTAGGTCAAAATTCACCAATATGTGATTTCAAAATTGTTAGATTTTAAATTATTGGATTTTTGAGGCCAACATGAAACCTTTCTATATAATTATGAAAATTGAAAATGGGGATCTTGCTCTGTCCACAATGAGTAGGGTGTAGAGAAAGGTGCCTGGGGATGAAATTCCTCAACAACCTGGCCCCAACATTGCAAAGTCCACACCTTTTCTGAAGGTGACTTTTCTGAGTGATGCTTGGGCAGGACAGTCAATCCTCAGTGCAAAGGCAGCTTGTCAACCACAGCAAGTATTTAGCAAATACCTACAGTTCTCTACAGAACTTGCTATGTGTCTAAGAAATACAGGGTTTATAATGAATGTATTCACCTTCATACCTAAAATTATATTGTAATAATAATATTTTTGTTTTGTTTGGAAACAAATATTTCTTGGTCAGTATATTCAACATATATGTCTTAACATATATGTTAAGTAACTTAACTCACTAACACAGTCACTAACACAGCTCATTTTCTTGCTCACATGAATCAACTAAGGAAACAATGAGACAGGTGCCTGAACACGTGTATTCCCTGATGAGAAGCGGAGGTTTGGACCAGGAAAGATTTCTGCCATCGTTCTCTGTGGATTTTTCCCCATGAGGCATCAAAACTGAGTGAGAGAAATCCCACACAACTCAGGAAATAGAATACTCTTTACTCATACTATAAATAATTTTATCTTTGGGGGATAGGATTTTGTTTTTAATTTAGAATGAATAAAGCAGCATAACAGGTTCCCTGGTGGCTCAGTGGTAAAGAATCTGCCTGCTTACTTTGGCCTTTAAAATCCCCTACAGTTACCCAGCTCAGTGTGATGGCTGTTCCAGGTGTCCACACTGCCCACCAAATCGTCCAAAACTTGTGGTTTAAAACGCAGTCATCATTTCCCATCTCAGCTTCTGGAAGTCAGACTTCCAGGGCAGCTTGGCTGATCCACCCTGCTTCTGGTGCCTCCCTGGTGATGCAGTCAGGTGGTCATTCAGGCTAAGTTATGGCCAAAGTTCTTCTCATCTGACTGGTGTCAGGGCTGGGAAGACCCAAACAGCTGGGGTACCTCTCTCCAGCCTGGTGTGTTCCAAAGAGCAGGATTTCTTAGGTGTTGACTCAGGGCTTCCAAAGTGTGTTTCCCCACAAGTTCAGGAGCTCGCAGGTCACACAGCATCACTTGCATCTTGTTCTAATCATTAGAAGCAAGTCACGCGTTCAGCACTTGTTAGGAGAGAGGAATCAGACTCCATTGTTTTGAAGGTAGTGTGCAAAGAATACCCAGATGTATTTTACAATCATTTCCAGGGCTATGTTTAATAATTACCTATTTTCATAGTTATTGGTTGGGTTTACCCAACATAATAGCAAGTACAGATATTTCTTCCTTTAAAAAATTTAAGTTTACAATACATATGTCAGAGCAAAGATTGAGAATTCTCCATAGGACAACATCATCACTCAAGAGTGTTGTATTTTTCTGATGGGTAGAAAATTTAGCCACTCATATCCATGACTGGTGATGTGGGAAAGTAAAAATGAATGCAAATGTTTTCTAAGTTAAAAAAAAAAATGTGCCATATTTCTTTATTTTTTTTAAGTATTTTTCATACTCTCATATCTTTTCTTTTTTTTCTTTTTGACCACATCATGCAGCATGTGGGATCTTAGTTCCCCACAAGAGATGAAGCTTTCACTCCCTGCAGTGGAAGCAGGAAGTCTTAACCACTGGACTGCCAAGGAAGTCCCTCTTTATTTCTTATTATATGCCAAAATAATTCTCGGGCAAATCCTTTGTGAAATAAGCAGAGCTATAAATACATAGAATAAATAAAATAAGCACATAAATATATGGATGAAGTGTTCATAAAGATGTCAGAAGGATGGCTCAGAAAATGCTCTAAGTCCCATGTGCCACTCTTTTACTATTCCTCTGAATATTATCTCTCAGAGAAGATAAAGGCTGGTGCCTTAAGCAGTAATATTCACAATTTTAGGCATGGATAGAATGATGGATGTTGAAAATATGCATCCTTCTACATTCTTACAAAATCATTGCCCCCAAACCACTGAGATTCTTTTCTGGACAGCTTGACTTTGAAAATCATTCTCATTTGATGCTGATGGAAACTAGAGTAATTATTCATTCAAACCCAGTAAGCAATAATTAATTTTTGCCTTCTTGTTTATGCCTCATGAAGAATTTCTGCAATCAACCGATATGCCGCCACCTGGGTTAGCACTAAGATGTTTGGTTGGTATTCGACAGGTGTTAACATTGACTAAGAATCAGAGCCTTTTAATTAGCAAAACTCATTTTGTGGAGGGCAAGTTAGGCTTTTATCAATTAAAAAAAATCCTTTTTGAATAATAATGAAAATTTAGCCCAGCGCTTGAATTTCCTCAAAGAGGTAACAGTAGGAAAAAAATCCACTAACCCCAGTAAAGAAGAAACTTAAGCCAGTGTTCATATCCCTTCCATGGTTCTTCCAGAAAGAACTCTGGAGGATTTCTTACAGGGAGGTTAAAACCTAGAATTCTAAATAGGGTAGCCAAAAACAGACAGGAAATATGGAAACTAACACCAACCTACAATTAAAAAGAGTTTGTTAAAAGGAAAATACACATGCTGAGAATTTTTTTAACATTTTATTTCAAAGGTGATATTTACCACAGGTCATGGAATCCATGTACTGATCTGTTATTTTGGGTTATTTCCGAATTTTTCAACACTAAAATCTGACTAAGAAATTAAGAAGGGAGAAGTTCTCAGTTCTAAATGTGCTTTATATTTGCCAATGTCAGCCACATTAAAACAATCAAAATAATTTAAGAAACAAAGAAAGACTCATGTCAGGGAGTCAGACATCCTCACCTGCCAACTCTCACTGAGAAAACAGTACTAGCTCTTGTGGGGAATGTCAGGGCAGTGGTCAGAAGCCTCAGAAGAACTGTTTAGTAAAGGCTTTTGGTTTTGATAGAAGCAAAAGAGAGAAATTACAGAGTTAAATTGCCAACTGTACCAATAAGTAACCTTGTTCCTAATATGGATAATGAAATTAATTTCCAAAGCTCAATATTTCCTTCAGATGTATCCTCTCCTATTCTCCAGAGGTAGGAGGCAGGTTGGATCCAGTGTCTCTTTCACAGGGAGTGTTAGAACAAACAGGCTCCTGATCTCTGAATTCACACGCTGATATAAAGGTCTCTACCCCCGAGAGACTTTGTCATATATCCAAGGTTTTAATTAATATCCTTTTAAAATCCAATCAAAGCTGAAAGTATATTTCTAGCTGTCTCCAGTAAAAAGCCACCATGGAGCCAGGACTAAAATGAGAAGAGATAGACAGCTCCGTTCACTTTTATTTCCCACGTAACGCAAGAGCCCCAGAGAGAAGTGATGGTTCCAAGTTCTTAATCTTCTGGACATCGGCAAGCTCTGAGCCTTGGGACCAGACTCACCCTTCCAGGTCCCCCAGCTCTGAATCTGTAAACTTGACCTAATCATCGAAGACCCCCTCCAGTTCTCAACTCTCAGGATAATTTGAAACTAATCCTTAGGACTTCTGTCATAAAGTCTAAAACCTAAAATCAAATACCAAAAATAAGATCATTGAGAAACAAACTTTATTTGAATCCCCGCTTTTGAGATTCTCTCTGACTCTGACACCTGGGGCCCAGCACATGAAGACCAGCAAGTGTCTATGCTGAGTAGACATTTTTACAAGGTAACCTTTATTTCAGCCATAAAATATTTATCGAGATTCAGCTGGATATAAAACATGGCAGCAGATGCTCAGAAAGAGGCAGGTGTGAGTTGCAGTTCCTCCCAGGAGTTGCTGACAGCATACCTCAAAAGATAAAACAATTAGAAGATAAAACAAGTGGTTGTGATACTGGGGTAGTGATGCACAGAAGCAGACATGTCTAATCTTTCTGTTAAAGCAATGACTGAGGCTGGGATCAGGGCTTGAGTCTACATGTCATTTCCTTCTGCTCCCTGAAAAGTCGTTGCAAACATCAAACCTATACAAGACACAGCGTGCTTGCCGAGAAAGTGCAGTTTCACAGTAAGACCCGGGTTTCCTGCTTCCAACCAATTAATCATCCCAATGGCATGGTCCACAAATAAAAATACTGGATATGGTCACTTTTTAAAGAAACGAAGTTTAATCGGTCAGTGACTGATTGATTCACAATTCCGGGCTTGTAACAACTAGCCTGACTTAGCATGCATTAAAAACAGTGAGCAGGATATTGAGAGTGCCACCTAAAGTGAAAAATGGACAGTTGTGTGCCTATGACGAGGAAGATTTATGAAATCAGGTCAGGAATTTACAGCAACACATTAGACACAGGAACCCAGTCAAAAGTCTCTCCTTCAGTCACGAAGGTCCTTTTCCACACAGCTGCCCTGTTTCCAAACTGTGCAAATTACAAACACGTCATGACTAACATACCCAGTCTGCCCTGACGAGATGAACAGGTAAATTCTGTGGAAATCAAGAAAGGATATTTTTGTTCACGTTCTAGTTTTTACTGTGTGTGGTCCACTAGCTCATGGAGTGTTTATTCATGTAGTTGTTTTCACTTTCATCCTCCTCTTTCCTCTTCTTTACCCTGGGCCACAGACCTCAAGGGCCCCAACCAGAAGGGCTCGTTTGTGGGACAGGAGGAGCAGGGCTGGGATGCAGGATGCAGAGAGATAAGACAAGCCTGGCTACGGCCACTGAGGATGTGATATCCTGTCCCATGGGCAACCGGAGCGCTTAGATGTCACGGGAGAGGAGTTCTGGGGATGGGAGGGCGAATCATCTCTAGCGAGCACCTCTCCTCCATCTCTCAGACCTCAGGATGGAGACTGCCTGGTTCTGGTCCACAGGGGACCACGGAGCTGTCTCCTTGGAGGGCAGGCAGATTGAACGAGATGGGGGGAGCTTGAACTGGGCAGATGACTTGGAGCAGGGAGGACAGAGCAACTTAAGAGAGGCTTTGGAAGCAGAATCAACAGGTTTGTAGACAGACTGCTTTGTGGGCATGGGGGGTTGGTGAGTTTACAGGTAACTCCCCCTCTTCTAACAGTCCTCCTAGCCCTTGCTCTGTTTATGAAGGGGCTTCCCCAGGGGTTCATTAGTAAGGAATCCACCCACAATGCAGGAGACGCAGGTTCCATCCCTGGGTAGGGGAGATCACTTGAAGGAGGGCATGGCAACCCACTCCAGTATTCTTGCCTGAAAAATCCCATGGACAGAGGAGCCTGACAGGCAACAGTCCATGGGGTTGCAAAGAGTCAGACATGACCAAAGCGACTTAGCATGCATGCGTACATCGGTGAAAAGAGGCGCAACTTGGATGTCAGAGGTGGAGGTGGGGCCCACCTTTCCATGACCTAACATCTTACATCGATTTTTAGCATGAGGACCCAACTTTAGGTCAAACACAGGATCAAATCATTCTTATCATTAAAAGAAAACTGCTTTTAAAAGATTCACAACAATAAAGCCCTCTGTTTTCAGCTGCTTCCACTATGTCTGTTTCTCAGAAGGTTTTGAAACTGAAATTTCAAAATATCCTGAGTAATAAGACTCTCTTCTGTTACTGACCACATGGAAGCAAAAATAATAAGAGGGCTAAGAATCATCATGTTTACAGACCAATTCTTAAAAAATAAGATTAAGTATTTGATGTTTTGAAGCTCTTTTCAAAGGGAGCCACATTACTTCCATTTAGAAATCATGAACTTTGGAGGACTTCCTAGTTAATGTTGGCAGTATTCAAGTGTATGTTCTACAACCAGTTCTCTTTGAGGGCTTTATGCCTGTTTGTTTATCATGGTGCCTAGCCACAGTTCAAATAGCCTGGATTTTGACAAATAACACACGTGTCTGGCATAAGAGTTTTAAGGGAGAGTGCGTTATCACCATTGCTCTATGGAGATTAATCTCCCCCATTGAAGTTTTACATCCAGAAAGTATTTACTTCCATCAAAAATGTAAACAGTATTAATAACTAAGTAATATGAGGATGAGATTTTGGTGGAATAGTCCTAGAAGATGATCACATTCTCCAAGCATAAACTCCTTGAAACTAACAAAGCACGATGGATGTAAATTCTCAAAGTGTCAAAGAATTATCCTCAAATAACATAATACTAGGAAGTAGAAAGAGCGAAACGGTGAACAAATCCAATTTTCCCTGTAAAAATCTTAGGAGGTCATTTTCCACGGGCACTTTTCATGAGAAAGATTTGAAATGGTTTACAAACACACACAAAGGCCAAAAACTACATCAAAGCAAGATGAAGAAGATAGATAGCAAATATGTAATGCACGGCGCTCTCGGGAGGGTGCTCCAGCCCTCCTCCTCCCCTTCGGGGCCTGTGGAAGATGCTCGTCTAGTCTCAGCCCCTTGAGGAGAGCAGTCCACCGAAATAAGAGGGAGGTGGTCTAAGCCCTTCCTAGTTGAGACGATGAACGTCCCACATAAGATTCTCAGAGTCCTCTCCTTCCTGCCAGGTCATACACTGAATAATGGAGAAGTTAATCAATACATCTAATAATCTCATCCATCTAACAATGGAAGAAACCATATCTCTAATAATGGAGAAATTTCAAGTAATAAAGAAATTATTGTTAATATGTGAAATTTGGATAGCAAGAGTCAAGTACTAATATGCTAAGGGACAAAACCTTGAAAATTATTTTTTTCTTGAATTTCTTTGCAACAATTAGTGTTTGATTAAATTCACATGCCAAGCTAGAGAGAAGTAGAAATTCAAGGGTTCACTAGGAGAAATGACAGCTTTTCCATGGAAGATCAATAATGATGTAATATAATTAAAAATTCATTTATGGAATATTTTCATGGAGAAGGAAATGGCAACCCACTCCAGTGTTCTTGCCTGGAGAATCCCAGGGATGGGGGAGCCTGGTGGGCTGCCGTCTATGGGGTCGCACAGAGTTGGACACGACTGAAGTGACTTAGCTTAGCTTAGCTTATAATTAAAACATTAAGAGGAAGGCTCCATGCTCTATAAGAACCTGCCTCACTGCATGATGATGACTGCAAGCTTCAGTCACACTGACATTTGGCTGACTCTGTAACTGTTTTTGCTGGGGGCACAATACAAATATTAATGCAATTTTTTCACCATGTTAGGGTCAGATATCCCCAGCAGGCACTAGAGCATTTGCCCACTGACCTTCACTTTTCTGAGCAATGTGAAGGAGCCGTGATAACTAGACATCCACTGAGCTTTGATCCTGACCCTCCACACTCCCCAAACCCCCACTCCCAGCAGTGCATTTAAGTCCCAGCCATTAAAAAAAGCTGAACCTCTACCAGTGGATTGACAACATGAGATTTGTGCCAGCCTAAAGGAAAACTTAATCAATTCTGATGGAGGAAAGATGTGGTAAAAAGCCATGGGTAAGATGGTCAGCAGAGGAAGACCTGACCGAATCCAAATAAATCTTGGATTTATTTTCTCTCCAGCTTTGACTTATGTTTTCTTGACTTGACTTATGTTTCTCTGACTTTTTCTTTGTTTCTTTAAATTTTATTACATCTTGCAGGAGAAGGCAATGGCACCCCACTCCAGTACTCTTGCCTGGAAATATCCCATGGATGGAGGAGCCTGGTAGGCTGCAGTCCATGGGGTCGCAAAGAGTCGGACACGACTGGGTGACTTCAGTTTCACTTTTCACTTTCACGCATTGGAGAAGGAAATGGCAACCCACTCCAGTGTTCTTGCCTGGAGAATCCCAGGGACAGGGGAGCCTGGTGGGCTGCCGTCTATGGGGTCACACAGAGTTGGACACCACTGAAGCGACTTAGCACCAGCAGCAGCAGCGCTTATATACACTTTCAGTTTATGAACTGCATTTACACAGATGACCTTGTTTGATACTTCCAACTACTCTGTGAGTTGAGGAGTCAAGGTCAATTTTAACCTTTTTTAAAGTGAAATTACAGTTTTTGTCCTTAATTATGAGCAGGGAGCATCAGGGGTTGTGGCATGATGCATCAGTCCCAGCCCTGTATGTAAATAGGGTGAGCTCCCCACACCATCGATTGCTCTAATGCCATTTTGACCATTCCCAACATTACTTCCAACCATGGGCAGGGAGCTGAGTGATGTCCTCTAATTAACAGTCTAAGCATGAAATATGGAAGTTTCCCTTCACGCTGCCTCATCTCACACCACAGACAACTTGCCATAGGTCGGGTCCTCTGCTTTCCTTTACACATCAGCTTCTTTCCAAAGCTTAATGTGTGGGGGATGGGGAGAGACCTGTTTTCAACTGATTACTATGGACAGACCTCACCATTGTCATTTCCCACAACTCTGAGAAGACACAAAGGATATAATGCAGAAGCAATTTCATGTTTATCTCCCTGGGATTTGGCTTCCTTGTCTTTAAAATGAGGGACTAGGGAGACTTCCCTAGCTGTCCAGTGGTTAAGATTTCACTGTCCAATGCAGAGGATGTGGGTTCGATCCCTGGTCAGAGAGCTAAGATTCCACATGCCTTGCAGCCAAAAAACACAAAAAACAAAAAACAAAAACATAAAACAGAGGCTATATTGTAACTATTCAATAAAGACTTTAAAAATGGTCCAGATTAAAAAAATTTTTTTCTTGAAAAAAATTACAATGAGGAGCTAGACCAAAGAAATCTCCAAGATCTAGGCCAGTTCAAACATGAAAGGTTTGCAGTTTGGTAAAAATATTGGTAAGTCAATAGTCTTATGAAACCTAAGACGGTCTTTAGAGGTTCCATGAATTTGTACTTTCACAGCCAATGAATATCTCCCTCCAAACTCACATCTCAACAATCCCAAAGCTATTATCTCAGATTCATAAAGGGTAACCGATGTGCTAGCAGAGACACCCCCTACCTATAAAAGACTCAGAAATATCAACAGTGTGTGCAAACGCCCCTTCCTCCCTGGTCTCCTCACCTTTGGACCCCCTGGTGCTATTGCCAAAAAAGCCATCCAGGCAGGCAGAAAGCTTTAGAGAAATTGGAGGTTCAGAAGTAAAGAAAGGAATGAGACTGAAAAAGGAAATTCAGCATGGAGCTGACCAGGGACAGGTGCACAGAACGAGCTGACCTTCACCAGCCCAAAAATATCTTTCCCCCACTGTGCCTGGAGTTTTGACTTCACTTTGGCTGGCTGGCTGAAATCACCTCACTGAGACATGCTTGTGGGATAATAAGCAATTTTTTTTTTAAATGCCACTAACTCTAGGAGAGTTCAGAGACTGTCAAGCCCTTCCTGCATTTGTGTGGGTTGATTCAAAAAGATTGTTTTTTGTCCTAACAGCCAGCTGAGAGCAACAGGGCTGAGTTAATCAGAGCTTTGAATAGCTGGAAAGGAAAGGCGGGTAATTTGGGTGAAAGATAATTTGAGGGAATGGGCTCCCTTTGGCTGATGGAGATAGAGGTGTGGAGATGTCTGTAAATTAGAGCACTGGAAAATGGAGCAGCTGCAGAAAGTCCCTGCTCAAGAAAGAGGACTGGACAACACCAGATGCTGTGTGCTTACAAGGCTTAGGAAATATTATCTTTTGCACAGTGAGGAAACTGAGACTTAGAGAGACATGGGAACCTGCTCAGGATCAGAGTCAGACCACATTACTGCCACTGTTACAGGTTTCTGCATTTTCTTTCTTACCTTTCTTTTTGTTTTCTTACCATTTTCCTCTTCATGCCCACCAGGACTTAAATGTCAAGACCAATGAAGAGAACATGTCATTCAGCTGCAATTTCTATGATCAAAGAAAATATATTGAGGGTTTCAAACAGCTAATTTGCAATTGAGCTATTGAGATACAATTGTTCGCAAGCTGAGTAATACATATACTTTAGTTTTTTACGTAAATAAACTGATGTAGACTGTAGAAAGAATTCCTTCTTTGTGATCTTCTCAACCATTACCTTACGTTGTGGTTGGTATTGACTTGTGGTCCTGCTGGGCTACAAACTGATTCTCCTGCACTGGCCATACTAAGAATGCAGTAAACATTTGGACAGAATTAATAAACGTGAATGACTAAAGCCTAATCAAAATGGCCTACTCAATAACATAGTTGTGTGCACTTATTTGTGAGATCAGATAACACAGGAGCCCATGGGCTGGCTCTGACTTTGGCTACCAAAACAAAGGTCAGTCAAAAGCAACTATAGGAAGCCTTTTTTTTTGGTTTAAAATGAACAGTCAGGACTTGAATCTGTTTAAATCTTACTGGATTTGCATTTCCCCTCCTTTTTATTGGGTTTATAGTTTTTATTTTTCCAAGGATTTCTTTTGACCATAGATTTGACACGAATGGAATAATTCTGGGACCAAAAAATGAAGAAATAAATGTGGCACCTTTTGATAATTTTTGGATCAGGAAAACACAGAGAAGGAACATTAAATCATTCATTATGAATTTTAAAATGTCCCATTCAGTCAGGTTACTGAGATGTTAATCAAACAATATAATTTTAGATCTTTGGTGGTGGGCAGGGAAAGCATAAATCTTCTCTTTCCTTGATCAGCCTTGGATCTAGTCTTTGAATTCAACAAGAGAAGGCTGAGGGCTGGGCGATGGTAGATCTGTTGTCAATTGAACTATCTGAAGCAGCAGCTCATAAGCCATACTTAGGAAGTGTCTGGAGTAAAATCAACATTTCCAGGGCATGATTTACATGTGGGAGAAAAAGACACAGGTGATTGGAATCATGACACTCATGCCTGAAGAAAGGGACAAAGATGCTCCTTCAGAATATAGGAACTGGGTTGAGGTGAAAGAATTCCCCGAAACCTGGGAATAGAACTCTGTGTACTTAGGAGCTAGGCAGAAGAATGGCATGGGTTCAAGCCCCAGGCTTACCTCATTCTACCTGTGCCATCCTGGGGCAAATTATTTAAACTATTTCTAAGTGGGAGCTAATATCCTGAGAGAGAAATCTTGAGGCCTAAATTAGTAAATAAGTGGAAAAGTACATAGAAAAGAGTTTGAACAGAGCCAATATCACATCTCCATATACCTGAGTCCTCAGTCAAAATCTCTGAACTGCATTTGTCCCATAAAGATGATCCAGTGATCTTAGCATAGCCCAAGAGCAAACTCTCCAAGCAGAATCAGTGACCTTTCCGAGGAGAAGAGGTAAGAAATAGCCTAGCCCACCAGGCTTCTCTACTTAGGGATTCTCCCGGTAACAATATTGGAGTGGGTTGCCATTTCCTCCTCCAGGGGATTTTCCCCATCCAGGGATCAAACCCTTATCTCCTGTGTCTCCTGCATTAGCAGGTGGATTCTTTACCACTGAGCCACCCAGGAAGCACCCTCAGAAGTACAGCGAAGGATTAAAGCAAGGGAGATTATAAAGCTCACAGCGAATATTTCCCTGTTCACCAGGAAGGTTTCTGAGCTGTTGCCTCAAATAGTTCAATTACAAGACATCTACTCACTGGTGGTCAGACTATTTCTCCCTTAGTTTGGAAATGTGAAGTCTTGGCCAAAGATTGCCCATGGAACTGGAAATTGAAGCTTTTACTTCTAAAATAGTTCTAAGATGGTATCATTTAAATCAACGCCTCGGCTGCTTCACCACGATGACTGACGTGTGACTGTATTTTTTTAATTCCTGATTTATGATTCAATGCACCCACTGCTAGTTATTCTGATCTTGAAATTTTCTATGCCCTTAAAATTCCAAATTTAACTCTCTCTCTTTGCCTCAGTAATGTCCTTCCCTGAAAGCATTCCTTTACATACCCGTGAATTTCACCTCCAGTCACAATCCGTTGCCCTTACAGTCACTCCAGAGGCTGAGTCTGTCATAAGCTCTCTATGTATAACTCTCCAATCATCATTTCAGCTCAGAAAATTCCAGTCACAGTTGCCTTCTGGGGCTCTAAATCAGGTTATGGTAATGTGACAGCTCATTCAACATCCCCAAACTCCCTAGCTTCTTGCTATCAACTCCCATTCACAGATTCATATTTCACAGAAAAACTTTAAATGAAAGTTTAAATTAGGCAAAGATTGTAGTTTGGTCCAGATATCTACTGAGATTCAGATTCTCCTTGGAGGAATCTAAGTTCTGTACAGTCATTAAACACATTCACTATTACTTAGAAGTTGGGGTTTCTCTGGAAGGACAGTTTGACTGAATCTGGGCACAGTCAGTCTGGAACTTCTGTTTAGAACACTCCAACTCACAGATTTCAGCTTTCAGATTTACCTTCCAACGTTAATGTGGCTGTGCCCCAGCGCTTTGAGTCCAGGAAGAAAATATCCATGTCTAGATACTCAGGTGGGTCATACTTTTGAGAATCTTGGGATAGTTGACCAGAGAAGGAGCATCACATGTGGGCAGACTTCTGGGTGGACATCCTGAAGTTTGAATCAATGGGCTTTGCCTCTAAACCACTACTTGGCTGTGTGACCTCAGCTAGTCACAATCTCTTAGCATTCTCCTCCTCATCAGTGTGATAAGGATTAGGACAAGATGGGTTCTGGGTCCCACCCCTATATCCTGTGTTGAAGGGATTTCTGCACACATTCAGTGTCCAAGTTGAATGGGAAAGTCCTAAAAGGCCAGAATGCAAATTTCATTCTCTTATTGAAACTGGGTCACCCTGAAGGTTTTCTGTTTCTCTACTCTTCTTTGGATGTGTATTTATGAGACACAATCATTATCTTCCTTACCTTAATACCAAATTGATATAAATTATTACCATAGTTTTCTCTTTGATAGGAGTAACAAGATGGGTTTTCAGTTTTGAAAGCATATGTGAACACAGACTTACTGGTTGTATCAAAAAAGCCCATGTTAATGGAGCTTCCTGAAAGAAAGTGAAAGTCACTCAGTCATATCCAACTGTTTGTGACCCCATGGACTATACAGTCCCATTGAATTCCCTAGGCCAGAATACTGGAGTGGGCAGCCTTTCCCTTTTCCAGTGGATCTTCCCAACCCAGGGACTGAACCCAGGTCTCCTGCACTATAGGTGAATTCTTTACCAGCTGAGCCACAAGGGAAGCCCAAGAATACTGGAGTGGGTAGCCTATCCCTTCTTCAGTGGATCTTCCTGATCTAGGAATCAAACCAGGGTCTCCTGCATTGCAGGCGGATTCTTTACCAACGGAAGCCCATACTCATCATACCACTATTTCACCAGTAAGCTAACAACTAAGGAAGACACTGGTATGGTAGAAGTGACATAGGGTGAGCTACAGAAAATCTAATCCCTAATTCTTTACCAGCTGAGCCACAAGGGAAGCCCAAGAATACTGGA
Organism: Cephalophus harveyi; assembly: GCA_006410635.1. Classification (NCBI taxonomy): domain Eukaryota; kingdom Metazoa; phylum Chordata; class Mammalia; order Artiodactyla; family Bovidae; genus Cephalophus; species Cephalophus harveyi. The sequence continues at coordinate 304,431 of SJYT01015651.1, read as the reverse complement.
GTGGGTAGCCTATCCCTTCTTCAGTGGATCTTCCTTATCTAGGAATCGAACCAGGGTCTCCTGCATTGCAGTCGGATTCTTTACCAACGGAAGCCCATACTCATGATACCACTATTTCACCAGTAAGCTAACAACTAAGGAAGACACTGGTATGGTAGAAGCGACATAGGGTGAACTACAGAAAATCTAATCCTAGTTCTTCATCCTGGATATGTGGCTTCATGACTGTGTCACTCAGCTTCCCAGTAGAGACGTCAGGATGATCTTTAATGTACCTTCCTACACAAAAATTCTTAGTCTGGAAATGAAATTCTTCTCACTTTAGTCTTTTTTGTTTGTTTGTTTTTAATTTATTTTAGTTGCACTGGGTCTTCATTGCTGCCTGAGGGCTTTCTCTAGATGCAATGCATGGGTTTCTTATTGTGGTTGTGTCTCTTGCTATGGGCTCTAGGTGCGCAGGCTCAGTAGTTGTGAAGCACAGGCTCTAGAGCAGGTGCTCAGCAATTGTGCACAGGCTTAGGCTGTCTTGAGGCATGTGGGATCTTAACCACTAGATGGATTCTAAACCACTGGACCACTGTGATACCACCAGGTATCACATCTGTACCTTCTGCATTGGCAGGTGGATTCTTAACCACTGGACCACTAGGGAAGCACCCTGCTTCGTTTCAGTCTTGGTAATCTCAAGTGGTAAGAAGCAGTGTCAGATACATAGAAAGCTGCCCATAAATACTAGTTTGATATAGAACGAGTGGAGAAGAGTTTTCGACACATTTTCCCCTGGCTCAAACTCTTTTTAATCACTGAGGAAGAGGTTTCAGAAGAGAAATAGAAAGATGTACCATTGCTTTTTCTGGTGACTCACTCACTGTGCACCTACAAGTTCCTTTTAGGAGTGTATCTCTCCCACAGTGAACTTAGATGACTTGCATGCTATGTTTGCAGCTAAACTGAATATTTTCTGGAAAATTATGTTTTATGTTGTGATTTTTGCATTATCAGAAGATGGTTCCCAGAGCTCTGCCCTTTGAAATCTGCACCTCCTGTCATGCATGGCTGCTGAAAGATACAAGGAAGCTTGTTGTAGTGTTCAGGGTTGTTCAAGGAAAAAAAACTGACCAAACCAGAACTGAAGCCAAAGAAATCTTAGCTTTCAGAACCAGTCTTTTTCATGGTCTGGTGAAAAGGTCACCTCTAAAATTGCTTGTGTTCTCTGGGGAGAGATGCAAACAGGCTGTGTGACCTTGGGCAAGTCACTTACCTTCCTGTGCATAAAATCAGGAACTTAAACCAGATACTTTTCCCAGCTTTAAAATTCTGTATATCTTCTTGGAGATGAAGTTTAATCTTGTCATAGATGTGCTTGTTCTTACAGTACAGTCAGCTCAGATATAACCCAAACAAAATCAGGTCTCCCACAGCACAAAAACAATGTCAGAGCAAGCTTGATTTACATGGGAATTAGACCCAGACTTAGATTTCAGCATTACAATGATGGGTTCCCACCAGAGTGCCCTGGGTTATCCCCCACCCTGTTCAACTGTGAAGTAAATTTTCAGGATGTGAGATCAGGACTTGCTCAGATAAATAAATGAATCAACGTTAAGCAAAAGCCGTAAATCATCAGCTGCCCTCTCCTCCATCTTCCTTCCCTGCCAAATTCCTATGGAAACAAACAAACAAAAAAATCCAAAAGAGAAAGGAAAGCAGAAAATCTTTTCAGCCCACTGCACGATGTGCTGGACCGAGACTGCCCTACATTTTATCAACCTGGCCTCCACCTGCCTCCCACCTAGCAGGACTATTTTCAGCACATAGGCTAGTGCTGATTTCTGTGGATGTATTAAAGCACATCTTCTGTCAGGCAAGTTTTTGTGAAGGAAGTTATTCCTTAAGCCCATCCAGCTGTTTTCTCAAGTGTACCTTTAGGAATAATGGGACAGGAAGCCTGAGAAGACATAGCTAGCTCTGCACAACTCCTCACAACTACAACCCAAGAAAAATATCTCCAAGGAACGTACCTTGAAAATGCAGATCCGCAGCACTTCCTTGTATGAAGGACGGTCATCACGTTTCTTTCCTTGGCCATTGTAATTCCCAGATAATTACTTTTCTCATTCTCATTTAATTTGCATTAAGCCTAGTGTGTTTAGTTTTTGAGACCTAACACTCAAATCTGGCCTGTGGTTAGGAATGCAAGACTCCTGGGAAAACATCTGGTCTTATTCGGAAAAATGCCAAATAAGACTTTATTCTCCTCAAAACCCCCTCTGAATGTCCTTCCTAATGAAGTCTATGCTGCACAATACATTATTTAAAAATAAAAATATATTCACAAATGACCATTGAGATAATGGCAAGAGGAGAATGTTTGCTACTGTATCACGAATCAAAAATTAAAATGATTTCTAACATGATGCTATTTTTTGAAAGAATCACATGCCAACTCAAGATATTCCAACTTGACAAATGAATTACAGCCCTTTTCAACTCTCTCCTTTATTCTCACATTGTCAGCCTTTAACTTGATTGAGCCACTGTCATAATAGCAGAGTGGAAGGTGTGGATAAACTTTCTATACAGTATCTTTGGGTCCTGTACAAACCGTAATGGAAATATGTACAGGAATATTTTAGCTGTAAGTAACTAATAGTCACTAAATATATACTGTTTGCCTTTTGCTAGCAAACATGCACACATATGTATAAGGTATATATGTGTGTGTGTGTATATGTATGCATCTATGTATACATACAAGTAGCTGTGTACATATACACATTGGACAATAAATTGGGAGCTTTTCTATCTTGATTTGTGGGCTATGTTTGAGAAAAACCAGTTTCTCTAAACACACATTGATGCATCTCTAACTATAGCAAGAAGAATACTGTGTATCTATCCCCTCTATTGTATAGAGTTAAAACCTCCAAGAAAACACTCACTTAATTCTAAGTATTTATTTTTGCTTAGTGCTGGAAAGCTGAGAGACTCTACATGCTTAAGTGATAAAATGTTGCTGAACATCAACTGACATAAGTAGGCACAGAGCTTACTGGAATTTACTGAAAACAGGAATGGTCTAACCCTTGTACTTCTAGGTTTATTCAGTAATTCTCCAGAGTTAACATCAGTTCTATTTTAATTTGACATGGGCTGATATTTTATGGACTGATATTTTATTGTTTTATTAAAATTTTTTTGCAGTAAGTAACATTTTTTTTACTCCATTCTGTTTTTTCAGGAATTTTCCACAACAGGTACTCATGTGGAATACCACCATGGCATATGTTATATTCTTCTTTTCTAGCCCTCCTGGAAATATTTAAAATATGTAAGAAGTTACACAGAAAGACCTTATTAACAGAGATCCAAGTACCACATCTTCTAATATTTAGTGTGGACTTCAACGAATGACTGAGAATTCCTGAGTGACTTAGCTCATGAAAGTCATCTCATCTCAGCACATCACATCTCATCTCAGTGTGTGATGCTGGAGACACATCCTCATTTTTCCCAGACTTCCCTGAAGTTAGTGCTCTTCATGAGGTACACTGAGCATCTCACTGGCATGCATTTCTCAATCCTTCCTCTCCCTTACCTAAGCCACTGAAATCTAGAAGCTGTCAAAAATATCCTCTCTGTGGAACATGCTTGTAACTTTTCTGACCTTGTGTTCCTACTGCAGTCATTTCAATATCAGGTTCTTTGACACTGCCATAGGGTATTTTGATCACAGGCATTTTGACCCAACTTAAAAATAATAAAATACTGTAAGATAAGCTTTTATATTAGTTGCATATATGCAAAGCCATCCTATGCTTGAGCATTCCTTACCCATTTCAGTCTTACAGCCTGTAAGTGAGCATCAGAGATCTCTGAGATAGCAAGGACATGGAAGCAACCTAAGTGTCCGTCGACAGAGGAATGGATAAAGAAGGTGTGGCACATGTATATTATGGAATATTACCCTGCCATAAAAAGGAACAAAACTGGGTCATATGCAGAGATGTGGATGGACCTAGTGACTGTCATACAGAGTGAATTAGGTCAGAAAGAGAAAACAACAAATACCATATATTAATGCATATGTGAAATCTGAAAAAATGGATATAAATGGTCTTATTTACAAAGCAAATAGAGACATAGACGTAGAGAACAAATGCATGGATACCAGAGGGAAAATTGGGGATATGTGATGAATTGAGAGATTGGGATTGACATATATACACTATTGATGTGGATGTGAGAGTTGTTGGACTGTGAAGAAGGCTGAGTGCCGAAGAATGGATGCTTTTGAACTGTGGTATTGGAGAAGACTCTTGCGAGTCCCTTGGACTGCAAGGAGATCCAACCAGTCCATTCTGAAGGAGATCAGCCCTGGGATTTCTTTGGAAGGAATGATGCTGAAGCTGAAACTCCAGTACTTTGGCCACCTCATGTGAAGAGTTGACTCATTGGAAAAGACTTTGATGCTGGGAAGGATTGGGGGCAGGAGAAGAAGGGGACGACAGAGGATGAGATGGCTGGATGGCATCACGGACTCGATGGACGCGAGTCTGAGTGAACTCCAAGAGTTGGTGATGGACAGGGAGGCCTGGCATGCTGCGATTCATGGGGTCGCAAAGAGTCGGACATGACTGAGGGACTGAACTGAACTGAACACTATTGATACTATGTATAAAATACAAAACTAACGAGAACCTACTCTATAGCTCAGGATACTCTACTCAGTACTCTGTGGTGACCTGAATGGGAAGGAAATCCAAAAAACAGGGGATGTGCGTATATGTATAGCTGATTCACTTTGCTATACAGTAGAAACTCCAGTGTTCTTGCCTGGAGAATCCCAGGGACGGCAGAGCCTGGTGGGCTGCCGTCTCTAGGGTTGCACAGAGTCGGACACAACTGAAGCGACTTAGCAACAGCAGCAGCAGAAACTAACATGACACTGTAAAGCAACTATACTCCAATTAAAAAAAAAAAAATTAAGTCACTAAAAAATAAAGCAAATAACGTGGGCATCAGCCAAGAGGTGTGAGTGAGTCAAGGAGTGGGTCAGAGGTTGGACAAACTACAGGTCACTGGAGTCAAACTCAGCCACAGACTCTCACCCCCAAAAAAGACCACCACCTGCTCTGAACAAACTCTCTGGTTTTGGGGTTGTTTTTTGTTTGTTTGTTTGTTTTTTTTCTGAAAAATCGCTTACGTTTGAAAGCACCATATCACGACTTCTCAGATTTCTCCCTTATATTCAATAATACATAACTAGAAGGAAGAAGCTAGAGCAATATGCTGTTCAGGTTGCATAAGAAATCTGCAATAACTTCTCTCTCAATAACATAGTTCATATATAAAACACATCTTTGGTTTTCGAGAATAGGACTTATAACCCATCTGGAGGCAAATCCACTTTACAAATGAAATTCCACTCCTGACACAGTGTGAGACCCACTCCCCAGCAAAACTGGTCAAAGTTATTAAATATATGTATATATATATAAAACAAGACAAATTATTACATTATTTCATAGTTATATGTAAATTATTAATACATTTAAAATTTTATACTTGTATGTATATACACACATGAGTCTTCTTTTAGGATTTCTTTTGGTGTGGACCATTTTTTTTTAAACTTTTTTACTTTGTACTGGAGTATAATTGATAAACAATGTTGTGATACTTTCAGGTGGACAGCAAAGGGCCTCAGTCATACATATACGTGTATCTATTCTCCCCCAAACTCTCCTCCCTTCCAGACTGCCACATAACGTTGAGCAGAGTGATGTGGGCCATTTTTAAAGTTTTTATCGAATTTGTTATGATATTGCTTCTGTTTTTATGTTTTGGTTTTGTGGCCCCAAGGCATGTAGGATCTTAGCTCCCCAACCTGGGATCGAGCCCATACTCCTTGCATTGGAAGACAAAGTCTTAACCTTTGGCCCACCAGGAGAGTTCCCACACATAAGTCTTATTTGTGCTTGTCTCAGCTGTAAAGATGGAGGTTCCACACTCAGCGAGAAGCCCACAAGCCCTGAGGGTATTACCGTGTGTCCCGCACTGAGTGCTAGTTATGCCATGACACAGAGTGTAGCATGCACTGCCTTGTTCCCAGCCCTGGAGCCATGGCACAGAGACTCTGCCTGGAAGGAGAAGGAGGCCCTGGAACAGCTTATATTATCTTCTCAAAGAATTGACCTTTTTTGAAACAAAGAGCTGAGAAGTTCAAGCCTCAGGACCCTCTCACAAGCAGTAGAGGTTGCAGTGATGGGTGACTGTGGGGAGGTCAGTGCTCCACATCACTAATCATCAAATGCAAATCAAAGCAACAATAATATGCTACTTTATCGTCATTGGAGAGCTATAATCAAAATGTCAAATAATAACAAATGTTATAAAGGATGTGAAGAAATCCTTTACACACTCATGGTGGAATTTAAAATGGTGGAGCCACATTGAAAAACAGACTGGCTGTTCCTCAGGTGGTTAAACTTTAAGCTAATGTTATGACCTAGCAATTTCATTCTGAGATATAGACCCAAGAGAAATAAAAGTATGTCCTTGCAAAAACTGGTGCACCCATCTTCACAGCAGCATTGTTCAAAGCAGCCTGAAGGTTGAAACAATCTGCACGGCCATCAATGGATGAATGGATAAACACCACGTGTCTAGACATAAAACAGAATATCGTTTGACTATGAGAAGTGACAAGGTACTGGTATATACTGTAACGTGGATGAATCCTTCTTTTTTTTTTTTTTAGAAAGCAGGTTATTTTATTTTACTTATTTATTTTCCCTGCGCTGAGTCTTTGTTGTTTTGCTCGGGCTTTCTCTAGTTGTGGAGGGGGGTGGTGGTGGGGGCTACTCTTCATTGCAGTGTTACGGGCTTCTCACTGCAGTGGCTTCACTTGTTGCAGAGCACAGGCTTTAGGCGCGAGGGCTTCAGCAGTTGTGGAACTTGGGCTTAGCTGCCCCTCCACATATGAGATCTTCCCAGGCAAGGGATCAAACCCGTGTCACTTAGTTGGCAGGCAGATTCTTTTCCACTGCTTCCACCAGGGAAGTCCAACATGGATGAATCTTCAAAACATTGCTTTAGTGAAAGAAGCCAGTTACAAAACCCCACACATCACATGATTCCATTAAAAAGAAATTTCCAGAATGGGCAAACCTATTGAGAGAAAAATAAAATTTGTGGTTGTAGAGTGCTGGGAAGATGAAGAATGGCAAAAGGTAGCTGAAGGATAGGGTTTTTTTTTTTGGAGATAATGAAAATTTTCTTGAAATTGATGGTGATATCAGTGGTACCACTTTCAGTATCTGTTAATATACTTAAATCTCTAAACTATACATGTTAAAAAGGTGAATTTTATGGAATATGTACTATATCTCAATCAGTTCAGTTCAGTCGCTCAGTCGTGTCCGACTCTTTGCGACCCCGTGGACTGTAACCTACTAGGCTTCTCCGTCCATGGGATTCTCCAGGCAAGAATTCTGGAGTGGATTGCCATTTCCTTCTCCAGGGGATCTTCCCGACCCAGGGATTGAACCTGGGTCTCCCGCATTAGAGGCAGACGCTTTAACCTCTGAGCCACCAGGGAAGCCCCTATATCTCAATAAATATATTAAAATCTATGAACTCCAAAAGATATTTTTTGTTGTTAATGGAAAAGAGAGTATTATTTTAGTCATCTTTGTGGATAATTGTGGATATTCCTCTTTATTCTCAGTCGTATTTGACTCTTTGCAACCCCATGGACTGCAGCACACCAGGCTTCCCTGTCCATCACCAACTCCTGAAGCTCGCTCAAACTCATGTCCATCAAGTCAGTGATGCCATCCAACCATCTCATCCTCTGTCATCCCCTTCTTCTCCTGCCTTCAATCTTTCCCAGCATCAGGGTCTTTTCCAATGAGTCAGTTCATTAGAACCAACAAGTATTAACTTCTTAAAAAGTAATTGAAATGCAGACTCTGAAACCACATCCATGAACTTTTCATCCTCTTTAAAGCTTATGTGCCTATCTTGCATTTTCAGTGGTTCTTTAATCATGAATGATTTTTGTGATCATCTAAAAATATTGGTTTAGTCAGTTATGCAAATTTTCCATATCTTGTCACAATTTATTATCTAACAGCAAACATCATATTTCATTTTTTTTTAATCGTTGGCCATACTGGATCTTTACTGAAGGCTTTCTCTAGGCAAGAGAGCTTCTCTTGTTGCAGAGCACAGGCTCTAGAACACAAGGGTGCAGTAGTTGCTATGCCCAGGCTTTCTAGCTGTGGCACACAGGCTTAGTATCCCTCAGCACAAGAAATCTTAGTTCCCTGTCTAGGGATTGAACCTGTGTCCCCTGCACTGGAAGGCACATTCTTAACCACTGGACCACCAGGGAAGTCCCATGGTGGGACATTTCCAACAGGTTATAGCAAATCAATGTAGTTTTGCACTTTAGACACAGGGTGTTGTAAAACAATCAGTGGTTTGTTACTCAATTTGGGTTGTAAAAAATATCTTTATTGTCTTTTCTGATTATAAGTTAAAGTATTATGATTGTGTTATATAATTCAGTATTGGTAATAAAAATAGCTTTAAATATCTTTAAAATGAATAAAATGTAGTTAAACTAAAAGAAACAAAGCAATAGTTGTAACAATACAAAAATGAATAAAAAGGTCCATAATCTTGGTGGGTGTGGGTAGGTGAAGTGGCAGGGTTATAACTTTAAAATGTAGCTTTATACCTTGATGGGGTCATTTTCATACAGTAATGTCAAAACTGATGGTTTAAAATGGCCTTGTCAGTATGCCCCACATTGCTATGGAATTGCCCTCTTTGTTGCAATCAATTCATCTCCTGGATTTTTGATCTGCTAACAGCTATTGTCGCCACCTCCCAAGAATCCATGACCTGTTCTTTCATTTCAGGCCATTAAATCAGCTTTTTAAAACTCACGATTCAGCACCATTAAATTTCTACTGATTTTATTGAGGAAAGAGAGTGAGTTGTCTTACCCTAAAACCTAATCATTCTCTCTTCTCTTTGCTTTTCTGGCCAAAGACTCACATTCTGTTTGCTTTGAGTTTTTTTTTTTTTTCTTTCAGTCTATCCTCCAGGATACTCTGCCCATATTTTTCCAATTCTGTTTCTCTTTATTGCAAATATTTACATATGTATTTTAAAATAAAATATTAAAATTTTAACATCTTAATTAAATAATCATAGACATATTTATATAAAATTGTTATATAATTCTATTCAGTAATAACAGTGTACATTTTAGCAATGTGTTCTATTAAAATAGAACCCTAGACTAAAGGGAAAGGCTAGACTAAAGGAGATGAAAAAAAAAAGAGCATAAATCCAAAAGGTCACACAGTTTGTCTTTTTATAAACCAGGAAAAGAGCTCGTTTGGATTTAGCTTGTGAAACTTTACATGTGGCATAGTTGCTTGCAAGGTACACTTCTCCTGTCACTGGACACTTACAAGGATTTTTTCAAGAAACCATGGCTAAGCATTTTCTCATCTACTGAGAGTTTCATTTGGTTTGTTTTTGGCTTTAATTGGTCTTTGGAGTTCTTTCTCCAATTACCAAAAAAATTCATCCATTGCTTAACTCCTATGTAAAAATGCTACCAAGATTATTTCTGCTCTGATAGCATTATTTAACATGATTCTGAAAGTGCTTCAACAGTAAAACCAGTTTCATATGATTTCAGAGCTAATGCTATGGAAAGGACACAAATTCAAGATAGATTATAGGCGATGGGAAGAAACCCAACACAGGTGTTTTAAATAAAAGTACTTTAATGAGGGAGTTACACAGAGAGCTGTGGCCAGGAATACTGAGATAGCCAGACTTGAAATTGTTGATACCAGTAGAGCTGAAGGGACGGGAAAATGGAGGTGCGCTATTGAAGCCCTGGCATCAGTCTATAGTGCAGAGACACCCAGAAGAACTCTAATCACTCAGGGACACAGACAAAGGAGAAAGGAAGAGGGATGTCATCCAGATTTCCTTCTTTCCTTTGGTCTTTGACCTCTGGCAAGTGTTTCTCACTGCTCAAATCTAAGGGGAAAAAACTGCCGACCAGGGATCCCAGGGAATGACCCCTATAGGTCCATATGAAGAGAAGTCTGGGACAGGGAATTTACTTGAGAAGGTAAATGTAGACTCAGATACCCAGGGATTAGAGAAAGGAGCCCAGGGGCCACAAGAAACATTCTTGCACCAAATATCCAGGACCCAGATGAAACTGCCAATTTTCAGCTCTTCTGCAAAAACAGCATAGCTTTTAAGATGTATTGCCACTGGTGAGTCGAACCTGCATTTCCCTTTGCTATCTCTTCATGAGTTCACTTCTGGGGAAGATCTCTTCTTTCATGGTCATCTTCTAGTTACCTAGATTTTGCATTAATATTTCCTTGGGTAGAGATTCAGAAATGGAAACAGGCAAATTAACATTCTTTTCACAGAGTCTGCATGGAAAACCAGAAAGCTCTCCTGGGCCAGGGAAGTCAGTTTATTGGTCAAGAGGTCACAGCCTACCCTCTTTCTTGAGGTTGCTGCCTGCACATGGAATAATTATCTCTGGCATCCTTACCCCATTTTCATCTCAAAAGGTAGGGCTAATAGTCAGTTCAGTTCAGTTCAGTCACTTAGTTGTGTCTGACTCTTTGTGACCCCATGAATCACAGCATGCCAGGCGTCCCTGTCCATCACCAACTCCTGGAGTTCACTCAAACTCATGTTCATCGAGTCGATGAGATGCCATCCAGCCATCTCATCCTCTGTCATCCCCTTCTCCTCCTGCCCCCAATCCCTCCCAGCATCAGAGTCTTTTCCAAACAGTCAACTCTTCACATGAGGTGGCCAAAGTATTGGAGTTTCAGCTTCAGCATCATTCCTTCCAATGAACACCCAGGGCTGATCTCCTTCAGAATGGACTGGTTCGATATCTTTGCAGTGCAAGGGACTCTCAAGGGTCTTCTCCAACATCACAGTTCAAAAGCATCAATTCTTCAGTGCTCAGCTTTCTTCACAGTCCAACTCTCACACCCATACATGACCATTGGAAAAACCATAGCCTTGACTAGATGGACCTTAGTTGGCAAAGTAATGTCTCTGCTTTTGAATATGCTATTTAGGTTGGTCATAACCTTTCTTCCAAGGAGTAAGCGTCTTTTAATTTCATGGCTGCAGTCACCATCTGCAGTGATTTTGGAGCCCCCCAAAATAAAGTTTGATGCTGTTTCCACTGTTTCCCCATCTATTTCCCATGAAGTGATGGGACCAGATGCCATGATCTTCGTTCTCTGAATATTGAGCTTTAAGCCAACTTTTTCACTCTCCTCTTTCACTTTCATTAAGAGGCTTTTGAGTTCCTCCTCACTTTCTGCCATAAGGGTGGTGTCATCTGCATATCTGAGGTTATTGATATTTCTCCTGGCAATCTTGATTCCAGCTTGTGCTTCTTCCAGCCCAGCATTTCTCATGATGTACTCTTCATGTAAGTTAAATAAGCAGGGTGACAATATACAGCCTCGACGTACTCCTTTTCCTATTTGGAACCAGTCTATTGTTCCATGTCCAGTTCTAACTGTTGCTTCCTGACCTGCATACAGG
>SJYT01015651.1:266370-292595 GCA_006410635.1 Cephalophus harveyi | reverse complement strand
TGGTCTGGTATTCCCATCTCTTTCAGAATTTTCCACAGTTTATTGTGATCCACACAGTCAAAGGCTTTGGCATAGTCAATAAAGCAGAAATAGATGTTTTTCTGGAACTCTCTTGCTTTTTCCATAATCCAGTGGATGTTCAGTACCTTATAATTATGATAATAACTAAGGCATTATTGTTGAGTGATGCCACAGTCATCAGCGAACAGATTCTAATCTGTATAGCACTTGCAGCCCTGATTGTAAGGGAAGCGCTCATGAAGTACATCATGCTGCTTGGTCTGTCATATGACATCAGCGTCATGTGCCTGTGTCAGCCAGGGCCACAGTAAGAAAAGAATCCCACTCTGATGACTCATCAGAAGAGTTTTTAATGAGATAATTTCAGGGGTGTGCCCAGAGTTAAGCGTAGCTACAAAGGATGCTGAAGCACCCAGAAGTTTAACCATGGGAAAGTTGATGGGACAAAGGTAGGTGGTGTGCAGTGCAGCCAGATCCTTGTGAGAGTTGCTTGTAGATAAGAAACAACGGGCACACTAGCTCCTTCTGCTGCCATCTCTGGTTGATCCCACCCCTGGTTGTACCTCACTACTAGCCAGTGGCAAAGGGGCTCATTCTGTGTGGTCCATCGGGGCAGCCTGCCTCATAGGAACAAGGCAGAGAAGAGCAATTTGGGGGAAGAAGGTGTCGAACTAAAAACAGCTAGCACAGATAGCAACTCTCCATAATAACTCACTAATTTGCTTAGTCGACTGTTCAGTCATGTCTGACTCTTTGAGACCGTTTGGACTGTAGCACACCAGGCTTCTCTGTCCATTGGATTTTTTCCTCTGTCCAGGCAAGAATACTGGAGTGGTTTGCCATTTTCCTCCTCCAAGGGATCTTCCTGACCCAGGAATTGAAACTGTGTCTCCTGCATTGCAGGCGGATTCTTGCAGTGGATTCATTGCAGCCCTTATATAATAGGGAAAATACTGGGAGGAGCCTTAATTTGGATCATTTTCAGGGGGACTCAACTACTGAAGCGCCAAATGATCTTGCTATTTACATAAAAATACCTAGCCAGACTGGAAAACAACATCAGAGTTTCCGTCTCAGGGCTAACAGTGTAGTTCAGGCACAGAAATACTACTACTAATACAATTTGCTTTGTAGAATTTGCTGTATTAAACACATATATATCATATATCTTCCATTTTTGTCTTATCGGCAACCTCTTTCAAAAATGCTCAGCTTTTTCCCATAAACCCCCTAAAGTCTGGTACATGCTTTCAAAAGAGTAGGATTGTTAATTTATGGGAAATCCTTCAAATATAAATTGAGTACTATTATTTAGCATCAAAGCACAGTGGCTAGGGATTTGCTGTGTCACCTGTTTTTCCTAGTTAGTATGCACAAATTTATGTCTCCTCCCCATTCTAGTGTCATTGTATCAATATCCATCACATCACAAATAATATGGTCAATCACAGAATGTCCCTATGGTCAAGTGTATTGTTTTTCTTAATCTAGTATTTTAATTGCTTTTCATTTTAAAACATGAACAGAAAAATTAATTCCAAACCCCCAAAGTAAACCATATTACTAACTTGTAAGAAGAAACATCACTTTGCAAATGAAAATTTCACCAAGTAAAGTTTCACTGAATCATAACCCTTATAAGGACAGCATCCTTCCAATTCAATCTTCAGATACAATTGTTGCCGTGCCTTCGGCTCTCTTGCTGTTAGAACTGCATCTAATGAGGTTAACTCTCCCTTTGATATCACTGAAGCAAGCTATTTACACAGTTGTAGCTATAATGACTCCAGAGACTTTCCACTTCTCCATATTTTTATTAACGTTGTAACATCTAGGACTAAAAGTAAAATATATTTTACATTTTAAATATTTACTTGGATCTTTTATGATTGGTAATTTTACAATCTCATGTGCCTTCAGAGAAAAAAAAATAATTTAAATATATCTTTCCTTAGAACACAATGCAGCTTTATAAATGGCTTCTCCTTCAAGACAAGTCCACATTCACCTTTCCACTTTTCCCAAATCCCATTGGCTGGTACCTCTCAAGCACACACACACACACACCCATTATAGCACTACAAAAAAATGAGTGGAGCAGGCTCATATCAATGATTCAGAAACTGTAATTTCTATAAAATAAAAACAAATGGACCATATTGCCAGGCATCTAATTATAAATGAATGTCCTAAGACTCAATTCAGGTCAAAGAGGGGAATTCAGGATAAGGTAAATAATGCATTTTCTGAACTAAACTCCAACAAAGGTTCCACTTTGAGCCTGCCCTGAAACATTCTGCAAACCTGGGGCTGTGTTCTGCTCTGCTCTGCGTTCCCAGGGTACAGCTGAAGCATATGTCACATACTGACTGGCTCCTTTCTGTAAAATGAGACCCATCCCAGTGACCCACTGCATGGATGGGTGAGGATGGACATGCATGAAGTGGTCATCCATCTAACTTGAGGCTTTTCATACACCCACCCTCAGTGAGCAGTAACTTGCCAGAGACAGTAATGAAATCTCTCCAGCTTTCCTCCTGTAGAGGCCCTTCCACAGCTATCAGCATGCTCTCAACCCTAAACCTAACCCTTCTAACACCTGAACAGAAACAAGGCAACCACCCAATCACCAGGACTACAAAGCCACCTGTAGGCTCAGTCCTTACACTTGTTCTCCATCTACATTTTTGTGACTCCATAGCTTTAAACACTATTGTGAGTGTATCACTCACACACTAACATCTTTACCCTGGTGTCTCCCATCCTCATATGTACATACCAAAATGCCTTTGGTATATATAACTAGATTTTAAAACAAATGAGCATACTACATTATATTTATGCACTCAGATATTGTAAGATTGAGTTATAATTGCTAATTAATCTTGTACATTAATTTGAAACAAGATCTATGTGTTTAGCAAATGGAACCTGGTTTATATTAACAATTGTGTGAGAAAGTGTGAAATAGCGTAATTGAAAGAATAAATTATATATGTATGTGCTGTGCTTAGCCACTCAGTCATGTCCAACTCTTTGTCACCCCATGGACTGTAGCCTGCCAGGTTCCTCTGTCCATGGGAATTCTCCAGGCAAGAATACTGGAGTGGGCTGCTATGCCCTCCTCCAGGGAATCTTCCCAACTCAGGGATGGAAGCCAGGTCTCCCACATTGCAGGCGGATTATTTACCATCTGAGCCACCAGGGAAGCCCAAGAATATTGGAGTGGGTACCCTATTCCTTCTCCAGGGGAACTTCCTGACCAAGGATTCGAACCGAGGTCTCCTGCATTGCAGGTTGATTCTTTACCAGCTGAACCACCCGGGAAGTCCATATACATGTTTATGTATATATATCTTACCAGTTACTGGGAAGTTTCCCTTGTATTTTTCATTCCTGTAACTATCCCATGGAATTATTTCCACTGTCCTGAGATCCCCTTTTCTTATCCACTGATAACCAACAAAAGATATGGTTAATGGGCAATTATGTTCGGAGGGATTTTTGCTTTTGTAGATAGCTATTTCACCCTATCTTATATTCCTCAAATCATAAACGATTCTCAGGCATATCATTCATCAATTATTTCTACCTATTAATATTTATGGCTTTAGTGAAGTGTCTATTTTTAGGAGAATGTATCCTTTCAGAATATTTATTTTATATCATATATACATTGGAATCCCACCAGACATAGTGTAGGTAGAAAAATCATTTGTACCACTATGTATACCAGTATAAAGCAAGTGAGCCATTACTCATATAATGTAAATTTTAAATATTCAAATCAAATGACATAAGTTTAACTTATTTTATTGCTTACAGTGATGGCTGTCACAGTGAATAAAACACATTTCACATATATGTTCATTAACTTATTTAGTTTTATAACAGACACACATAATACACACATATATACATACTACCCTTCCTAGTTTATAATTCTTTTTTTGTTTGTTTTGGCTTTATTTTTTTAAATTTCAGTGGACTATAGTTGATTTAGTGTTGTATTAGATTCAGGTGTACAGCAAAGTGATTCAGTTATACATATACATGTATTCATTCTTTTCCTCATATATTCATTCACTCTTTTCTCATATAGATTATCACAGTTCTTAATTCAACTTTATTAAAGTCAGCATTTTAAAAATTTCACACCTACTCCTTTACACAAAATAGAGATAATTGATTATACACTGATGTCACAGTTACTCAAGGCTCCCCATGTAAGGTGACTGGATGAAAGAATCCATAGTTTTACACTTTAAACATTTAGGTGAAAGATACACTATAAGATCAATGCCAATTTGCTGGGGAAAAATAATGCATCAAATAGTTTTCCATCTATGCATCTCCTGTGATCATTTCAGGTAGGCAATCTCACATCAATCCAGTCTTCCTTTCTCTATATAGTGTTAAGAGTCTCTCGGTGCTGGAACACTTCTTTGAACCAATGTTCAGGTAAGACCCTCATGCTTCTCGACGGTTTTGTCTGATCATTGAACACCCACTGAGTGCAGCCTTTGTTGTCTTTCCATTAGCAAAGTCCGTCTAACATCCGTACTCTGTGACAGTCATCATCCCCATCAGATTCTTTTCACAATCTTCCGAGGTGGGGAAGAGGTCACCAGGTGTACATTTCCTATTCTACATTGTTTTAAAGCTCTCTTCACTTGTAATAAATACTTTCATATCTTTCAGCTTCTCTAGTAGCAGTGAATCTCTTGAGATTTCTCTCAAAGAGGTATCCTCAGATTAAAATCAGTTCTTTCAGTGATTCACTAACAGAAGTGAAAGGAATTAAGTGGTGAATATCATCTAACTTGGCTGAAAATATCGCCGGTGACTTCTGAAGTGATCCGAGTATTCTGTGCTCAGACCCAGCGCATACCGAGTGCTTTCCCCCAAGGTCAGAGCTCAAAGCAGAAGAGCCCATAATCTCAGTTTTGTGTGTGTGCATTTTTTTTTCAGTTACAATAAATTCATGGAATGTGTGCAAATTACTAAAGTAATTACAGCTTATACTAGCCTTCCTCTGTTATCTTCCTTGAATAAACACTTAGACGGTTGCTTGGGGTGGGGAGAATGGGGGGAAGAGATAGGGAGCTTGGGATGGACATGTACAGACTGCTATATTTAAAATGGATAACCTACTGTATAGGACCTACTGTATATAGCACAGGGAACTCTGCTCAATGTTATGTGGCAGCCTGGATGGGAGGGGAGTTTGGGGGAGAATGGATACATGTATATGTATGGCTGAGTCCCTTCACTGTCCACCTAAAATTATCACAACATAGTCAATTGGCTATACTCTATTATAAAGATAGAAGTTAAAAAAACCAAAAATACATTTTCTATTTTGAAAACAAACTCATTTACTCAAAGAACAGGTTCCAATTGCTTCCCAAGGATATTTAGAGAGATGGTGAGGCCCACTGACCGAGAGGTGTGATTTGACACTGAGGGAACATAAAAAACTGTGTTTAGTTGTTGCCACCTGTTGTTCACCTAAGGTGGCCGGATAATGTACACGTACAGAGAAAGGGAGTCTGCAGTGTGGAAAAGAGCCTGGCTTAACAGATAACCCAGTATCAATCCTCTCACCTTTTCCTTGTACATTTTTAAGTTCCCTGGACGCACACTTCTCTTATTCCACAAAGAACAATTGAGCAGCTACTCTGTGTCAGACTGCACCTCCTGAAGACACACAGGGAGCAAAGACAGGACTAGTCATTTTCACAGGATTGCTGGTGCCCACGTGACAGCACTATTCCTCTGGTCGCGCCTGTGCGGCCCTGATGGGCATGGTCATCACCATGGGCCACACCCAGTGTGCACATTAAAATGTATCTGGCTCAGCAGCCGGGAAACCTGGTATCAAGAGACTTCAGTAAAAAGGTTAAACTATAAATTTGGGATCTTTTTTCTCTCTCTCCAAAAGCTGCCTGTCAGATGATTTCTACAAAGTTCTAGCAAATCCCAGAAACCAGAGATAAACAACTTTCCCATGAGATCCATAAATTTTAAGAAACACTAAACTGGAGAAAACTGCCAAGTTTCCAAAAGTTACACATTTTTCTAAGCTTTATCTGAAATTCTGATCATACCATGAGGCCAGATAGAAAATTAAAAATAATCTATCCATTAGACCTAGAGACTGTTATACCGAGTGAAGTCAGAAAGAGAAAAACAAATATTGTATAATATTGCTTATATGTGGAATCTGTAAATTAATTGAAAAATGATACAGAGGAACTTATTTACAAAGCAGAAATAGGGACACACACTAGAGAACAAGTTTATGGATATCAGAGGGGGAAGAAGAGGCTGGGATGATTGGGAGATTGGGGTTGACATATACACACTATTGATACTATCTATGTATAATATAGGTTGGAAATGGGCATGGCAACCCACTCTGATATTTTTGCCTGGAGAACCCCCTGGACAGAGGAGCCTGGCAGGCTACTGTCCATGGGGTCACAAAGAGTCAGACATGACTGAGCGACTAACACACACACACGTGGTTTAGTTAAGTGTGTGTACATCACTGTTATAATATAGGCAGCTAATGAGAATCTACATAATACCACAGTGAACTTGACTCAATGCTCTGTGGTAGCCTAAATGGGAAGGAAAATCCAAAAAAGAGGAGATATATGTATATATAACCGATTCACTTTGCTGAATAGCAGAAACTAGCTACCAACACTGTAAAATGACTATATTGCAATAAAAATTAATTTTTAAAAAAGATTCAGTTAAAAAAGGCTGGTGTAATGTTGATGGGTGTAGCTTTACTTAGGGTGGTTTGAAGAATTCCACATCTGGAAATTGTATACACTAAGATGCTAACCATGGCACTGTTTAACATAGCAAAAACAATTTAAAAGCTAAACATCTACCACTTAGTTATATTAAGAACTGAACAAAGTCATGTTTTGTTCAAGGCTTCAAAATGTTTAATTATTATGGTCTTACATATATATTTAGCATTTATAATGAGAAACTATTTACCTTGCCAAGCAGAGATGTATTTAAAACTATCTCTATAATAAATCAATGTAAGAAAAGTGAAGAGAGAAAGCAAGCAAAATAGCAATGTTTCTGGAAAGATGCTTGCCAAATTATTAATTTACAGGTGTTCATATATTTTAGTTATATAAATATTATGACTTTCAAGTGATCATTAACTATATGCATTGCCTTTTCTGATACACAGCCATGTTTGCAAGCCAGTGATTTACAGAACAAGATCCTCATGCATGCATCCCTATAGACTTAACTGCAGTGCAATGATTATTTGCTGGATAAATACAAACATACATGAGTAAGCGAAGTTTTGAACAACATTGTAAAAATATACAGTTTATCTGGAGAAAAAGCAGCTAATTGTCAATCATGGTAGATAAGAAAACTTGACATGAGGCAAGATCCGCTTTTGAGTTGAGAAGATGAACAGCCAGACTCTGGTTTTGGTTTTTTTAAATTTAACCTTTATCTTATATTATAGTTGATTCACAATGTTGTATTAGTTTTAGGTGTACAGCAAAGTGATTCAGTTATACATATACATCTTGAATAAAGTTTAGAAATAGATGGAGGTGTATTTTGCATCCTCCCTTTTCTCCACTCAGTTTCATATTCAAACACTCAGGGCTCTCCTATTCTCTCCCACTTTTAACAAAACCTGCTTTCAGGAAAGTATTAGGTACCTGTCATGTCCATGTTGACATGAATCCCATTCATTGTTCCCTGTCCCAGGTGTCGTGGTGAGATTTAGTTTGAATAATCTCCTTCTGCTTTGTAGTTAGACTCTTTGGTCATCAGACTTCCAAAATCATGCCGATGGGCCTAAGATGTAAAGCTGGCTGATGCAGCTTGCTTAGAAGACAGCAGCTTAGGCACTAATGCTATGTTTGAAATGGATGGGAATAGATAGTTTTCAGTTGTGTGTTTTAAAAAAATTGATGGGTTTGTTCACATAAGCAGCCTCAAGCTTAGTGCTTAGACCCCACTGATGTGAAAAAATGGTTTAGTAACTACCTACATGGTCCCTGCAAAAGATGTTGGATAATCTGACCCCTGACACCTGACCACTCTCACCAGAGGTGAGCCGGTCAGGAGCAAGTCCAGCTGGTTCTATGGGAGAGAAGGGGAAAAGACTGGGTTTCAAAGCCAGCTGAACTCCACAAGACCTACACCAGGGCCCAGCTTGCTATGCCATGCCCTCATTGGAGCTTTACCTGAGCATTCCGTGCAGAATAACAGTCCCTCAGCCACTAGGATTTTCTATTTTCCTTTTGCTACCTTAATTTTCTCCATAACACCCCTTAGCATGTGAACTCCTCCATATTTTTAATTCATCTTATTTATTGTCCATTTGCCTTCATGGAAGCATAAGCCCCATGAAGGCAGGAATCTTTGTCATTTCATTTGCCATTGTGATATCTGTGTCTTAAACTGTTTGGTATATAATAAGTGCTCAATACTGAGTTCAGTTCAGTTCAGTCACTCAGTAGTGTCTGACTCTTTGTGACCCCATGGACTGCAGCACGCCAGGCCTCCCTGTTCATCACCAACTCCTAGAGTTTACTCAAACCCATGTCCATTGAGTCAGTGATGCAATCCAACCATCTCATCCTCTGTCAACCCCTTCCCCTCCCACCTTCAATCTTTCCCAGCATCAGGGTCTTTTCCAATGAGTCAGTTCTTTGCATCAGGTAGCCAGAGTATCGGAGTTTCAGCTTCAGTGTCAGTCCTTCCAATGAATATTCAGGACTGATTTCCTTTAGATGGACTGGTTGACTTTCCATGTGTTCAAGGGACTCTCAAGAGTCTTCTCCAATACCACAGTTCAAAAGCATCAATTCTTCCGTGCTCAGCTTTCTTTATAGTCCAACTCTCACATCCATACATGACTACTGGAAAAAAACATAGCCTTGACTAGATGGATCTTTGCTGGCAAAGTAATATCTCTGCTTTTCAATATGCTGTCTAGGTTGGTCATAACTTTTCTTCCAAGGAGCAAGCATCATTTAATTTCATGGCTGCAGTCACCATTGGCAGTGATTTTGGGGCCCCCCAAAATAAAGTCTATCACTGTTTCCACTGTTTCTCCATCTATTTACCATGAAGTGGTGGGACCAGATGCCATGTTCTTAGTTTTCTGAATGTTGAGCCAACTTTTTCACTCTCCTCTTTCACTTTCATCAAGAGACTGTTTAGTTCTTCTTCACTTTCTGCCATAAGGGTGGTGTCATCTGCATATCTGAAGTTATCGGTATTTCTCCCAGCAATCTTGATCCCAGTCTGTGCTTCGTCCAGTCCAGCATTTCTCATGATGTACTCTGCATATAAGTTAATTAAGCAGGGTGACAATATACAGCCTGGATGTACTCCTTTCCTGATTTGGAACCAGTCTGTTGTTCCATGTCCGCTTCTAACTGTTGCTTCTTGACCTGCATACAGATTTCTTAGGAGGCAGGTCAGGTGGTCTGGTATTCCCATCTCTTGAAGAATTTTCCACAGTTTGTTGTGATCCCACAGTCAAAGGCTTTGGCATAGTTAATAAAGCAGAAGCAGATATTTTCCTGGTACTTAGTAGGTGCTCAAAATAGGTACATTAAATAAACTGTTGACAAAATAATGCATAATTGCCATAAATATGAGTATAATGATGGAGAAAGCTAAGTCAGTTTGTTGGGAGGGGAAGGGGCACTTGGCAGAGTATGTGATAGTTGAGGATGAGTAATTGACAAGAATTAGCCAGGTGGAAGGGTAGAGGAGGTACACCAGTTAAAGTGCCAGCATGGTAGTGGCTGTGAGTCTGGGAATCTGTGGCCTGAGACCCAAAAGAAGGTGGCTGCTGCCAGGAAGTGAGCCAAGCAGAAGGCAGCTTGGATCTGGATGGATATGTGGGTGAAAGCCAGACACGAAGGCATGTCAGCCATGTAGGAATTGTGTAGTCTGTCCTACAAGGAAGGAGGGGTCAATTCATCATTTTAAGTGGAAAAGTCATGTGATTAGATCAACAATTTCGCTGTTTGACTTTGACTCCAATATGGAGAAAGACTAGAGGAGAGCAGGACCAAGTAGGAGATCCCTGCTCTCCTAGAGTGTATGTTCCCTGCAAAGAAAGAAAATGAATAACAAATTTTCTATTTCATCAGTTCAATTCTTGAGCATCCTCACAACATGGCTGCTGCTGCTAAGTCGCTTCAGTTGTGTCCGACTCTGTGCGACCTCATAGACGGCAGCCCACCAGGCTCCCCTATCCCTGGGATTCTTCAGGCAAGAACACTGGAGCGGGGTTGCCATTTCCTTCTCCAATGCATGAAAGTGAAAAGTGAAAGTGAAGTCGCTCAATCGTGTCCGACTCTTAGCGATCCCATGGACTGCAGCCTACCAGGGTCCTCCGTCCATGTGATTTTCCGGGCAAGAGTACTGGAGTGGGGTGCCATTGCCTTCTCACAACATGGCAGCTGACTGCAAACGTTGTATCCTTTTTAGAATGTAGTCTTGGAGGTCACACAGCATCTACTTGTTGCGTTCTATTCATGAGAAGTGAGTCACTAAGTCAAGCCCACATCCAGAGGGAGGAGAATCAGATTCCACCTTCTGCAGGGAAATTTTGTGGGAAGATTTTAAAACCACTAGAACCACACTGATAATAAAGACCATCTTTCAGGTACCTAACAGATGTTAAGATCTGTGCTATTTTATATACTTTCTCTAGTCTTCATCCTCAAACCTACATCTCGCAGATAGGGTTACTGACATTCAGAAGGTTCACTGACTTGTCAATGTATCAAGGCTGGAAAGTGACAGAGACAGTGTTTAAATCCAGGCAATCTAATTCGGATTCCAAAGTGGCTGTTGTTTTGCCCCGTAACCAGCAGACCTTCACCCTTTCCCCAGACCACACACAGAACTTTAAGAAAAAATGTGGCATTTTGATCATGTATAATGCATCAGGTATTTGTTTTAAATTATCTGCTATTCCAAAACAATGACCGCTTTGTTGCAAATATGAAATTATATTAATTTGAATGTCATTAGTTAGAATTTGGAATAATCATTAAAGCTTGTGACGTCATTCAAACCTTTCAAACAAGTTGATGGTATACATAAGATTGCATTTTGTTTAATTTAAAATATTCATTTATTTATTTATGGGTCTTCAATGCTGTGCAGTCTTTTCTCTCGTTATGGAAAGTGAGGGCTACTCTTTAATTGCAGTGTGCTGGCTTCTCATCGTGGTGGCTTTTTTGTTGTGGAGTACAGGCTCTAGGGCTCTTGGATTTCAGTAGTTGCAGCACATGGACTCAGCATTTGTGGCTTGCAGGCTCTAGAGCACAGGCTCAGTAGTTATGACACATGAGCTTAGTTGCTCCGCAGCATATGGGATCTTCCCAGATCAGGGATTGAACCCATGTCTCCTTCATTAGCAGGCAGATTCTTTTCCATTGAACCATCAGGGAGCCCAAGATTACACTTTAAATGTGATCATTTTCACAGAAGTTGATTATGCGAAATTCAAAATCATATTTTTATTAAAGCAGCTTTGGCAAAATTCATATGCTCTAAAGCTTCTTGGATGAGAATTTATGTCTCTTTTCATACTGGAAATGATTAATGTGAATATTTTCCCTAAGATAAGCATTTTGACTGGTTCACTCTTTCCAGCTGATATTCTTCTTTGTTCCCAAAGGGATATGGAGTCTTAGATTTTATGTTTTTCCTATTTTTATTTAAATATGGCATGATTGAGGATATCTCAGTGTCCGTCCTGAATCCAAACTACTAAAAATAGGGTGCTAATAAAGAAGTGTCTTCTTAGGGGTACCTTTGACACTTGGAGAAGGAAATGGCAATCCACTGCAGTACTCTTGCCTGGAAAATCCCATGGACAGAGGAGCCTGGTAGGCTACAGTCCATGGGATCACAGAGAATCGGACACGACTGAGCAACTTCACTGGTTCACTGGTTTGACACTTGTTAACATGCAAGAAACATAAGCTACAGCTGCATGCAGAAGCCACGCTGAGAGTTTGTGATGTGCCTGCTATTAAAAAAAAAAAAAAAAAAGCTTAGTTTGGAAGATCCTGAACATCTATCTGTCCTGAACAAGCCTGACACAAAGGAAAATGCAATGGAATAGAGACTCCTTTGCTCTGAGAAGACCCTGATGATGAGAAAGAATGAAGACAAGAAGAGGGCAGCAGAGGATGAGATGGTGAGATAGCATCACCAACTCAATGGACGTGAATTTGAGCAAACTCCGGGAGATAGTGAAGGACAGGGAAGCCTGATGTGCTGCAGTCCACAGGGTTGCAAAGAGTCAGCCACAACTTAGCGACCAAACAAGTACAAGCTCTGGGAAAATGAGTTAGAGGCATGTTCTCCCGTTGCTAGCCAATGGCAGGCACCTGCCTTACAAATCAGCTCAGATCTATGTCTGCGTGAGGCCCAGACTGGTTTGGGAGAGGCCAGAGACAAGCCCATGATCTTCTGGGGTTCCTTTCAGGATCAACCACTGGAAGTTTCCTCTCTTGCCCAGAATGCATTTTCTTCTGTTTTCTGCCAAGTCACTACTCTCTCCCCTCCCTGAAGTGTTACCTAGTTCATATATAGCACATATTTTGTCTTTCATTTTGTCTCATACTCTATCTCTTACCCCTAACTTCAACACAAACACAAACTCACTATTTGGGAAAGATCTGCTTTTGTCTGCCTGCTTCAGTTACAATATCTACCAATTATGTGTTTATTTGGCATTGGGTCTTAGCTGCAGCACACGGGATCTTTCATTGTGGCACATGGGCCCTCTAGTTGTGACTCTCAGGATCCAGAGCTCCTGCGCTCAGTAGTTGCAATGGATGAATTTAGTTGCCCCAAAGCATGTGGGATCTTAGTTCCTGGCCCAGGGCTTGAACCCATGTACCCTGCATTTCAAGACAGTTTTAACCACTGGACCACCAAGGAAGTCCCCAATATCTACTAATTTTGAAAAGAAAATCTATTCTGGAAAATCTTGACTACAACTAGCTAACATCTCACCCTCTGTCATAGAACTCACAGTGGCAGAACTGAGGTTCAAGTCCCTGTTCTTGATATCTCTGCCCCAGCTGCCTCGCCAGCAGCCTCTGGCCGGCATGCAGGCAACACGATCTCTGAGTGCTAAAAGGTTTTAAATTTGATCTCCAGGGGACAGATTACTTTTGCTCTTTCAGCTCTACATTTCAGAAAATTTATAATCTTCTTATTGTGTGGCTTATGATTCCATGGATTTGAATAGACATGGATCAAATCAAACCCCTCAAAATAGAATGACACACAAGCCAGTTAAAGACTAGTATACATGGTATATGTTAATATCAGCATTGCCTTCAATGCTATAGCATCTGATATGTGTATTTTACATCCAAGAGAAAGAAGCAATTTGACCTGAACAAACATCCTGTGAAATCTTGGGGAGGAGGTGGACCTATGTGGCCTTGGAAGCAGAGGGCCTTGGTTTGAGTTCCTGTCCTATCACATACAAGTTGCTTGCTTTCTGTGCCTCAGCTTTCACATCTGTAAAATGGGCATAATACAAATACCTATTTTGTAGGCTTGAAGATTGAAGGAGTTCATATATATCAAGCTACTGGGACAATGCCTAACATGTCATAAGCTCCTAAAAATGTTAGCAACTTTTTCACTTGAGCAGGAACTATTCTCACTGCATTGTTTAGATAAGAAGACAAGGGGGAAGTAAAGTTGGCTGATTTGCACCAATCCCACAGCAGTCAGTTAAAGCAATGTTTGACTTCAAATATGCTTTTCACAACCCACAGTCTTTTGGAGAGGCTAACAGGAGGCAACTGCATTTCACAATTTGCCCTCATAGTCTCATATTTCCCTGGTCCTCCCTCCACTCCATCTCCTCAAACACCATGTGATGGTGTCATTTCACCCTCAGAATCATCATAATGAAGGCAGGGAAGGTGCTGATTTACCATGTACACTTTCTGGAAATCCCCAGCAAGGCTAACATTTAATATTTCCCAAGAATATAAGCTCCCCCAGATTGAGATCCACTATCCTAAATTATTAAATAGTCCACAGCGAATTCCTTCCTTTCCAACACCATTTTTAGAAATTCTGCTGAGTGACAGCCTGTCGTCAGAGGCAGCCAGAGGATAAGAGGTGGAGAGAGCATCCCAGCCGAGAGGATGCTGACCTTTTCCTCTTGCCTGTGGCTGGGTGGTGACTCCATCCGAAGATTCCTGGTAGAGGCAGCCCATGGGGCAGGGGCTCATGCTCCACCAGGGCTGCAAGTACGCTCAGGATCAGCTGATAAACCCCTGAAGCAAGTTTACCCTCACTAGCATCTATCAGGCAATTGTGGGAGACACACTGTTCACTCTAAGCTGCTTATGCCTCGAGCCTTTTGATTTCACCTGTGCACAGATACGCGGGCTGGGGTGGGAGGACAGAACAGGAAAGCCATCAGTTTTCAGTACAGCTCTATATAAATCATAGATCTTTAAAATGTGCCGTGTTCAACAAGGATAGAATGTTAAAGAATGCAAATTCTCCCCTAGAAACTTACAGCAGGCTCGAGGCAATGAGACTAAATTCAATTTCTGCAGAAATGGAATCAAACAGAAGCTGAGTTCATGTGTAAACAGGAGAAGTACTTTGTAGAGGGTGGACCTTGAAATTTGACCTTCATATTGAGGGAAGAGTGGGTAGCAAAAGATTGTTCCCAAACGGGAAGAATGAACATTGGGACAGAAGGCTGAACCCAAGAAGTTGAAGTACTTAGGAGCCAAGGCGCTCTTCAGTGGTGTGGATATCAATGGTGAGGAACTAAAGATGCAAACGGGGACTTTCCTGATGGTCCAGTGACGCCACGCTTCCAACAGAGGGGTCACTGTCCCATCCCTGGTCAGACCACACATGTCACATAGCTTAGCCAAAAAAAGAAAAGATGAAGAAGAAGATGCAGAAGTGCACGGTTGTGGGAAAACAAATGGATGATTTTTCAATGGAAAATCAATTTTACTTGGAAGCCCTTAACAGTAAAAAGCCTTCAAAATGCTAAGTCAAGACATTCCAAAGATTCCTCTCTCCTTTGGAAGAGCTTCATGATATGAGTGTTACCCAGGGCAGGCCAACATCCTGCATCTGAGAGAACGATCATTATAAGTTCATATAAATGCTTCCTAATTCCACATTCCATCTTGACTAATTGGGAAAATGATATTTTTGTTAATCAAATAACTTAGAGAGTAATCAAACATTCACTGACATGGACTTTGTGATTTAATTAATTCAAAGAGAAGAGATGTAGCTGTTTCCTGTTTTTCAATCTATTTCTGAAAAGCCTTCATTTGATTTGATACCTTGAAATCCATTTGAGGGCATGTTTTACATAGCTTTTCTTAAAGACTGGGTCAGAAGATTACCTCTCAAAATCAGCTGAGAGAAGCCTTCTCTACCCCTCATACACAGAAAAAACACAATGTCCTAATATAAATAATAGTGTACAAAATAGAAATCAGGGAAACAAAACAAAACAAAACAAAACAAAAACTGAATCTTACCAAGAGAGGAATTCCACAAATGATAAAATTCATCCAGATGCGATTCAAAAATCTTTGTATTAATACAGTTTTCATTTTAATATTGTTTCTTTGATTATTTTATAATAAAAATAGTTTCTATTTTCTCCAAATAAAAGTAGAATGTGATTCATATCTGAGAGTATTTCATATACACATGGATTTTGATTTAAGGGAAAAATCCCTACTTGGGGGTAAAAGTTGGAAAAGCTATATCAATGCACTAGAGTTAATATTTAATTGATGCATCCATTAAAAGTGTGTGTGTGTGTGTTTGTGTGTGTGTGTGTGTGTGTGTGCGTGCGTGCGTTAGGCGCTCAGTTATGTCCAAGTCTTTGCGACCCCATGGACTATAGCTTGCCAGGCTCCTTGTCCATGTAATTCTCTAGGCAACAATACTGGAGTGGGTTGCCGTTTCCTTCTCCAGGGGATCTTGCCCACCCAGGGATTGAGCCCGGGGTTTCCTGCATTGCAGGCAGGTTCTTTTACAGCTGAGCCACCAGGGAAGCCCCATTAAAAGAGCAAATTTGTACATAATGTCCCATGAAGTTAAAAAATCTTACACAAGTACATTCCTTGTCACTTCAGTTCAGTCGCTCAGTCATGTCCGACTCTGCCACCCCACGAATCGCAGCACACCAGGCCTCCCTGTCCATCACCAATTCCCGGAGTTCACCCAAACTCATGTCCATCGAGTTGGTGATGCCATCCAGCCATCTCATCCTCTGTCGTCCCCTTTTCCTCCTGCCCCAATCCCTCTCAGCATCAGAGTCTTTTCCAATGAGTCAACTCTTCACATGAGGTGGCCAAAGTATTGGAGTTTCAGCTTTAGCATCATTCCTTCCAAAGAACATCCAGGGCTGATCTCCTTCAGAATGGACTGGTTGGATCTCTTTGCAGTACAAGGGGCTCTCAAGATTGATCCACACAGTCAAAGGCTTTGGCATAGTCAATAAAGCAGAAATAGATGTTTTTCTGGAACTCTCTTACCACCCTATCTAATAACTAAACCTTAAATACACACACAAGTCCCAAAGTTATATGGATAATTAACCATCCGGTTATCTGAGTTCCTCTTCTCAAATCCTGATCCTCTCCTCAGTTCACATTGACTTCATTTTTAGGATATTTTAGGCCAAAAGAAGAATTGTTTTTGGCTAGCTTCTCAAAGATCATAGGCTCGTTTCCCCTCCCTCACATGACACAGCCCCAGGTTGGTTAGGCAGGGCAAGTGACAGGCTCAGTGTCACCTCTCCTTTCCTGATGATAACTATCCAGATCCTCGGTACCAGCTTAGCTGCCAACTCCAGAAACCCGTGGTGTTTTGCCTCAGGCTCTCTCTCTTCAAGGAAATTGGACACAGCTTAAAGATTTAATTATTCTGACTTCCACAGCTCATTAAGATAACACCAAAAGCACCGAGTCCTGGAACCTCCACGAGTGTCCTGAGTCCTCACCAGCGTTTAGCTTCAACTTCCAGTGATCTGCATTTTCCGGAACGGTGGACCACATTGCCCAGTGGTGGGCATCACACGCAGCAACCCTTCATTTGATAGAACAGAGATGGTCCCGTCGCTGCTCAAATCTGGTAATTATCTCCTCTTCCCACACCGCATGGTCCCTTCTCATGCCATGTCAGATGAATAGTCAAAAGAGAAAAAGAAAGCGAGAACGCGGCATGCACAGGGCTAACAGGTGTTACAAGCAACTTCCTGTTCCCCGTCTGTCGGCAACATCAGAATCTCCTCCAGTGTGATGGGCTGGCAGGTTCGATGGACCAGGGGGCTGGAGAGCTTCACCTGCTTGCCAGGGTCTGTCTTCACTGTCCCCTCCTACTAGGATCTGTTGACAGTTCTTTCGAAAAACACTTTTTTGAAGAGAGAAAAGGGGCTTAATACATCATCAGTTCAAAGCTCCAGTCAAAGTACATACACTGACAATTCTTCCAAACCGTCACTTGTCCTTTGTTTATTGCTTTCCACTGTATTTTCATTGCTATATTTTCTCCAAAATGGCACACTTCAGCTCCCTAAAACTGGATTGCTGCCAACTCCGTGGTTACCACCCTTTTCCCCATCAGCTGACCACACAGAAAGTAAGTGTCCTGGTGAGGCATCACTGACCCATGGCAGAATCAGTTTCCAGTTGCTCTGGAAAAATAAGAGAACTCAATTTATCAGAGTTCCAGCCTGCAGGGAAAACAAATTCAGACCCTGCCAGAAAGATCCAGTCCCCCAGCCAGTCGTGTTCTATTAGCTAGTATATTTAGATGATATCTTGGCGAGAAAAGGAAAAAAGACCCCCTGATTTTTTTTTTTTTTTTGCAATTCCACAGTTAAAGAGAATCACAGACCAGGATGCAGGAAGGTCTCCTGGCTGACCTTCTCTCCATTTCCTGCCAAAGGAGGAGTGGGCTCCTGAGACCATCCAGCAGAATGAGGAGGAAGTTAGGGCTGTGCTGCTTCAAACATCTCAAGGCTGAGCAAGCTTTCTCCACCGGGACAAATCTTGGTGCGTCTGACCAGGTCATTGTTTTATTAGAAAGATATCAGTGCTTGAAATTTCACCATGGATTCAGAGTTAAAAGGCAAGAGGGAAAAAAAAAAATTCCTTACAGACAACAAGCTTTAGAAATATAAAGAAGCTCCTGTGTAGAGCAGAGATCTTCCAAATGAGTCAGTAGAGAGCGGAACTTGATAATTAGTCAGTGTTGGACGTGAAACAGAACTTTGCTATGTGGCTGGTGTGCAGGATAGTTCCATTGCCTTTCCTATAAAGGGAAAGGAACTGAATGCCTTTCTGGTACTATCATCTCCCACCCTCCCTCTGATGATGCCTTGGTTTATTTTTTAAAAAAAAAGCATAAGCATTTGTTTATTCAACAGAATTTTAATGGAATCACAAAGCCGGCATTTATATGGTAGATTTGTCCTTATAAACAATATGACCTGTGAACAACTACAATTCTAACCATTGAGGAAATTATAAAAGGAGGCTGATTAGAGTCCAATTTCAGGTAAAAGGAATGGATCTGCCCTCTGCCTGGAATTGGAAAAGCAGCTGATTCTTCCCTTCCCAAAATCTCTGCTGACCAGTGTCCACTGACTTCCGAGGAATATCCCACTGACCTCTTTAGCAAAGATTATTTTGGTTTCCTAAGTGTTCGCATATCTTCTTCTTCCATGTCTCAGTGTTCTCCCTCCCTAAGCACCAAATTTGAGTCTGGATCACTCTGTTTTTAGTGCCTGTATACAACCTAAGTGGGCCTTCCCTTGTGGCTCAGTGGTAAAGAATCTATCTGCAATGCAGGAAATGTAGGTTCAATCCTTGGGTTGGGAAGATCCCCTGGAGGAGGGGCATGGCAACCCACTCTAGTATTCTTGCCTAGAGAATCCCCATGGACAGAGGAGCCAGGCAGGCTACAGTCCATGGGGTCGCAAAGAGTCAGAAACAACTGAAGTCACTTAGCACACCCGGACACAGGTTGCTTGCTATCCTTTGTTGATAATGACAAACTTTATTGGTAAGGACAAGTTAAATCAACCAGCAGTATTTCGAATTAAAAAAAAAAAAAAAAAAACCTCCTAGTGAAGAATAAAAAAATAGTCAAAGAAATAAAAAAGCAAGTGATAATAAACAGAACCTGAACATCTTACTATCACTAAACATGGGTGGAGTTTGTTTTTAAAAAAATGTTAAATGACCATAGTATCACCCTATTTAACAAGTGGGTATGCAGCTTTGATTATAAAATGTAATATTTTCAGGAGGGCAACTTAGAATCACTGATTATACAGTAGAGCCTTGTTGATTATCTGTTTTATATACAATAGTATAGTACTGTGTGTCTGTAAATCCCCAACTCCAAATTTATCCCTCCCCATCCCTCTACTTTGTGGGTTTTTAATGCAGGCTCATAGTAGTAGTGCTCAGTCACTCAGCAGTGTTTGAGTCTTTGGGACCCCGGCTGCCCAGCTGCCCGGCTCCTCTGTCTATGGGATTTCCCAGGCAAGAATACTGCAGTGGCTTGCCATTTCCTTCTCCATGCAGGCTATAACCCACCAATTCATTTCAGGACCCACAATCTGATCAACACTGACTTTGAGAAAAAAAAAAAAAAAAGCCCTAATAACTTAGCATGATTAGAACCACCGAAATTTCTGTGGTTCCTCTCCCATTACTATCTCTCTCCATCCATCTTACTCTCTAGTCACAGGAAATCATTTGCCAGCCTCCAGTATTTGTCCTTCATGTCTCCACACAGGGTTCAGATCTCCTGAGACTGTTCTCTTCTTATTCTAAGCAAACAGTCATTCTTCATTATAAACTCAGGGCCTGTTTTCTAACACCTCACCCTACCACATCCTCTCATTCTCATAGCAGCTTGCACCCACGTATCAGTTCAGTCACTCAGTCATATCTGACTCTTTGCAACCCCATGGACTGCAGCATGCCAGGCTTCCCTGTCCATCACCAATTCCCGGAGTTTACTCAAACTCATGTCCATCAAGTTGGTGATGCTGTCCAACCATCTCATCCTCTGTCATCCCCTTCTCCTTCCACCTTCAATCTTTCCCACCATCAGGGTCTTTTCAAATGAGTCAGTTTTTTGCATCACGTGGCCAAAGTATTAGAGTTTTAGCTTCAGCATCAGTCCTTCCAATGAATATTCAGGACTGAATTCCTTTAGGATGGGCTGGTTAGATCACCTTGCAGTCTAAGAGACTCTCAAGACTCTTCTCCAACACCACAGTTCAAAAGCATCAATTCTTCAGCTCAGCTTTCTTTATAGTCCAACTCTTACATCCATACATGTCTACTGGTAAAGCCATGCTGCCAAGTCGCTTCAGTCGTGTCCAACTCTGTGAGACCCCATAGACAGCAGCCCACCAGGCTCCCTCGTCCCTGGGATTCTCTAGGCAAGAATACTGGAGTGGGTTGCCATTTGCTTCTCCAATGCATGAAAGTGAAAAGTCAAAGCGAAGTTGTTCAGTTGTGTCCGACTCTCAGTGACCCCGTGGACTGCAGCCTACCAGGCCCTTCTGTCCATGGGATTTTCCAGGCAAGAGTACTGGAGTGGGGTGCCATTGCCTTCTCCAGGTAAAGCCATAGTTTTGACTAAATGGACCTTTGTTGGCAAAGTAATGTCTCTGCTTTTTAATATGCTGTCTATTTGATCATAGCTTTTCTTCCAAGGAGCAATCATCTTTTAATTTCATGGCTGCATTCACGATATGCAGTGATTTTGGAGACCAAATAAAAGTCTGTCACTGTTTCCATTGTTTCCCCCATCTATTTGCCATGAAGGGATGGGACCAGATGCCATGATCTTAGTTTTCTGAATGTTGAGTTTTAAGCCAACATTTTCACTCTCCTCTTTCACTTTCATCAAGAGGCTCTTTAGTTCTTCTTCGCTTTCTACCATAAGGGTGGTGTCATCTGCATATCTGAGATTATTGATATTTCTCCCCTTCTCCCAGCCATCTTGATTCCAGCTTGTGTTTCATCCAGCCCTACATTTTGCATGATGTACTCTGCATATAAGTTAAATATGCAGGGTGACAATATACAGCCTTGATGTACTCCTTTCCCGATTTGGAACCAATCTGTTGTTCTATGTCCAATTCTAACGGTTGCTTCTTGACCTGCATACAGCTTTCTCAGGAGGCAGGTCAGGTGGTCTGGTATTACCATCTCTTTTAGAATTTTCCACAGTTTGTTGTGATCCACACAGTCAAAGGCTTTGGTATAGTCAATAAAGCAGAGGTGGATGTTTTTCTGGAACTGTTGCTTTTTCAATGATTCAACGGATGTTGGCAGTTTGATCTCTGGATCCTCTGCCTATTCTAAATCCAAGTTGAACATCTGAAAGTTCAAGGTTCACATACTGTTGAAGCCTGGCTTGGAGAATTTTGAGCATTACTTTGCTAGCATGTGAGATGAGTGCAATTGTGGGGTAGTTTGAACATTCTTTGGCATTGCCTTTCTTTGGTATTGGAATGAAAACTGATATTTTTCAGGCCTGTGGTCACTGCTGAGTTTTCCAAATTTGCTGGCATATTGAAGGCAGCACTTTCACAGCATCATCTTTTAGGATTTGAAGTAACTCAACTGGAATTCCATCACCTCCACTAGCTTTGTTCATAGTAGTGCTTTGTAAGGCCCACTTGATTTCACATTCCAGGATGTCTGGCTCTAGGTGAGTGATCACACCATTGTGGTTATCTGGGTCATGAAGATCCTTTTTGTATAGTTCTTCTGTGTATTCTTGCCACCTCTTCTTAAAATCTTCTGCTTCTGTTGCTGCTGCTGCTGCCAAGTCCCTTCAGTCGTGTCCGACTCTGTCTGACCCCATAGACTGCAGCCCACCAGGCTCTGCTTCTGTTAAGTCCATACCATTTCTGTCCTCTATTGTGCCCATCTTTGCAGGAAATGTTCCCTTGGTATCTCTAATTTTCTTGACGAGGTCTCTAGTTGTTCCCATTTTATTGTTTTCCTCTATTTCTTTGCATTGATCACTGAGGAAGCTTTCTTATCTCTCCTTACTGTTCTTTGAAACTCTGCATTCAAATGGATATATCTTTCCTTTTCTCCTTTGCCTTTAGTTTCTCTTCTTTTCTCAGCTATCTGTGAGGCTTCCTCAGACAATCATTTTGCCTTTTTCGTTTCTTTTTCTTGGGGATGACCTTGATCACTGCCTTCCATACAATGTCACGAACTTCAGTCCATAGTTCTTCAGGCACTCTATCAGATCTAATCCCTTAAATCTATTTGTCATTTCCATTGTATAATGGTAAGGGAATTGATTTAGATCTTACTTGGATGGTCTAGTGGTTTTCCCTACTTTCTTCAATTTAAGTCTGAGTTTGGCAATAAGGAGTTCATGATCTGAGCCACAGTCAGCTCCGGGTCTTGTTTTTGCTGACTATACAGAGCTTCTCCATCTTTGGCTGGAGAGAATATAATTAATCTGATTTTAGTATTGACCATCTGGTGGTGTTCATGTGTAGAGTCTTCTCTTGTGTTGTTGGCAGAGGGTGTTTGCTATGACCAGTGCATTCTCTTGGCAAAACTCTGTTAGTCTTTGATCTGCTTCAATTTGTACTCCAAGGCCAAATATACCTGTAACTACAGGTATCTCTTGACTTCTTAGTTTTGCATTCCAGTCCCCTATAATGAAAAGGACATCTCTTTTGGGTGTTAGTTCTAGAAGGTCCTGTAGGTCTTCATAGAACTGTTCAACTTCTGTTTCTTCAGCATTACTGGTCAGGGCATAGATTTAGATTACTGTGATATTGAATAGTTTGCCTTGGAAATGAACAGCGATCATTCTGTCATTTTTGAGATTGCATCCAAGTACTGCATTTCAGACTCTTTTGTTTACTGTAATGGCTACTCCATTTCTTCTAAGGGATTCATGCCCACAGTAGTAGATATAACGGTCATCTGAGTTCAGTTTGACCATTCCAGTCTATTTTAGTTCACTGATTCCTAGAATGTCGATGTTCACTCTTGCCATCTCCTGTTTGACCACTTCCAATTTGCCTTGATCATGGACCTGACCTTCCAGGTTCCTATGCAATATTGCTCTTTACAGCATCAGACTTTACTTCTATCCCCAGTCACATCCACAACTGCGTATTGTTTTTGCTTTGGGTCCATCTTTTCATTCTCTCTGAAGTTATTTCTCCACTGATCTCCAGTAGCACATTGGGCACCTACCTACATGGGGAGTTCATCGTTCAGTGTCCTATCTTTTTGTCTTTTCATGCTGTTCATGGGATTCTCAAGGTAAGACTACTGAAGTGGTTTGCCATTCCCTTCTCCAGTGGACCACTTTTTGTCAGAACTCTCCACATGATCCGTCCATCTTGGGTGGCCCTACATGACATGGCTCATAGTTTCATTGAGTTAGACAAGGCTGTGGTCCATGTGATCAGTTTGTTTAGTTTTCTGTGACTGTGGTTTTCATTCTGTCTGCCCTCTGATGGAGAAGGATAAGAGGCTTATGGGAGCTTCCTGAGGGGAGAGACTGACTGAGGGGGAAACTGTGTCTTGTTCTGATGGGCAGGGCTATGCTCAGTAAATCTTTAATCCAATTTTCTGTTGATGGGCTTCCTGGTGGCTCAGAGGTTAAAGCATTTGCCTCCAATGTGGGAGACCTTGGTTTGATCCCTGAGTCGGGAAGATGCCTTCGATGTTCACTCTTGCCATCTCCTGTTTGACCACTTCCAATTTGCCTTGATCATGGACCTGACCTTCCAGGTTCCTATGCAATATTGCTCTTTACAGCATCAGACTTTACTTCTATCCCCAGTCACATCCACAACTGCGTATTGTTTTTGCTTTGGGTCCATCTTTTCATTCTCTCTGAAGTTATTTCTCCACTGATCTCCAGTAGCACATTGGGCACCTACCTACATGGGGAGTTCATCGTTCAGTGTCCTATCTTTTTGTCTTTTCATGCTGTTCATGGGATTCTCAAGGTAAGACTACTGAAGTGGTTTGCCATTCCCTTCTCCAGTGGACCACTTTTTGTCAGAACTCTCCACATGATCCGTCCATCTTGGGTGGCCCTACATGACATGGCTCATAGTTTCATTGAGTTAGACAAGGCTGTGGTCCATGTGATCAGTTTGTTTAGTTTTCTGTGACTGTGGTTTTCATTCTGTCTGCCCTCTGATGGAGAAGGATAAGAGGCTTATGGGAGCTTCCTGAGGGGAGAGACTGACTGAGGGGGAAACTGTGTCTTGTTCTGATGGGCAGGGCTATGCTCAGTAAATCTTTAATCCAATTTTCTGTTGATGGGCTTCCTGGTGGCTCAGAGGTTAAAGCATTTGCCTCCAATGTGGGAGACCTTGGTTTGATCCCTGAGTCGGGAAGATGCCTGGAGAAGGAAATGGCAACCCACTCCAGTATTCTTGCCTGGAGAATCCCATGGATGGAGGAGCCTGGTAGGCTACAGTCCATGGGGTTCCAAAGAGTCAGACACGACTGAGCGACTTCACCTCACCTCTGTTGATGGGCAGGGTGTGTTTCCTCCCTGTTGTCTGACGTGAGGCCAAACAATGGTGGAAGTAATGAAGATAATGGTGACCTCCTTCAGAAGATCTCGTGCAAGCACTGCTACACTCAGTGCCCCTGACCCTGCACCAGACCACCGTCAACCATGCCTCCACCAGAGACTCCCGGAAGCTCATGGGCAAGTCTGGGTCAGTCTCTGGTGGGGTCACTGCTCCTTTCTCCTGGGTCCTGGTGCACACAAGATTCTGTTTCTGCCCTCCAAGAGTCTGTTTCCCCAGTCCTCTGTAAGTTCTGGCAGCTCTGTGGTGAGGTTTATGGTGACCTCCTCCAAGAGGGCTTATGCCATACCCAGGTCTGCTGCACCCAGAGCCCCTGCCCCTGAGGCGGGCCACTGCTGACCTGTACCTTGACAGGAGACACTCAAACACAGTTCTGGCTCCATCTCTGTGGGGTCGCTGGGTCCTGGCATACACAAGGTTTGTTTGAGGCCTCTGAATGTCTCTGGTGGATAAGGGGTTTGATTCTAAACCCCTTCCTCATGATTTCGCCCCTCCTACCATCTTGCTGGGGCCTCTACTCCATTTCATCTGTTTCCTCTCCCAGTCATGTCTGACCTTGTCCTTCAGAACTCAGCAGTGCTTTCTGGGAGACGAAGGCATGCTCAACCTTGGGTGCCCAGTGCTTGTACAACCTTGGGACAGAGTCTCTCAATACATGCTGAACAAAGGAATGACTAAGAGATTCAGTTCAGTTCAGTCACTCAGTCGTGTCTAGTCTGAATTTGGTAATAAGGAGTTCATGATCTGAGCCACAGTCAGCTCCTGGTCTTGTTTTTGTTGACTGTATAGAGCTTCTCCATCTTTGGCTGCATAGAATATAATCAATCTGATTTCAGTGTTGACCATCTGGTGATGTCCACGTGTAGAGTCTTCTCTTGTGTTGTTGGAAGAGGATATTTGCTATGACCAGTGCATTTT
This sequence comes from Cephalophus harveyi, assembly GCA_006410635.1. Classification (NCBI taxonomy): domain Eukaryota; kingdom Metazoa; phylum Chordata; class Mammalia; order Artiodactyla; family Bovidae; genus Cephalophus; species Cephalophus harveyi. The sequence continues at coordinate 266,956 of SJYT01015651.1, read as the reverse complement.
CTTGGCAAAACTCTATTAGTCTTTGCCCTGCTTCATTCCGTATTCCAGGGCAAATTTGCCTGTTACTCCAGGTGTTTCTTGACTTCCTTCTTTTGCATTCCAGTCCCCTATAATTAAAAGTACATCTTTTTTGGGTGTTAGTTCTAAAAGGTCTTGTAGGTCTTCATAAAACTGTTCAACTTCAGCTTCTTCAGCATTACTGGTTGGGGCATAGACTTGGATTACTGTGATATTGAATGGTTTGGCTTGGAATCAAACAGAGATCATTCTGTCGTTTTTGAGATTGCATCCAAGTACTGCCTTTCGGACTCTTTTGACCATGACGGCTACTTCATTTCTTCTGAGGGATTCCTGTCTTCTGAGTTAAATTCACCCATTCCAGTCCATTTTAGTTCGCTGATTTCCAGTCCATTTTAGTTCGCTGATTCCTAGAATGTCGACGTTCACCCTTGTCATCTCTTGTTTGACCACTTCCAATTTGCCTTGATTCATGGACCTGACATTCCAGGTTCCTATGCAGTATTGCTCTTTACAGCATCGGATCTTGCTTCTATCACCAGTCACATGCACAACTGGGTATTGTTTT
>SJYT01015651.1:230916-266239 GCA_006410635.1 Cephalophus harveyi | reverse complement strand
TGTTTGACCACTTCCAATTTGCCTTGATTCATGGACCTGACATTCCAGGTTCCTATACAATATTGCTCTTTACAGCATTGGACCTTGCTTCTATCACCAGTCACATACACAGCTGGGTATTGTTTTCTCTTTGGCTCCATCCCTTCATTCTTTCTGGAGTTATTTCTCCACTGATCTCCAGTAGTATGTTGGGCACCTACTGACCTGGGAAGTTCCTCTTTCAGTATCTTATCATTTTGCCTTTTCATACTGTTCATGGGGTTCTCAGGGCAAGAGTACTGAAGTGGTTTGCCATTCCCTTCACCAGTGGGCCACATTCTGTCAGACCTCTCCACCATGACCTGCCCATCTTGGGTTGCCCCACAGGTATGGCTTAGTTTCATTGAGTTAGACAAGGCTGTGGCCCTAGTGTGATTAGATTGACTAGTTTTCTGTGAGTATGGTTTCAGTGTGTCTGCCCTCTGATGCCCTCTTGCAACACCTACCATCTTACTGGGTTTCTCTTACCTTGGGCGTGGGGTATCTCTTCACAGCTGCTCTTGCAAAGTGCAGCTGCTGCTCCTTACCTTGGGCAAAAGGTATCTCCTCACCGCTGCCCTTCCTGACCTTCAATGTGGGATAGCTCCTCTAGGCCCTCCTGCACCCGCACAGCCACTGCTCCTTGGACGTGGGGTTGCTCTTCCCTGCTGCTGCCCCTCACCTCAGACGTGGGGTTGCTCCTCCCAGCCACTGCCCCTGACCTCGGATGTGGTGTGGCTCCTCCCGGGTGCCACCCCTGGCCTCGGATGCTGGGTAACTCCTCTTGGCTGCCATCCTTTGTGCATGGGGTCCTCCTGGCATCTGCCCCTGACCTTGGACGTGGGGTAGCTCCTCTCGGCCATGCTTAGCGTGCCGGTTGCAGCCGCCCGCGCTTAGTGCTTTTACATTTATAATGATATCCTGCAACTATGTGATTTAATTCCCCAAATTTTAGCTTGAGAGAGTCACTTTCCCAGTCTTGTGTATTACAACTTTGGAAAAGTTTATGGTTTAGAATCTTTAGTATAATTCACTGTAGCACATTTCACAGAACTCAGTTCACTTCTGATGGTAGCTTAGTAAAGCATGCTATGATCAACAGGATGGTCACACCTCCTTTTGTTGTTACTTTGCAAAATTGACAAGATTCTAATATTAATTTATTTCTTCTTCTGAGAATTGATACTTGAAATGCTGGAATAGGAGGCAGAAGTTCATTAAACATCCTTTCTAGATGACCTAAAATCATACCACTGCTGTCTCTTATTTTGCTAGATAAAATCATTCATTAAAACTCTTAGCAAGATGCATACCTTTGGAAAAATTCACACAATCTCCTTTAGATGGGCAATGTATTTTTCCCAGGTTAGTTCCTTTTTTGGAACATACATTGCCTATCCTAAGAGCTATCATCAGTTAAGGAAAGAACAATGATTTTTTTTCAAAATTGTTGATTACAGTATTTTAAGATGAAGTTTTTTCTTCCTATCTATCTTTCTATCTTCTAATATCCTTAAGAAGTTAAGTGAAGTCCCCATCTTAAAAAGAAAGAAAAAGGGGGGATAAATAATTATCTCATAATCTTAAATACTTAATTCATTTTCTTTATGATCAGATTTTAGATATCAAGCTGATGATATCAGAAATGCAGATTTTTTGAGACATTCAGTTAGTGATACAAAACATCAGGATTTGATTTCTTTAAACCTAGGGCTTTCTAGAATGTAGGAAGGAAAAAAAAAACAGAATTGCAATTCAAATCATAATCACTCCCTTGCTTGTTCTTTGTGGTCTACTCTGAGAATAAAAGAATAAACATGGAATCTTCTGAAGCCTTTTCTAGTCCTGTGATATTTTTCATTTTCAGACATAGTACAAGTCTAAAGAAGATAAACATGCCCTGCTTTTAACAGGTGCTGTGTGGTAAATGCCTCAGTGATTTTACTTTACTGTCAATTCTTCTTGCTTTCCACAATGACCCTTCTTTTTCCAGGAGGCAAAAAAGTAATAAAATACATAATAACTTTGCTTCTCTTCACCATCCTCTCCCTTTAAATTGTTACTTATATCAGCAAATAGCTCATTGGAAAGTGAGATTACCTTGTGGGGGAAAAAAAAATGTAAAACAGAATGATGTAAAAAACTCAGTTATTGCTTCCTTGAGCTGAAAGAATGGCTAGTACCTTTGGTCAGTTACCTCTGCATGTTTAGATATAGTAAGTATATCTAGCATTTTTGTGAGGGAAAAATATTTCAGTAGAACAGCAGTAGATTTTGAGTGCTTCATATATTATGTCCTTAGAAAACCAGGTCAGGTTAGATCAATTACAGCACAAAGGAGAAATGCCAATGACCAGAGTGGAGTGTCATATGTTTTGCCTCGGTTCTTAGTTCAATAGCTGATTATTCTCTGGGGATAGATAACTGATCTCTTGTGATTGTATCTCTCTGGCTGCATCCTCACACATCTATATTCTAAACTTCAAGCCCCATTAGCATGTAGAACACTACGTAGAGTCCTGATAAAGGTTTATTTGGCAGAGTGTTCATCCTGCTTTGCACAAGTGCATAGAATTAAAATAATAATTTCTAGTTGATTTCATGCTTCCCTAGCTTAATGGTCTCCAATGCTACTAGTAGATCCATTACACATATCTTTGTACAGAAAAGATGTGTTGAAAAAAAAATGTCAGCTCTTGAATAAACCTGTATCCAAATTTACTCCAAAATGAAACTGAAAAGAATATTGGAAATATGACTTTTAGAAGGATTTACTACTCACTCTTTTCTGGGTAATTTGATACTGTGGTATTCATAATGATCAGTGAAGTACTAAGGACAATTTTGTGCTCATCTCTACACCAACCTGACGTCTCCTGTTTTTCCTTTAAGTGCAGTGGAATGTAATTAGCCAACAGCTTGGGGCTTGATTAAAATGTCACATTTTATAAATTTATGGTCATCTTCTGTGCCTTCCTGAAATTGAAAGACTCTGAATTCGACTCGACGTACATGCTGGGTAAAGGTATTCCTTCGTTTAAGCAAGGGAAATGTACTCCCTGATGGTATTCAGGAGTTTTTATCAACTTTTTTTATAATGTACATGTAAATGATTTATAAACACTAAACTCATGCATTATTAAGTGTATTTTGATTGCTAATTTTTAAAACAAAAGCTATCGAATTTATTTCCCCAATTATTCAAAAGTATGTTAATAGGGCTAATAATAAAATTAGAACTTGATTTCTGATTGCTGTGAACCTCCAAATATGAAATCTAGAGATGGTATGATAGATGGAGCCTTTGGGCTCAATTTTTTTCATCTCTTCCCAAATCCTTGCTTTTTGCCATAAAACTTTGCAGTTCTTCCAAAAACAAGTGAAGTGGGCTTTCAACCTCTTGGCCTCTATATATTGCATGAGACTTGCTTTAGCTAGTGAAATGTGGAGAAGTGATCGTGGCCAGTTGTGAGCCTAAGCTTTAAGACTTGTCTATTTGCACTGCCTCTTCTGCAATTAGACGAAAAGATCTTTCTCTGGGAAATGCTTGCCTCTTTCTTCATGGGGAGCAGTCCTAAGTGAGGAGTCAAACTCAGTCAGACCTAACTTGTAGTCACTCAGGCTACACTCAGTTATCTCTCTAGATGTGTCAGCCACCAACCAGCTGACCCAGTGGGATAAATAATTGTTTATTGTCACCTACAGGACTCCATGCTTCTTGGTTAACCTACAAAGGTTGATTGGTACAAAAATGGAAGAAAAGGATATTTGGAACTAACTAAATAGTGCTGTTCATGGATATCAGTTCTGGTACTTAACACAAACAAGTAGATAATTTAGCACACTTTTTAAAACGGTACCTAGAGGTTCTGGGAGCAGAAATTCTCTTCATCAAATTTTATATCTTTATATATAAAATATAAATATGTATAATTTATATTTGTTATTACTTATTAGTATACATTATATATATAATATATATTGTATAGAAATATATTTATTTATATTTATATATATATATAAATATATTTTGGCTTCCCTGGTGACTCAGACAGTAAAGAATCCACCTGCAATGTGGGAGACATGGGTTCAGTTCTTTGACTGGGAAGATCCCCTGGGGAAGGGCATGGCAATCCACTCTGCTATCCTCGCCTGGAGAATCCATCCCATGGACAGAGGAACCAAGCGAGCTACAGTCCTTGGGGTTACAAAGACATGACTGAGTGATTGAGCACATATATATATTTAGGAGTAAGCATTCTTGAGATATTAGATATTTGCCTCATTGTACAATAGGGCAGCTTATTAAAGTGAATACAGCCTAATTTCAGGATTTTCTTCACCTAATCATACTATATCAGTCAAGGTTCTCATGTGAAGAATGAGAATCTATACATTCTTATTAGATTAAACACCAAGGGACTCTTTAAGGGGCTTTAATTGCTGATAAAATGTTTGTGAAGACTGAAGAAACAAACTCTGTTCTTAGCTTTCAGGAATAATTCTCAAAACTCAACAGCATAAAGTAGCTGTTGCCTGAGCCCTGACCAGGAAGGTGCTCCCTTACTGCCAGCTCCAAAACCACACACCACAAGTGGTGAGTCACACTTGTACACAGCTGCTTTTTTCTCCACCTAACTGTAATCAGTCTCTACTATGGCATCTGATTCATGGAACACAGAGACAGGTGGAAATCAGTATTTGTAAAATAACTACAGTGCCTACAATGTGCCAGCCACTGGCTTAGGTCCTGTACTCGTGGACTTTACATTCTGGAATGGAATAAAATAAAATAAAATATATGATGTACTGGATGATGATAAATCCTGCAGAAAAATAAAGGAAGAAAGCAATGAGCAGGCAGTGCTTTGAGCGAGGGTATGTAATTGAACTCCGGTTAGAAGAAAAAACAAACAAAAAACTCACTTTAAAAGTAACAACTGAGCAGAGTTTCAAAGGAGAGAAGAAGTGAATCATTCGGATATCTGGAGGAAGAGCATTTCCAGGAAGAGGGAACCATAAGTTCAAAACCCTGGTGGGGAGCACACCTGAGTGTTTAAGGAATGGCAAGGAGACTGGTATGAAATGAGAAAAGGATGAAAGTAGAACACAAGGGCCAGAGAGAAGTGACAGAGGAGCAGACTGTGTGGGTTCTTTGCAGGGCATCATAATGACTTTTTCTTTTACCATAACTGGGTTGGGAAATCATCAGAGGGTTTGACTAGATGAGTGATTTGAACTGCCATTTTTCCCATTTAAAAAATAGTAAAATCAAAAGATAAAAAAACCATCTCAAAGTCCAGAATTCAGTGGCATTTACTACATTCACGGTGCTATACAACCACCACCTCTATCTGCTGCTGCTGCTGCTAAGTCGCTTCAGTCTTGTCCGACTATGTGTGATCCCATACACAGCAGCTCACCAGGCTCCCCCGTCCCTGGGATCTCCAGGCAAGAACACTAGAGTGGGTTGCCATTTCCTTCTCCAATGCATGAAAGTGAAAAGTGAAAGTGAAGTCGCTCAGTCGTGTCTGATTCTTAGCGACCCCATGGACTGCAGCCCACCAGGCTCCTCCATCCATGGGATTTTCCAGGCAAGAGTACTGGAGTGGGGTGCCATTGCCTTCTCCGCCACCTCTATCTAGGTCCAATATATTTTGTCATCCCAAAAGAAAACCTTACTCTATTTAGCAGTCATCTTCCATCCCTCCAGGACCTGAAAAATACCAGTCTGCTTTCTGTCTCTATGGATTTACCTGTTCTGCTGCTGCTGCTGCTGCTGCTAAGTCACTTCAGTCGTGTCCGACTCTGTGTGACCCCCTGTTCTACAAATTTTATATCAGTAGAATCATACAGTATATGACCTTTTGTGTTTGGCTTCTTTCACACAGCATAATGTTTACAGGGTTCATCCACTTTGTAGTGTATATCAGTGCTTCATTCCTTTCATGGCTGAATGATATTCCAGAATATGTTTAGGCTGCATTTTATCTATCCAGTCATCAGTTGATTCATTCATCAATTGTTTCTACCTTCATTTACAACTATTTGCTTGAGTACCTTTTTTCAATTCTTTTGAGTATACATGCAGCAGAATTGCTAGATCATGCAGTAACTCCATACTTAACTTTTTGAAGAACTCCTACACTATAACCTGCATCATTTTATATCCCCACCATTACTATGTCTAATTTCTCCACATCCTCACCAACATGTGTTACTATCTATCTTCTTTTTACAGCCATCCTAGTGGGTATGAAGTGGAATTGTTTTGTTGCCATTTTTCCAAAACAAAATCAGTCTGGCTGTTATGTTGAGAACAGGCGGTACAGGCAAGGGTGGAAGTTGTAACAACTGGAAGAGTATATAAAACTACTCTGGTAGGATAGAAAACAAATTTTCATTGTCTGTTAAAAGATCTATGAATATATAGAATGAAAAATCATGAATGAATAGATTTCCATTTAGGGAAATTTATGTTTAATGCTAAAAGAAAGAAAAGTAAATATAATAAAATGTTTACAAAATGAACACAGAATGTTGTACTCTGCATGTTTAAAAGAAGTCATGCAGTTCTAGAAAACAAAGCCTGAGAAAGAGAATTTAGGCCTCTGTATTAGTTGTTTTCTCTTCAATTGTAAGAAAGAGAAAAGCCAAACAAAAACTGGATTAACCAATAATGGGATTAATTGTCCCATGGAACTGCTATCCTGGGGGTGTAGGAGTAGCTTGAGTGATAGCCCCACGGGACCTTCATCCATCCATCCATCCAGTTTCTTCATCCATCTCGTCTGTATCTAGTTCCTGTTGTGTTTGCATATGATGTTAGTATGTGCAAAACTTATTTTTAACTCAGATTTAAATCCTTCAAGGAAAGATTTGAAGTCTCTTCCCAGGTGTCCTAGCATATGTGCCATCATGGCACCTTATTGACGCCAGTCGATCATGAACCAATTTCATACACTGAGACTGTATCACAGGCTCTCCCTATGAAGAGCTCACATCTGCTACACAGATGATAAATGCAGGAGAGGCGGATTGCCAAGCGACTGAGCAGAAGGCAGAATGGATGCTAAGTTACCATAATACAGTAAAGTCAAATATATCTGGATATATTTCCTGACTCTACTAGATATCTGTTCTCTAAATTTGGATGTGTTAATACTTCTGAGTCTCAATGTCCTTTTTAAATAACTGGAGATGGAATTATCTGTCCATACATTTACTAAAAAGCTGAAATGAGATAAAATATGTAAAATGTTTTATATATCTTAGGAACTGAACAAATGTTATCTGCTTTTATTTTTATAACAATGGTTATAACCATAATTAAATCGAGTAGCACACTTAATATTTTACATTTCCTCAGTTATCCTTGTGCTGTGCCCATAATCTATACTGAGTAGGTACTGTTAAATTGGAAATTGTCTGTCTTTGCTTTTTTTTTTTCCACTTTTATTGAGAAATAATTGATATACATCTTTATAAGATTAAGGTGTACAGCATGATGGCTTCATTTACATATATTGGGAACTGATTACCAAGATAGGTTTATATATCTTCTCATATAGATACAAAACATTTTACTTGTGATGAGAAATCTTAGAATCTACTCTCTTAACAACTTTCCTAAATATCATTAAGTAGTTTTAATTATAGTCATCATGATTTACCTTATATCCCTAGTACTTATTTATCTGAAAACTTGGAGTCTGTACTTTTTGACAATCTTTCCCCAGTTTCCCCCGACCTCACACATTACTTCTGGTAACCAAAAATGTGGTCTCTTTTTCTGATATTGGTGGGTTTTTTCTTTTTAAGTTTTTTTAGATTACACATATAAGTAAGATCATACAGCATTTGCCTTTCTCTTTCTGACTTATTCAGCTTATCATAATATCTTTAAGGACCATCCATCCATGTTGTTGAAAGTGGTAGGATTTCCTCATTTTTTTTAGTGGTTGAATTATACACACAAACACCCCATAGGTTCTTTATCTACCCATTCACTGGTGGACACTTAGGTTATTTTTTAAGTGTATTGTAAATACACTTGTATTTACTATTGTATTGCTATTTACTTGTATTTACTTGTAATGCTATTGTAAACAATACTGCTACAGACATCGGGGTCAGATGTCTTTTCAATTATTATTTTTGTTTCCTTTGGATATATATTCCTAGAAGTGGGATTACTTTATGGTAGCTCTTTTAATTTTTTGAGGAAGTTGCATAGTGCTGTACCAATGATTTGCCATCTTTGCTTATTTTAACCAACCTTGACAATGAATTTGTTATATATATTCATTGAATGGAGTTCCAATTCCTCTCTCTACAAGTACCTTACAATAATTTCTTCTATTGTACTTGCTATTCTTTTTTTTAAATTAATTTTTATTGAAGGATAATTGCTTTACAGAATTTTGCTGTTTTCTGTCAAACCTCAGCATGAATCAGCCATAGGTTGTACTTACATCCCCTCCCTTTTGGAACTCCCTCCCATCTCCCTCCCCATCCCACCCCTCTAGGTTGATACAGAGCACCTGTTTGAGTTTCCTGAGTCATACAGCAAATTCCTGTTGGCTTTTTTACATATGGTAATGTAAGTTTCCATGTTATTCTTTCCATACATCTCACTCTCTCCTCTCATCTCCTCATCTCCATAAGTCTATTCTCTATGTCTGATTTTCCACTGTTGCCCTGTAAATAAATTCTTCAGTACCATTTTTCTAGATTCTGTATATATGTGTTAGAATATGGTATTTATCTTTCTCTTTCTGACTCATTTCACTCTATATAACAGGTTCTAGGTTCATCTACTTCATTAGAATAGAGATGGTAATGAACAGGGAGGCCTGGCATGCTGCGATTCATGGGATCGCAAAGAGTCAGACACGACTGAGCAATTGAACTGAACTTAACTGAAGGTATCCTTCCATTTTCTTCTTTCTTTTTCTCTTGCCTTTTTTAAGGTTGTTTTTCTCTTTCTGTGTTTTGTTTTGCTTCCTTTTTATTGAAGCGTAGCTGACCTACAATGCTGTTACTTCCAAGTACACAACATGTGCTGCTAATTCGCTTCAGTCATGTCTGACTCTTTGGAATCGTGTCCGACTCCTGTCAGGCTCCTCTGTCCATGGATTTTCCAGGCAAGAATACTGGAATGAGTTTCTGTGCCCTCCTTCAATTGATCTTCCCAGCCCAGGGATCGAACCCATGTCTCTTAAGTCTCCTGCATTGGCAAGTAGGTTCTTTACCATTAGTGCTACCTGGGAAGCCCAACAACGCTGTATTACTTCCAAGTATACAACATAGTGATTCACTATTTCTATATATTACAAAATGATCACCACAGTACCTCTAGTTACCATTTGCCCCATACAAAGTTATTACAATGTTATTGACTGTATGTTTTATCTCCATGACTCATTTATTTTGTACCTGAAGTTTGCATCTTAGTGTCAGTTGCCTATTTCACTCAATCCTTCCTCTTCCTCTTCTCTGACAACCACCTGTTTGTTCTCTGTTCACCTGTCTATGAATCTGTTTCTGTTTTGCTATGTATATTTGTTTTGTTTTAGATTCCACATGTAAGTGAAATCATGATAGTTTTACTTCTCTGTTGCTTATTTGACTTACCTTAATACTCTCTATGTTCATTTATGTCTTCAAAAATAGCAAGATTTCATTCTTTGTATGGCTGAGTAATATGCTACATTACTTGGATATTCTATATTACTTGAATATTCAATTAATATTGAATATGTATTGGAAGGACTGATGCTGAAGCTGAAACTCCAATACTTTGGCCATCTGATGCAAAGAACAACTCATTCAAGAAAACCCTGATGCTGGGGAAGATTGAAGGTGGGAGGAGAAGGATTTGACTGCCGGGAGCCAGGGTGAGGAATCCCACCTGTGACAAGGTCATGCGGCAGAGGCCTGATGGGCAAGGCGAGTCAAGCCTCAGGGTTTCCCCCTGGTATTTCCTGAGCATGTACCCTCAAAATAAGAATCTGCCTGCCTTATTGTACTGTGCTTTTCCGCTCTTCTAACACACTCTGAAAAAAGTTAACTCAGGGCTTTAGTCTTCTGCATTTGAAAGGGATGTTTCAGTTCAAACCCCCTCTGATAGCTCTCTAACTTGCCTAACAGGTTCCCCTGGACTTTTTACAGCTTGTGAATTGCTTACAGCCCCCCAATCATGAGAGGCACAAGGCTTAAAAACATCTTAAATATACAGAGCACTTTCTAAAGAGCTGAAAATCATATTGGTGATGGATTTCACTGTTGACTCAATGATTGCTGCGAGGCCTCCATATTCTTTACCTTTTAGGCACCTGGGAAGATATTAATCAATGTAATCAGGATATGGAAAAAGGTATATAGTAGTTTTGATGTTAGCAACACTAGACTTTTGAGTTAGTTACTTTTCTTTTGTTATAAATCACTGTACTCCTTTTACTTGTTATGAATTGCTGTATCTTTGCTATGTAAGAATGTAACTTTATTTAGTGCTTTCTGAGAGTGGCATCAGACTTTGGGAAGATCAACACAAATAAGTCTTCTGGTTGACAAACCCTTATCAGAAAAAAGGCTGTAAAATGTTAATTGGCCCTTTTGGCCATAAGATGATGTAAATCACCTAAGACTTGTGTATACAATTAGGTATACGGAGAGAAAAGCCTGGTTTTGATAAGAGTCTGGACTGCTAACTCTGCATAATTTTGTATTACCCATTGATCTCTATGTACAATCAAAAAGGCATAAAAGGCCTTTCTAGACAATAGAGGCAGGGCAAGTCGTTGGAAGGACTGGTTTCCCCCGTGTCTCCTCTTTACTCTGATTTCAGGCTGAATTCCCATCTGGGGCGTGGAGGCTTGCCATGTCTACTTACTTGCCCCAGCTTCTAAGATCCATAAGAGAGAGAGCCCAAGGTGGGGCACTCTCCAATATTTAAACAGGTGCCAGCGGCCTAACGTAGGTGGTGCAAGTTCCTTGTCTGGAACTGTATTGGCTCTCCACATAAACCAAGTTATTCAGCCTCTTTTCTCCACTTAATTTTCCTACTACACTATTTCTTCCTAATCTAATCTTCTATTTCTAATTAAATAAATAAATAAGTTTTTTCCTCACCTACTCCGTCTCCCCTTCAAATCACCCTGGATCCACTGGGGCTGGACCCCGGCAGTTGACAGAGGATGAGATGGTTGGATGGCATCACTGACTCAATGGACATGAGTTTGAGTAAGCTCTGGGAGTTGGTGATGGACAGGGAAGTCTGGTGTGCTGCAGTCCATGGGGTCGCAAAGAGTCAGACATGACTGAGTGACTAAACTGAACTGAACTGAATATTAGATATATATATTCCTCCTAAAGGGGATCTTCCTGACCCATGGATAGAACCCATGCCTCTTGTGTCTCCTAAATTGACAGATGGATTCTTTACCACTAGTGCCACCTTTAAAGCCATACAGATGTATATGTGTGTGTATATATATATAACATTTTCTCTATTTATCTATCAATGGACACTTATGTTGCTTGCATATCATAGCAATTTTAAGTAATGCTACAATGAACATAGGGATGCATGTAGCTCTTCAAATTAGTATTTTCTTTGGAAAACTAGCCAGAAGTGGAACTGCTGAATTATATGCTGGTTCTATTTTTAGCTTTTTGAGGAACCTCCATACTGTTTTTCATACTGGCTGTACCAGTTTCCATTCTCATCAACAGTGCACAAGTGTTCCATTTTCTCTACATCCTCACCAACACTTGCTATTTGTTGTCTTTTTGATAAATAAGACAAATAGCCATTGGACAGGTGTGAGGTGATATAGCACTGTGTTCTTGGTTTGCCTTTCCCTGATGATTAGGGATTATGAGCATCCTTTCATTTGTCTATTGGCCATCTATTTGTCTTTTAAAAAATGTCTAATCAGATCTTCTGCCAATTTTTAACTGGATTGTTTGTTTTATGTTAAGTTGTATAAGTTCCTTCTATATTTTGGAAACATGTCTAATTACTGCAGCCACACGGACCCTCCAGGACTGGTTCAGTATGAAAGAAACATCCCTAGACCCACTTCCCCTGCTAGGCAGGAACCAGATATCCTGAGAGCACTTGGGCAGCCTCACAGGTGAGAAGACCCTGGAATTCCACCTGCTCCTAGGATCCAAAGCAAGGATGTAACCAGCTACCCCTAACTTCTCTCTCTCTTCAGAGGACCTCTTCCTCCTTCCACAGGCAAACATAAACACTACCTCTTTCCTGGTTAAGAGGAGCAGATAAATATCACATTGGTTTTTAAGAGTGTTGAAATAGGTGTTAGGATTGGGTTCGAGCCATGGGGCTGCCATTCCTTAATTGTGTGAGGACAGACACAAGACTGGATGTCATTATTTCTTCAAGATTTATTTTGTCCCCAAAGGATAATATTCTTTAGTTGTAGTTCAGTCACTAAGAATTGTCCAACTCTTTGTGATCCCCTGCACTGCAGCACGCAAGCTTCCCTGTCCTTCACCGTCACCTGGCGTTTGCTCAAACTCATGTCCATTGAGTCAGTAATGCCATCCAACCATCTCATCCTCGGTCATCCCCTTCTCCTCCTGCCCTCAATCTTTCCCAGAATAGGGGTCTTTTTCAATGATATTCCTAGTTTTTCAATGATATTCCTAAAACAGAATGAGAATGACATGAGCTCATCATGATAAGCACACCCTGCAAAGAGGTAGCATTGTCGCACATGACAGGTAGACAGTCACAGGTGGAGGGTAGCATTTTCACAGGTCGGGGTTGCGTCACAGCAGGTATCCAGTAGCATGTTCCTCCACATCGTGCACACACACCTTCCCAGCCTGGAACCCCGCCTGGGATGGGAAACACCCCTCGGAGCCACTGCTATGAGTAAAGAATGAACGCCCACACTCACATCCCTTGTAACTTTGCTGCCCAGCACACTTATTCTCCATGTGGTGCTGACTGTCATTGTGACCAAAAGTAAAAATAGCTCCACTTCTCAGCTTCACCTCAATAAATTAGGACAAGGGTCAGAGGCCAAGGATCTCACAGAGGGAACCTTGGTAGTAACAATGGGCTAGCCCTTCAGACCAAGGAGAGGTTAGTCCTGGGGCACAACCTTCACTAATTTGCCTTCACTCACTTCATCTCTCTATGACAGCACCACCCACCTAAAGATCAGATGCACGTTCCTGGATACTGAATGGTCTTTGAAAAAATGAATATGTTCAACAGAGTCTATTTATCTTAGGGGGAAATGAATATAACTCCAGTCAGTTTCAAAAGATATTATTTTTTTTAACCTGTACAGTAGCCTATGGTTAAGGTAAGGTAACGTGTCAAACCAACGTCTTTTGTGAATCCAGGGCAGAGCTCTTTTTTTCCCAATGACATAAGGTAATTATGAATAGAAGGGTGATCCTCCTTCAAGTCCAGCAGGAGCTCAATTCTGACTATTCATATTGGCCATACCCACTCGGAATGACAAAATCATTTGATGGACGGTGGATAGACATGCATTATTCACAGAGGCATCTTCAAAGAATTCCATAAATTATAGGTTTCCGGAAACCGAACGTTCCAGTGAGCTGGCGGTGAATGCCAGGGGTGAAGAGGTGTAATCAGCATGAATATTGTTCCTGGTTAATTTGTCCCTTATAGGTGGCTGCATTTGATGCCCCAGGAAGAAAGACTGTCTTTGTGCTTTCTCAGCACTGCCTTTCCCTCTGGAAAATTCACTGGTCCTTGACCCTGGCTTCGCACTTGGATAGCCCTGGAGCTTTTAAAACCCCAGTCCTGGATCAAACACTAGAGATTCTTCATTTTCTGGTGTGGGGCCTGGGCATCCGAATGTTTAGTCTCCCCAGTTGTTTCTAATGTGCTGTCATCAGCTTGAAATATTAAACTCATCACTACAATTCCTTAAAAGATGTGTATAATTTTTTAACCTAAAGAGAGTTGTTGTGAGAACCAAATAATACTTTCCCAATAAGCTTAGATTCCAGTGCATTTAAGTTAGGGTTCAGAGAAACCAGCAGAACCAATAGAATGTGTCCATGTATATATGTTTATGGAGAGAGAGAGGGAGAGAGAATTATTTTAAGGAATTGACTCATGTGATTGTGGAGGATGTCAGTTCTTAAATTTACAGGACAGAAGACTCAGGGAAGAACTGATATTGCAACAGAAGTCCAAAGGCAGACTGAAGGCAGAAATTCTTCCTCCTTGAGAGACCTCAATCTTTTCTCTTAAGGCCTTCAACTGATTGGATGAGATCTACCTGCATTATGAAGGCTAATTTATTTTACTTAAAGTCTACTGATTTCAATGTCAATCACATCTAAAAGGGACCCTCAGGACCCTCACAGCAAAATATATAACTAGTGTTTGATCCAACTACTTTGCACCATAGCCCAGCCAAGTTAACTCAAGATTGACCACCGCAGTGACCTTCAGATGGTGTGTCTAGATAACACAGAGATGTCTCAGCTCTGGGTCCATCCAGAAAAGTGCTTCAATTCTGTTCCTCCCACCTTTCTTCAATTATTTAAACTATTTACTAGCATTGGAAAAGACCCTGATGCTGGGAGGGATTGGGGGCAAGAGAAGAAGGGGACAACAGAGGATGAGGTGGCTGGATGGCATCACCGACTCAATGGACATGAGTTTGAGTGAACTCCAGCAGTTGGTGATGGACAGGGAGGCCTGGTATGCTGTGATTCATGGGGTCGCAAAGAGTTGGACACAACTGAGCGACTGAACTGAACTGAACTGAACTGAACTGAATTAGTCAATGTGTTTACCTTCAAAGAGGACAGGTGTTGTTAACCAGTGAGTCATGGGCACCAGGAAGGCTGAGGGAGCTGGGAACAAGCAGGAAATATTTGAGACTGAGATCCTGGAATCATCTGGAGAGAGAGACTTATTGAGATCTCAGACAAATGGAGGCATGATGCCAGGATCAGGAAAAAAAAAAGTACCAACCTCCACTGCCATTTAG
This sequence comes from Cephalophus harveyi, assembly GCA_006410635.1. NCBI lineage: Eukaryota > Metazoa > Chordata > Mammalia > Artiodactyla > Bovidae > Cephalophus > Cephalophus harveyi. The sequence goes on along the minus strand of SJYT01015651.1, from coordinate 251,201 downwards.
GAACTTCAGGTGGGGAGTCCCTGACATGGAGTCAGTCAAGGAGAGGGGGATGGGGTACAGAATGGGCTGGGCTTCCCTGGTGGCTCAGAATTTGGTAAAGAATTTGCCTGCCAATGCAGGGGACACAGGTTCAATCTCTGGGTTGGGAAGATCCCCTGGAGAAGGAAATGGCAATCCCTTCCAGTATTCTTGCCTGGAAAATCCCATGGACAGAAAAGCCTGGCAGGCTAGGGTCCATGGGGTCACAGAGAGTTGGACATGACTGAGCGACTAACACACACATACACACAGAGTGGGCTATGGTTCCCAGGGGCAGGAGGATTGTTCCAAACTCTGTAAAGCAGGAACCAAAGGCAGCCCTGTAGGGGAAGCTCTTTTTGCTTTGATGGGCCCCTGAGAAGCATCATCATGTCTGAAATACATCCCCAGCACTGATGTGGACAAATAGTATATCTTCTAGCTGTTTGAATAAAGCATAGGATGTAAACCAAGTTAAAATACAAAACATGCTGATCAAGGAACTCTTCCCCATTCATCATGTTGGCCACCTTCCAGACCCACACCCCACTTTCTCCCCATCATGGGCAGCTCCATCAGGGAACACCCTGGCTCTTGGCTCCGAACAGAAGATGGAGTAGGAAACCAGAGGCATGGAGAATCCTGAAGTTGGGGGACACACATCACAGGCTGGCTGACAGCATTCCCCACTCCGAAGGTCCTTCGGGAAGCTTTCTCCACAAGGCCCTTCTCCTTCCCTCCAGGCTGAAACAGGCTTGTAAAAGTGCACATTATCTTGGGACTGCAAGTCACCAAGGATAGGGAAAGGGCAGGTGGATGCTGAAGGCAGTGGTGGTCTCTAGCACAAGGAATTCGTAAGAATCCCCAAAAGCTGATGCTTTTGTCTGCGGTTCCTCTTTCCTAGCAGGGCACTGGCTGATTACAGATTACTGACTACACTGACTGATCGCACTTTTACTATGAATGTGGACCGGAGCTGCAGCCACCAGCCCTGGGCTCCATGCAAATGACAATAATCCAGCCCGTCTCAGAAGCAAGGCTCAGATACCCCTGGACGGAAGCCAGATGAGGCCTCTGCCACGTCCCACCTGTGCGACCTTGGACAGGTAACCTCTGGACCTCAGTGTCCTCCTGGGTAGAGTGGGAGAGTAATATCACCTCCTAAAGAGGGTCATTGTGAGAACTAAATAATTTACTATGTTTAAATCACAGAGAAGTGCCTGGTGGATAAGATATGCTTAATAAAGCTAAGTCAGTAGTTCTCAAAGTGTGTTCCACAGAGCCCTGAGGGCTCCAAGACCATTTCAGGGGAGTGATGAGGCCAAAACGATTTTCATTATAACATGAAGGCATTATTTGCCATTTTCATTCTGATATTTGCTCTGACAGTGTAACAGCAGAGGTGGATAGAATTCCTTTACTTGAATCAAGACTCCAGTGGTGCTGGTTGACTTTCCTGGGAGTCTTCACTGTCATTGAAAAAAGTCAGTGCCATGTTAAGATCTTAAGAATGTCCTTGATGTGATGAGGTCAATTATTAATATTATTAAACCTTAATTCTTGAATGAACACCTTTAGTGTATTGAACAATATTTAGCGTAAATGAACAATATTTAGCATGACAAGACAAGAAGTATACATATGTCACTTCTGCTGCCTAAGGAAGAAAACTAAAGTGTAATCATCTCAATTGTGAGTCAAACAAGGCTCTTTTTTCATGGAATAGACTTTTACCTGAAGGGACTATTGACTGGCAAACAATGGTCCTTTAGACTTGGTTATTTGTGAGGCATTGTCTCTAAAAAGAATGACATGACCTTGTCACTTCAAGGAATAATACTTACAGAACTTGCTGCCAATGATAAAAATCTCTATCTGCCACCATGAGCTTGAGAACTTCTCAGTATTTAGAGACTTTGTTAATGAGATGGAGGGACATGTACCTGATGTAATCTTTTGATGCTTCTTAAGGGAATATGGCAGCATTTGGAAGATCTGTACAACTCACTGAATCAATATTTTCCAAATAACCAATGAATGAAGTTAAAAAATCACACACAGGTTAAAGACCCAACCTCAGTGCACAAGAAACCAAGGGATTACAACATGCCAAAATTCATTGATAAGGTTTCAAATTCCACAACTGCAACCAACCTTTAAGAAATTACTTCTTGTCAAATTCTAGTGTAGCATCAAAGAATATTCACAAGGATCTGAAAATGCTATTCAAATACTTCTACCCTAAGTAGAAGGCCAGATTTCTAATAAATCTAGGTGAGGCCAGATTTCCTCCAGCTATTTGACCAAAACAACAAACTGCAACAGATTGAATGTAGAAGCAGACAAAAGAAACCAGCTGTCTTCTACTAAGATTTGCAAAAACAATGCCACTCTTCTCACTAAAATGTTTTGTTTTAGAAAACAGAATTATTTTTCCCAAAAATGTTACTTATATTGACTTGTAAGAGTTTGCTATTGTTAAATCAAATAATAAATAAATCTTTCCAATATCTCATTTTTAATTTCAAATCTAGTAAATGTGGATAGAAATTACTCACATAAACAAAAAATTCTTTGACATGTTAAGGAAGTTTTTAAAGTGTCAAGGGGTCTGAGGACCCTAAAGTATAAGAACCCGTGACACAAGCCTTGTTGCTCCACAACTGAAGCTGGGCTGGGACATCCACCCCTGTGTGTGCTCAGTCGTGTCCGACTCTCTGCGACCTCATGGACTGCAGTCCACCAGGCTCCTCTGTTGTGGAATTCTCCAGGCAAGAATACTGGAGTGGGTTGCCATTTCCTTCTCCAGGGGATCTTCCCGACCCAGGGATCAAACCTATGTCTCCTGTGTCTCCTGGACTGGCAGGTGGATTCTTTACCACTGAGCCACGTGGGAAGCCCCAGGCAGCCTTTTATAAGGCAGCACATCTTTGCATCTCTGATATAATTGGCCCCTCAACTTGCCCTTCCTCTTTCTCTCCATCCTCCCAAATCTTGCCTGTTCTTCCAGGTGTACCTGAAGGGCCTCATGTCCAAGAAGCCCTTCCTGAGAACTGTAGGTCATAAATCTCACTGGCACCGACTTCCACTGCTCTTATAAATGCCTGTGCACTACTGTATGCCTTTTAGTTGTCCAGGGTTATGTCTCATCGTGCCAACTTGATTACTCTCTCTAAGAGAAAAGACTCTGCTCAGTGACTATTTTTAAATGCTTATATTTATTTGTTTATTTGGCTGTGCCAGGTCCTAGGTGCTCTGCACAGGATTTTGAGTTGCAGCTATGAACTCTGAGTTATGGCATGTGGGATCTCATTCCCTGACCAGGGATTGAACCTGGGCTTCCTGTATTGGGATCACAGAGTCTTAGCCACTGGACCAACAAGGAAGTTCATTGCTCAGAGATTCTTTATCTTCCTATACCCAGCCCGTGGATACATATCAGCACCATTTAATGTAATCGTGATCATCTGATTTGAATGGACGCATCCAAATAAGTCATGACCAGGCTTTTGTCACACACCTTCTCCCTTAGAAACCAACCTTTTCTTTTAGAAACCCACCTTCCCTAATAGCGCATACATTTTCATCCTTGTGTAGTTGAAGACTTTTCTGCACACAACTTTTCTGAAATATTTGAGACTGAGATCCTGGAATCATCTGGAGAGAGAGACTTATTGAGATCTCAGACAAATGGAGGCATGATGCTAGGATCAGAAAAAAAAGTACCAACCTCCACTGCCATTTAGGAACTTCAGGTGGGGAGTCCCTGACACAGAGTCAGTCAGGGAGAGGGGGAAGGGGTACAGAATGGGCTGGGCTTCCCTGGTGGCTCAGAATTTGGTAAAGAATTTTCCTGCCAATGCAGGGGACACAGGTTCAATTTCTGGGTTGGGAAGATCCCCTGGAGAAGGAAATGGCAATCCCTTCCAGTATTCTTGCCTGGAGAATCCCATGACAGAAGAGCCTGGTGGGCTAGGGTCCATGGGGTCACAGAGAGTTGGACATGACTGAGTGACTAACATACACACACAGAGTGGGCTATGGTTCCCAGGGCAGGAGGATTGTTCCAAACTCTGTAAAGCAGAAACTAAAGGCAGCCTGTAGGAGAAGCTCTTTTTGCCTTGACAGGCCCCTGAGAAGCATCATCATGTCTGAAATACATCCCCAGCACTGGTGTGGACAAATAGTATATCTTCCAGCTGTGTGAATAAAGCATAGGATGTAAACCAAGTTGAAATACAAAACATGCTGATCAAGGAACTCTTCCCCATTCATCGTGTTGGCCACCTTCCAGACCCACACCCCACCTTCTCCCCATCATGGGCAGCTCTATCAGGAAACACCCTGGCTCTTGGCTCTGAGCAGAAGATGGATTAGGAAACCAGAGGGATGGAGAATCCTGAGGTTGGGGGACACACATCACAGGCTGGCTGACAGCATTCCCCACTCCAAAGGTCCTTCGGGAAGCTTTATCCACAAGGCCCTTCTCCTTCCCTCCAGGCTGAACCAGGCTTGTAAAAGTGCACATTATCTTGGGACTGCAAGTCACCAAGGATAGGGAAAGGGCAGGTGGATGCTGAAGGCAGTGGTGGTCTCTAGCACAAGGAATTCGTAAGAATCCCCAAAAGCTGATGCTTTTGTCTGCGGTTCCTCTTTCCTAGCAGGGCACTGGCTGATTACAGATTACTGACTACACTGACTGATCGCACATTTACTATGAATGTGGACTGGAGCTGCAGCCACCAGCCCTGCTACTGCTGCTAAGTCACTTCAGTCGTGTCCGACTCTGTGTGACCTCATAGACTGCAGCCCACCAGGCTCCGCCATCCCTGGGATTCAGGCAAGAACACTGGAGTGGGTTGCCATTTCCCTCTCCAATGCATGAAAGTGAAAAGTCAAAGGGAAGTCGCTCAGTCATGTCCGACTCTTAGCGACCCCATGGACTGCAGCCTACCAGGCTCCTCTGTCCGTGGGATTTTCTAGGCAAGAGGACTGGAGTGGGGTGCCATTGCCTTCTCCAGGGCACCAGCCCTGGGCTCCATGCAAATGACAATAATCCAGCCCATCCCAGAAGCAAGGCTCAGATACCCTTGGACGGAAGCCAGATGAGGCCTCTGCCACGTCCCACCTGTGCGACCTTGGACAGGTAACCTCTGGACCTCAGTGTTCTCCTGGGTAGAGTGGGAGAGTAATATTGCCTCCTAAAGAGAGTCATTGTGAGAACTAAATAATTTAATATGTTTAAATCACAGAGAAGTGCCTGGTGCATAAGATATGCTTAATAAAGCTAAGTCAGTAGTTCTCAAAGTGTGTTCCACAGAGCCCTGAGGGCTCCAAGACCATTTCAGGGGAGTGATGAGGCCAAAACGATTTTCATTATAACATGAAGGCATTATTTGCCATTTTCATTCTGATATTTGCTCTGATAGTGTAACAGCAGAGGTGGATAGAATTCCTTTACATGAATCAAGACTCCAGTGGTGCTGGTGGACTTTCCTGGGAGTCTTCATTGTCATTGAAAAAAGTCAGTGCCATGTAAGATCTTCAGAATGTCCTTGATGTGATGAGGTCAATTATTAATATTATTAAACCTCAATTCTTGAATGAACACCTTTAGTGTATTGAACAATATTTAGCGTAGATGAACAATATTTAGCATGACAAGACAAGAAGTATACATATGGCACTTCTGCTGCCTAAGGAAGAAAACTAAAGTGTAATCATCTCAATTGTGAGTCAAACAAGGCTCCTTTTTCATGGAATAGACTTTTACCTGAAAGGACTATTGACTGGCAAACAATGGTCCTTCAGACTTGGGCATTTGTGAGGCATTGTCTCTAAAAAGAATGACATGACCTTGTCACTTCAAGGAATAATACTTACAGAACTTGCTGCCAATGATAAAAATCTCTATCTGCCACCATGAGCTTGAGAACTTCTCAGTATTTAGAGACTTTGTTAATGAGATGGGGGGACATGTACCCGATGTAATCTTTTGATGCTTCTTAAGGGAATATGGCAGCATTTGGAAGATCTGTACAACTCACTGAATCAATATTTTCCAAATAACAAATGAATGAAGTAAAAAAATCACACACAGGTTAAAGACCCAACCTCAGTGCACAAGAAACCAAGGGATTACCACATGCCAAAATTCATTGATAAGGTTTCAAATTCCACAACTGCAACCAACCTTTAAGAAATTACTTCTTGTCAAATTCTAGTGTAGTATCAAAGAATATTCACAAGGATCTGAAAATGCTATTCAAATACTTCTATCCTTTCTAATAAATCTAGGTGAGGCCAGATTTCTTCCAACTATTTTGACCAAAACAACAAACTGCAACAGATCGAATGCAGAAGCAGNCCACAACTGCAACCAACCTTTAAGAAATTACTTCTTGTCAAATTCTAGTGTAGTATCAAAGAATATTCACAAGGATCTGAAAATGCTATTCAAATACTTCTATCCTTTCTAATAAATCTAGGTGAGGCCAGATTTCTTCCAACTATTTTGACCAAAACAACAAACTGCAACAGATCGAATGCAGAAGCAGACAAAAGAAACCAGCTGTCTTCTACTAAAAACTGCATTTTAGTAGTCTGCAAAAACAATGCCACTCTTCTCACTAAAATGTTTTGTTTTAGAAAACAGAATTATTTTTCCCAAAAATGTTACTTATATTGACTTGTAAGAGTTTGCTATTGTTAAATCAAATAATAAATAAATCTTTCCAATATCTCATTTTTAATTTCAAATCTAGTAAATGTGGATAGAAATTACTCACATAAACAAAAAATTCTTTGACATGTTAAGGAATTTTTTAAAGTGTCAAGGGGTCTGAGGACCCTAAAGTATAAGAACCCGTGACACAAGCCCTGTTGCTCCACAACTGAAGCTGGGCTGGGACATCCACCCCTGTGTGTGCTCAGTCGTGTCCAGACTCTCTGCGACCTCACGGACTGCGGTCCACCAGGCTCCTCTGTTGTGGAATTCTCCAGGCAAGAATACTGGAGTGGGTTGCCATTTCCTTCTCCAGGGGATCTTCCCGACCCAGGGATCAAACCTATGTCTCCTGTGTCTCCTGGACTGGCAGGTGGATTCTTTACCACTGAGCCACGTGGGAAGCCCCAGGCAGCCTTTTATAAGGCAGCACATCTTTGCATCTCTGATATAATCGGCTCCTCAACTTGCCCTTCCTCTTTCTCTCCATCCTCCCAAATCTTGCCAGTTCTTCCAGGTATATCTGAAGGGCCTCATGTCCAAGCAGCCCTTCCTGAGAACTGTAGGTCATAAATCTCACTGGCACCGACTTCCACTGCTCTTACAAATGCCTGTGCACTACTGTATGCCTTTTAGTTGTCCAAGGTTATGTCTCATTGTGCCAACTTGATTACTCTCTCTAAGAGAAAAGACTCTGCTCAGTGACTATTTTTAAATGCTTATATTTATTTGTTTATTTGGCTGTGCCAGGTCCTAGGTGCTCTGCACAGGATTTTGAGTTGCAGCTATGAACTCTGAGTTATGGCATGTGGGATCTCATTCCCTGACCAGGGATTGAACCTGGGCTTCCTGTATTGGGATCACAGAGTCTTAGCCACTGGACCAGCAAGGAAGTTCATTGCTCAGAGATTGTTTATCTTCCTATACCCAGCCCGTGGATACATATCTGCACCATTTAATGTAATCGTGATCATCTGATTTGAATGGACGCATCCAAATAAGTCCTGACCAGGCTTTTGTCACACACCTTCTCCCTTAGAAACCAACCTTTTCTTTTAGAAACCCACCTTCCCTAATAGCGCGTACATTTTCATCCTTGTGTAGTTGAAGACTTTTCTGCACACAACTTTTCCTTTATCTGTGAACAAAACTTCTGAAAGCAGGCTGCCAGTTTTCTCAATGAAAGCTAATTGGGCAAGGGGGCAGATCAACCTTGGTCCTTCATTTTCAACATTTTAAAAATAGATCCCCCAGAATCTTGTGAACAACTGTGTTCCCTGGGAGAGCTGTGGTCAAGTAAGCATCTTTTTAAAGCTGGATGAGACATAAGGATAACTAGGAATGTGTATAGTTTTTTAAAAGGAATATAAAAGCCACAAACATAAAAATTATATTAGAATGGTAGGTTATAGATCATTCTTTTTTGTTTCACAAATTTCCTATAATGTGTTTTGTATCGATTTTTAAAAAAAATCATTCTATATTGAAAATCCAGTTGTACATTTCTTAAAGGGGATTTGTGCCAGTTGCTACTTGTAATGACATGTATAAAAAGCCAATTGTGAGAATTGTATGGTATATAAATAATGTTTCAGTAATGCTGACATTAAATATATGTATCTGTGAAATACTGGGTAGCAGAAAAGAAAATTCTGGGAAGTCTGAAGAATGCTCTAAGGATATTGACAGAAAACAGAACAAGCTTAAGAGCCTGGAATCCATCCATATTTGCACCAGAAAATCTGTTTAGGGCTCCAGAACCGATGGTGCCACCCTCCCTACCCCCACCCCCACCCTGGGCACTCATCATTGCTGTAAATTTCTCCAGACACTTTCACAATATTGGCCAGGAGCATCTGACTGGCCAAGTTCATGTTGCGGTCAAGGTCAAGAAGCAAGGATAGGGGAACTTTGTCCCCTTCTGCGGCTTCTGATGGGGTTCTTGGCCCGCCCTCCCACCAAGATCTGCACAATGAAGGCCTCTCCACTAAGAAAGAGTTTAAATGTTTGAAGCCAGAAGCTGACACATGATCACCACATACTGTATAAAACTGCAGCACTGGAAAGGGCCACGGACAAAAATGACAGTAAACACATTACAATGGATTAAATGAAGAATGCTTTCCATTCACTTAAGAAGAAAACTATCTTCTGTCTTTTGAAGACGATGTTGAAAAGACCCAGTTTATCCAGACTTTACCATGTGGTAGCAGATAACTCACCATCATCATTCCTTTTATTTATTTATTTAGATTTTTTTGTGATGTGGGCCATTTTTAAAGACTTGATTGAATCTGTTACCACGTTGCTTCAGTTTTATGTTTAGGTTTTTTGGCCATGAGGCATGTGAGAACTTAGCTTCCTGACCCGGGATCGAACCTGCACCCTCTTCTTTGGAAGGCAAAGTCTTACCCACTGAACCACCCAGAAAGCCTCCATCACTTCTTTTTAATCATTCTGAATCCTGCCCATTCTTTAAGACCAATCTTAAGTCTCCACCCTTCCTTCCAGGAAGTGACATAGTCCTCTTCTGTTAAACCAATCACCTACCCTTTGACTGAAATACATGTATTTGTCAATATCCTAGAATTTAAATAAAAGCAAATGTTAAGAGAAATAGAGTAATCCTCATGCCAGTGACAGCTATTGAGAAAACTCTGTCCCAGAAACTGATATTAACCAGTTAGTAGCCAACAGGGATGGGGGAGCCTGATGGGCTGCCGTCTCTGGGGTCGCACAGAGTTGGACAAGACTGAAGCAACTTAGCGGCAGCAGCAGCAGCCAACAGGTGTAAGTTTATACTCTTTGTGACCCCATGGACTGTAGTCCACCAGGCTTCTTTGTCTATGGGATTTTCTGGATAAGAATACTGGAATGGGTTGGCATTTCCTTCTCCAGAGATCTTCCTGACCCAGGGATCAAACCTGGGTGTCCTGCTTGGCAGGCAGATTCTTAAGTTTCAACCTCTCACAATCTATCTGAAAATAGGACAGTGCTTGGTTTACTGTACTTATTGGGAGCAAGTGGGCAGCAGCTGGAGTACCACCCTCTCTATGTCCTGGCCATGCCACCTTGGAGCCAGTCACTTAAAACTCTAACCCAGAGTTGCTTCAACTGCAAAATAATGATAGTAATAGCACCTACCTCTTAAGGACATTGTTGGAATTCCACGAGATAAGGCACATAAAGTAATTACCAAGTACCTAATTCATAATCACTTGATAAATGTGAGCTATGATTATTATACATTGACTTCAATTCTGATCTCAAGCTTAATTTTTCATATAAAATAATCATTACTTTCAATACTTCTGGTTTCAGCATCAGTAGCAGGCAACAGACCCAGCTTGATATGTCAAGCTGTTACTTAATATTAGGAGCTAAGATAACTATTAGGTAACTTGTCATTTAGAAAAAAGCTGGGTAGAATGTGATTTTCATCATTTTGTCCCAACTTTTTTAAAAATTTATTTTTTAATTGGAGAATAATTGCTTTACAATGTTGTATTAGTTTCTGCTTACAACAATGTGAATCAGCTATATGTATACATACATCCCCTCCCTCTTAAGCCTCCCTCCCAGCCACCCCTATTCCATCCCACTAGGTCATCACAGAGAACCAAGCTGATCTCCTTGGGCTGTAGAGAAGCTTCCCACTAGCTAGCTATTTTACACATGGGCAGCACATATATGGCAGTTCTACTCTCTCAATTCATCCTACCTTCTCCTTCTCCCGACTTTTAAATGGTTAAAATTCAGAGTTTTGTTCAATGGTTCCCTCAAGCATTCATAATGTGGAGCTAAAACACAAGGACAAAGATTTGATCCCTCCCTTAGAGAATGATGCTCAGGCAAGCAGGAAACATTACCACGCTGGCTTAGGAAAAGGAAGAGGAAATGAATTCACATGCTGTGGGGGGAAGGAGGGACCTATCACAAATAATGCACTGCAGTCATGAGCACCTCCAAAGGGTTCTGAAATGTTATTCACCGCTGAGAGAGGAAATCTGAGCTGACATGTTATTTTCTGAGCTGTTTATTAATGCATTGACTGTGGAAGAAGCAGGAGCAGCCTTCAATCCCATCCCTCAGTTCAAAATCAATGCCTTGTCACCAGCTCTCCTGGCTGGCTGAGGGGAGAAGGGAAAAAGGATGAAGATTCTGAAAAAGCTGTTAAGGCCTGTGCAGAAAAGAAGAAACCTGATCTTTTCCCTCCTTGCATGAGTCTAACAAAGCTGATTCTTTCAGTGGGAGCATCTACAGTGGAATTCCCATTAATTGGGGGCCAGAAGAAATGACTTCTGTCCGGCCACCGATCAATCAGCCCCAGTGAAGGAGGAGGGGAACGTTTTCAATCAAGGGAAATGCTTTGTCTCTGACAAATGTGAGAGGAAAGGAAATTAATCAGACATGTACTAATGACTGAGCCTCAAAGTTGAATCTATACTGATGGGTCCTAACTTTGCAGTTGACCAGTTCATGGGAAAAAGACCAACAGGTGATTCAGCCCAGCCTCACTAAGGGCCAGGAGCTAATCTTGCTACCATGGTAAAAAGCATAAATGATCTTTCCACATAACATAGCAAAGTGACCTAAATCCATCTCTCCTATGAGAAGACGTAAAAATAAAGGGGATTAAAATGCATCTTGTGAGACTGGAGTTATTAAGAAGCTTTTACTGTTACCAAGAGGTGTCCAGAATTAGAATCAGTTATCAGCTGATTTCAACTCTTTTGATTCTTTCTCTTGGGGCGTTTTCACTATCAAGCTGATTTGGGTACCAGCCTCAGCTCCTGACCGGAAGTGCATTCAAACAACTCAGTCAGATGCAAAATAAGAATCCAGAGACTGAAACAAAAGTTCATTTCAAACTCTCTTAGGCCAAGTACAAAGCCCACCTCATGTCTCTCTCATGCTTGTCGCCAACTGAACCATGGAATACACTGACAGGGTACCAGATATTTGAAAATTCAATTCAACGCGCCTTTATTAAGCAACTATTACTGCAAAGTATTGTGCAAAATGCTAAGGGATTCACTGATGAATACATGTCTCATTTAAGTCTTGACACAGCTTAAAATCTTACTGGAAAGATAGATAGGCAAAGAACTAGAGTAAAAAAGCAAAATGACGTCAGGAGTAGAACTGGAGAAACAAGGAAAGGCTGTGGAACATAATTGGGATATCCCCTCCCCCACAGTCCTGTCACCTGCTAATGACCGTTGTCAAAGTAAATGACCCAACGGTTGAATCGCTGCCACCTTCCTATTACGATTCTGCACATGTCACCTTCCTGCCGAGCCCTTAATCAGCACTTTCACTTCAGTCACCATGATGGGAAAGACCTGACTGCAGAACAACTGCAGAAAAGTCATTTTTTTTCAGCCTGACCAGTGTGGTTTGAAAAGTTACTATCTTCAGAGAAAGTAGGAACTCATTAAAAAAAAAAAGTGCAATTTTCCTCTTCAAGGTCTTTGCCAAAGTACATGATATCACAGTATTTTGCAAAGCAACATATATGAAAATCTCTAATTAGCATATCATGGGATCATATACCTCATCTTTTTTCTTTCCTCTGATCTCTTCCTAGTTGTAATTAAACCAGCTGTGGCTATTTGGACCTTTTTCATCCTCCGAGAATAACCTTCCCCTTTCTCTATCAGAATCATTAGAATAAAGTAAAGTCTTAACTTTGCCTTGGATAAACACACCAGGATCTTATCTGAACCCATAATTAACATTCAGTTTAATCCACAGCAAATAATTAATCTAATCTAGCAGACCCCAGTGAGAGGCTCCCATAGAAAATGCTCTCCATGTACCTGATGGAAATAACTAAAAAGAACTATCCCACCAACCACCTTTCTCAGCTTCCAAAGACCCATGAAACAGAACTATCAAGGATGTTTGAAACCACATATATACATTAATATATGATAAGCATTTTTCTCCTTCTGACTTACTTTACTCTGTATGACTCTCTAGGTCCAAATGAATCTATCCGCAAAACAGAAATAGAGACTCAGACATAGAGAACTAACATTGAACACCAAGGGTGGGGGAAAGGGAAGGGATAAATTGGGAGGTTGGGATTTACACGTATACACTACTGTGCAAAAATAGGTAATTAATGAGAACCTACTGTATAGCATGGGAGAGGGAGGAAGAGAAAGCACAATCTGTTTGTGGGACATATATTAAGGTAATCTTAAAACTGCATTCCAATATACAATCAGTTCAGTCACTCAGTCGTGTCCGACTCTTTGTGACCCCATGGACTGAAGCAGACCAGTCTTCCTTGTCCATCACCAACTCCCAGATCTTGCTCAAACTCATGTCTATCAAGTCAGTGATGCCAGCCAACCGTCTCGTCCTCTGTCATCCCCTTCTCCTGCCTTCAGTCTTGTAGCTGCAGACAAATACTGTTCGATTCCACTTATATAAGGTGCTAGAATAGTCAAATTCATAGAGTCAGAAAGTACATTGGTGGACGCCAAGGGCTGTGGGATGAAGGAGTAGGGAGTAGAAAGGGGGATTCTGTGGTTAATGGGGACAGAATTTCAGTTTAGGAAGGTGAACATTTTGGGAGGTGGATGATGGTGAGAGTTGTACAACCATGTGCATGTATTTAGTGCCACTGAGCTGTACAGTTAAATATGGTGAAAATAATATTTTATGTGACTTTTACTACATAAAAAAAGTTAAAAAAAAAAAAAAGGATCTTTGAAGCCTCCATTTTATAATTCAAAAGAAGACAGAGTAAGTAGGCCCTGTGCTAGAAAATGCATCACATTTAACTTACCTGTCCCTCGTGAGGCTTACCTCCCTGTCCTTATCTTATAAACATGAAGAGATTTCGAAGGGAGAATCAGGATTTGAACCCAGGCCTTTTGAACCAGTTCTCTCTAACCAGTGATCTGTTCCCCACCCTGTGCTAACTCCCAAAGGTGAACCATATTCATGAACTGCAGTGACGGTGGAGCAGCCAGGGGTCCCATGGGCATGCAGGCATGGGAGAGGCAAGGGTCTGGACTCAGCAGCCTTGCTCCCAGTCTGCTGCTGCTGACCAAGGAACTCGTGTGATTCCTTCAGGAGACATACCCCATCTTTATTTCTCCTTCCTTCTTATTTCTTACTCTAACATTATCTCTCTTCCCAGGCTGCGGTGGGATTCTCTGTCCTGGCTTAAATGTCACTTTTCCAGGACAACCCATAAACTCATCTTGGGGTCTGCTTTCCCCCACCCCCACTCCTCAGTTTATTTCTTATGTTCCCTCCTCCAGGAATGCCATGCTCTCTGGAGACTTAATACCATCCTAATCCCTATGTCATAAAAGACAAAACCTGTCAATAAACGCTGCAGCTGTGCTTGTGGAAAGGGAGGAAATTCCCTTTAAATCACCCATCTCTGAAACGAAAAAAATGCTGGTCCAGTGGGGCATGATAGACAATCTGGAAAGGTCTTCACCCAAGTCGCACGGGAAGTGGTGGTGCCGCCTGGCTGTATACTGACAACACTGTCAGTATTGTTCATGCTGGGGAAGGGTTTCAGTTCTCACTATTATGAAATTCCACCACATGGATGTCCTGGAAAACAATCACGAACTCCAAGAACAACATAAGCCAGAGCTTACTGTCAGGCTGTCCAAGGAGATGTAATCTCTCAACCCCTTCATCCCCAAAGCTGTGGGCAGTGTGGGATTTATCACCCGCACTGGGACAGATTCAGTATTGTTCATGCTGGGGAAGGGTTTCAGTTCTCACTATTATGAAATTCCACCACATGGATGTCCTGGAAAACAATCGCGAACTCCAAGAACAACATAAGCCAGAGCTTACTGTCAGGCTGTCCAAGGAGATGTAATCTCTCGACCCCTTCATCCCCAAAGCTGTGGGCAGTGTGGGATTTATCACCCGCACTGGGACAGATCTGAGATTCAGAGGAGCTCTGCTAACAACCACACTGGCCACCAGGTGCAAACAAGACTGCTGGGACCAAAGAAAACATCCTACCAGAGAGAAATGCACTTCAGAGCCAAGTCTCAGCATAAATCACTCTTCCTGAATATTTCAGTTCAAAGGACTGATCAATTCCTCTTGCTATTAGAGAGGAACATTTATTCCCCACTCTCCAGCTTGCACAAGGAGGCCCTTGAGCCTTGAGCCGGACTCGCCCTCCTTGTCCTTCTTCCCTCTCCCCCCACCTCACTCAGCATCAGGTGATGATGCTTGTCCTCTCGGGAACCTGCCTGACTGCAAAGGGCGTGATGCTGATCCTCTCTCTGCTCTGTAATCACACTTGGTTGGTGGTGGCAGCTGGGAGATGTTGGGGCTGCCAGGAACCAGGGGCTTCAACCTTCAATCTAAGTGGGATGTGTCCACAAGCCCTTTCCCCTACAAGTCAAGAGCTACATTACCCAACTGGCTTCATCAGTAACAAGGTGACTTTATATCTCTGACTCCTGGTTCTTAGTTCTCAGCTGGTTCTGAATTTGGACGGGGAAGCCGTCTGAGTTACATTTTGACCCCTAAGATTCCCATCCTTGGGCTTCCCTGGTGGCTCAGATGGTAAAGAATCTGCTGCAACACAGGAGATCCAGATTAAATCCCTGGGTCAGGAAGATCCCCAGGAGAAGGGAATAGCTACCCACTCCAGTATTCTTGCCTGGAGAATCCCACAAACAGAGGAGCGTGGGGGGCTACAGTCCATGGGGTCGCAAAGAGTCAGACACGTCTGAATGACAAACAACACTAACACACTTGATTTTCATCCTTGTTGTATGCATAACTGGCTGGAAACAGAGGCTGATGAGAATCTCAAGGATGTATAAGAAAGAAGACAAGCAAGAAATTAGGAGAGCAAACATCTCTCATCTTTGATGGCAAAAAAATACCCCATGTTTTACTTCAAAAGTAACTTGGATATAAAGTTTCTTTAAGGAGTTAGCATCATATTAATTTTCACACACACAGTCTGGAAAAGATGCAGCCATAGGAACTTTTCTTTTGAACGATACTCCTCTTTAAGACTAGAAAGCCTGGCAGGAGTGATGGAAAGACTATGTAAATATCTTAAAGTATTTCTGGAAGGTGGAAGATTCCAGAAACCCCAATCCATAGTATACCATAGCAGACTCTGAGGATACTTATCTTGTGCACACACTCACTCACACACACACACACAGGTTATTACACTATTTTCAACATCTCAACAACCAGGGATCAAGCTTCTCTTATTTTTCTTAACTTCTAATGTGAACAATGGCTGAAGTCAGAAATAGACTTGGAAAGGAAACCTCCCTAATCAGCAGTTCCTAAGGAAAGAGCAGACGTACTAGAGTCCAGACCAGTCGTTTTTCCACATCATGTCACAGGGTGCAATAATTTTCAAAGTCAGGTTCTTCTAACTAAATGTCAGCTCTCTTGTTGACGGGCCTGAAAAAGAACACCACTTTTAAATTGCTGCAGCACACCAACCACCTTCTAAAACTAGTGATTTTTGCTAGGCAAATAATTCCACCTAACAAGCTAGTTCATTTTAGTTGAAGTAACATTACTTCAACACACAAATGAAGTATAAGCTACTTTTGGGAGATATGCTTTGGATGGTTCTGATGCTTTCATTGGCTGTTTGATTTCTTCGAGTTGAGAAAGCCCAACTAGTTAGCAACTGTTTGAATTAAGAAGACTCCTAATTTTTCTCAATAAGTTTGGGCAGTTGTAGCGCTGATATTTTCATCAGCCTGTTGTCCCACCCATTGGGATAGCAACTGGCTTTTAAAATTTTTTATTTACTTAGTAATTTATTCACTTTTGGCTGTGCCGAGCCTTCATTGCTGTTCAGCCTTTTCTTCAGTTGCAGCAAGCAGGGGCCACCCTCTAGTTGCGGTGTGCAGGCTTCTCGTTGTGGTGGCTTCCCTTGTTGTGGAGCACAGGCTCTAGGGCGCGTGGGCTCAGCAGTTGCAGCTCCCAGGCTCTGGCGCTCAGGCTCAGTAGCTGTGGTACATGGGCTTAGTTGCTCGGCCTCATGTGGGCTCTTCTGGGAACAAGGATCGAACCCAGGTCTCCTGCATTGGCAGGTGGATTCTTTACCGCTGAGTCACCAGGGAAGCCCAGCAACTGGCTTTTAGACAGGATCAGTTGGCATTAGATGTCACCAGACACTTGCAGCCAAGTGCTGAAATAAGCTGTTGTGTTCAGAAAGCAGTAGGTAGGTGTTAGCTTGTATAAATCTACCAAAAAGTTCACATTTTAAAAATGTAACAAGGGTGGGAAGAGGAAGGCAGTGTACTAAGAAATGAGTCCAGAGCTAGATTTGTGCAATCCTGCAGTTCTTATCTTCCCAAATCTTTATGTTTCTGCTAAAATATTCACCCCTATTGGTCTAATTATAGCCCCAGAGGAAAACAGAGCGCGCACAGTGAGCGGAGAGTGCAAATACTCAAAAATCACCCATGTGGAGAGAAATGGGAACATTTGACTTTTTGCCAGCTTCGTCACTGAGCAAAAACCACGTACTTTTCACTGAGCCAAGGTTTGCCAATCTTGCCATCAGCAAAACACGTTCTGATTGCATCCTGAGTCATTTCCCATGATAGAAAAAGATTTCCACCTCAATTTAGGATTTTTTCTCACAAAACAGTAAAACTTTGTCCAGAGGTAAAATGCTCAACCCCAAATTAATTAGTGGAAAAACTGCAAGAGAGAGAGGAGAGTTTCTGCAGACTTTCACATCATTCTCCTGAAAATGTGAAGGATGGGGCATTTTGGGAACCCTGAGCAGGAGCCAGATACTGTCTCCTGGAGGTTTAGGGGGGTTCCAAACCACAACAAAATATAACATCTGAATCAGGAGCAAGGAAACCAAATTGCAGTTCTCCTGACTTTTGGTCCAAAATGAGTCACATCTTGATTCCCTGCACACAGCACTTCAGCTTACTCAGCAGACCTGTCCCCACCCATGAGCAGCCACGCACACCATTTACTGGATAAAGATACAGGCCTAAGGGATGTCAGAGCCCCAAGGGGGTGTCAGAGTCTCCCTGAGCTCAGCGAGCTTACTAGAAGCACATCAGACCAGGCCCTCTTCCTGCATGGGGGCAAAGAACGCAACTCTCATCCATGTCTTTCTCTAGGACTATTCTGTGAAATTCATGAACACATAGGCCAGGTCTTATTTATACTCGTACTTAACATGCATGCTAAGTCATTTCAGTCATATCCAACTCTTTGCAACCCCATGGACTACAGCCCTCCAGGCTCCTCTGTCCATGGGATTCCCAAGCAAGAATACTTGAGTGGGTTGCCACACCCTCCTCTAGGAGAATCTTCTCCACCCAAGGATCGAAACCATGTCTCCTGTGTCTCCTGTATTGGAAGGCAGATTCTTTACCACCGAGCCACCAGGGAAGCCCTATTTATACTCACTTGTCCCCAGATGGTGAGGAGGCCCTGCTACTTAACATGCAGTGGTTCCAGTTTCTGCTTTGTCCTTTTTTATGTATGCCTTTTTGAAAAGATGAATCAATCTCTTTTTGAAGTAGTTATGTTTTTTATTGAAGTATAATTTGTTTACAATATTGTGTTAGTTTCAGGTATACAACAAAGTGAACCATAAATATATATCTGTTCTTTTTTTTAGATCCTTTTTCCAGGTAGGCCCTTATGGAGTATTGGATAGGGTTCCCTGGGCTAAACAGTAGGTTCTTATTAATTATCTATTTTATAATAGTGTGTATTTGTCAGTCCCAATCTCCCCATTTATCCCCTGGTCTCCACAAGTTTGTTTTCCACATCTGTGACTCTATTTAGGTTTTGTAAATAAGTTCATCTGTACGCTTTAGACTCCACATGTAAGCCATGTCATGTGGTATTTGTCTTTCTGTGTCTGACTTACTTAATCAATCTTTAAAAAGATCATAGGCTTCCTGAACTTGACTGAGACAACTGACCCCAGGACTTCTGAGGATTTACCTCTTAGACATTAGTCCTACTGAACAACCCAAGGTAATCTTCACAAGCACGTTTTCAAACCTCATGTTGCTGTTGTTCTTTAGTCCCTCCATCATGTCAGACTCTTTGCGACCCCATGGATTATAACCACCAGGCTACTCTGTCCATGGGATTCTCCAGGCAAGACGGTTGCCATTTCCTTCTCCAGGGAATCTTTCTGACCTGGGAATTGAATCTGCATCTCCTGCATTGCAAGTTGATTCTTTACCACTGAGCCACCAGGGAAGCCCCCAACTACAGATTATGTCCTCGCTTTGATGGATTGACCTGAGTCCAGGTGCCTCTGCTGGTGGGAGACTGCGTCCACAAGGACAGACCCACTGGAGTCACCACCTCACGTTTGACTCCCAATGCCTTTGTCCCACTTACTGTTTTCTTCTCATTTTTCTTGTCATTTGCCAAGCCAGCCTGCTTTCTAATTCACAAGCCTTGAAAACCCCACATCCAAGGAAGAAGCCTACCTGGTTAGATGAGTTGAGAATAACCACCCTTTTCCTAAAATTCCCACCAACTGTTGACCTGATCTATCTTTTCCCCACCTCCTCCATGGAGGCAGGGGGAATTCCAAATAAAAGTAGGAAGGGATGGAGAGAGAGAGAAATAGGGAGGCGGGGAAGGAGAGAAGAGAAGAGATAAGAAGTCCAGAAAAAGTGTCAGCTCCATTAGTGCCCAGGCAGAGCGGCACTCTAAAGCATCCCATTAGACTCTCTCACCACCAATCAGAGCATCACTGGGTCTTTTCTGTATTTAGATGCTCTGTTACCCACCCACAACTTATTACCTAGTTCTCTTCATTGGGAATTATTAGCAAATCAAAATGACAGCTTTACTAAGGAGCAAGGAAGCTGTTAACTAGAGTAAATGTCAGCTAACAAAGTTAGCTAATGAGTCCCTAATGAAGACAGAGCCCGTCCACTGAATTAGTTGTTCTACTAGTAGAAATGATGGTGGAGAACCAGCCTAGCTGGGTGCGCACACCTCCCCTCTGCCCTTGTTTGTTGTGTATTCTGGACCCCTGGGTAGGGTGTGTGGTTTGTCTCCTTGGGTATAACCATGTCTGGTGGAATTTGAGCAGCCTACTTTTCTGGAAAAGGAGGTAGAGTGAAGTGACTCTAGTGAATAGGGCTTGAATTCAGGCTCTAAGGCAAACAGTGGCCGGCTAAATGCAGAATTTACTACTTTTAGATTGCCATGACTTCTTTTTCTTTTGGCCATGCATATAGGGTAAGGAACAAGAGATTTTATTGACCTCTCTCCCCTTCCCTCTCTCTTTCCTCTCCTTAACCCTTCCCATCCTTCCCCACTTTTCTAGTCCCTCAGTCCTGGATGCAGGAATCTGGTCAAAGGGCCCTCAGCCTGAGCTGAGGATTGAAGACTTATCACCTCCTCTTAGCAGAGAACTAGAATTCTGGTTCTGGTCTGGTCTGATTTCTGGTAGGGCCGAGTTCCAGTCCTCCCTTCTCTGGAGGCCCAGGGAAAAGTCCCGTAATGCCTGGGCATCTGTAGGTGGCAGGAGACGTCTGTAAGGCCA
>SJYT01015651.1:210294-230630 GCA_006410635.1 Cephalophus harveyi | reverse complement strand
TCCTTTCCTCCCTTGAAACTTTTGATATTATTACTTGGATTTGAAGTTCTGTGTCTCTATAGGAGGTTTTCTGAGAGACTGTACTCTTGTATTTAAGGGCTTCCCTGGTGGTGCAGAGGTTAAAGTGTCTGCCTGCAATGTGGGAGACCTGGGTTCGATCCCTGGGTCGGGAAGATCCCCTGGAGAAGGAAATGGCAACCCACTCCAGTATTTTTGCCTGGAGAATCCCATGGATGGAGGAGCTTGGTGGGCTACAGTCCACTGGTCTCAAAGAGTCGGACACGACTGAGCGACTTCACTTTCACTTTCCCTTTCATAAGATCTTACCTCCTGCATCAGGAATCAAACCCATGCCCCCTGAAATGGAAGAGCAGAGTGCTGGCCACTAGATTGCTAGGGAATTTCCTGCCATAATTTCTTAACAACTACATATATCATGGAAAGGTCCAGTGTACCTATAGATAAATGTAGCCATTGAGTTCAGCTTTTGAATACATTAATTATTTATATGGCAAATTGTCCCTGTTGATGTATTAGAGTAAGTCCTAAGTGATACAGACAAACAATAAGAACCGCCTGTATGATGTCATGTAATTTGTGAACTCCTTGGTCCTGGTATCAAGGTATCAGACACCAAATAAGGATGCTCCTGAACCCAGCGATGCATCCCTTACTTCTTTGTAACAAACCATTTCATCATGTGTTTACACTGTGTTTACACTGTCTTAGCACAGTCTATAGCCCATGCTACCAGAAAATGTTCAAATGTATCACCACAGAACAATAAAATAATAGATAATTAAGTAAGTACTACATCTGCAGTCAATACAGCTACTACTACAATTGGGAAGGGAGGTGGAAAAGATGATCTTAACTTCCGGTGCCTTCTCAAGATCCAAATAGACGGTAATGGTAGTAGTGGGACTCAAGACGAGAGGGCCCCCAGTGATGGAATTTCTGCAGAATATCTGGAGACCTCCAACCAAATTGGTGGTGGGTTGGGGAAGGATTCACAAACAAGATCATCAGCTGTCCCTTGAAAGGAGAGGTAAAAGAGCATGAAGTGCTCAAGAAATGACAAGCAGTCAGCAGGGCTGAGCTTCATGTTGTAGGAAGAATTGGAGCAGTGGGAGATGAGCCTGGGAGCAGAGTCTCAAAGCATCAAATCACGAAGGTCCTTGAATGCCATGCTCAGATATCCAGTGATGTCCAAGCTTCTGAGGAGATAAGTTTTGCTTCAGCGACTGCTAAAACAGGAAGCAACAGAAAAACAAAATCAGCTTAAATCTCAGAAAAGCCTCCTCCTGTCTTGAGGTCCTATTACGCCTCTATCACCCCAGGGAATATACATAAAGAAAACTAGGGTATCAAGGAGTCCAGTGGTACAGGCAGTCTGTGGATGGTAGGTGGGAGGGAAGCCATGGTAGGGCAGAAATTGGATGCACAAACTGAGGCTCATCCTGAGAGGACTAAGAGATCCAAGAAAGAACCAGTCCCAGAGGAAGCTAAGGTACTGAGTCAGACCAAGAGAATAAAACAGGAGTCTGGCTTCTGCCCTAGGTTAAAAGGAAGTTTGCAAGCCAGAAGCCCAGATCTTAGACAAGAACAAGGGCCTGAGTGCCATGTCTGAGCAAGTGCAGCAACCAAGATGAGCTCTGTGAAATCAATGGGTGAATGAACCTCCAAGAGATGACCCCATGCATCTATGATGAGACTGAATCCGCAGTGCCCCTGTGCATATGAGAGCGCTGTGCTGACCTGTGCTCCTCAGCAGGGTGCATACTGTTTGGAGCACTAATGGAAAAAAAACTACCCGATGGGTCTGGGGTATAAAACATGAAGCACACTGCAGGGATAAGGACCAGCTTGAAACAGGAGGTAAAAATAAAAAAAAAAAAAAAAAGGCCAGACTCATTTTGCAAAATCTATCTACACGACCACTATGGGTCTGTAAATTTTTTTTCTTCTCTTTAGAGCCCAAGTCCTGCTGTGGAATGTACATGTTGTGAAATTCCAGCACATCACGAGAACACAAACTTTTTCTCTTACCAGTGGGGTTTATCAGCACAGAATCTTTTACTTGAAGCCAGCAAAATTTTCAGCATAGGCAGGAGCGGGTGTAATGAATCTCTGTTCATGAATAAAGGCGTTTTTTCACCTGCTGAGGCCATTAGTCATTATCTGGGGTCTCACTGTGACATGTACGGTGGAGAAGCCAGGCCACTGAAAAATAAGATAAATTGGTAATTTCAAGTTTGCAGGATGAGTGAGTCTCCCTTTTGACGTTTTTAGGTTAAATGAACAGGTGTTCTCATTGGCGTCTATACATTTATGAGCACACCTTTTAAAAAAAATCTATTCATTCCTCTGGGGAACAAGCCAGGATGCTGTATGAAAGAACCAGCATCTTTGGGCACTTTGTTGGCATCTGAGGTTCGCAGTGCAACTCATGTTTCCTCCTGGTGGGGATCTGAAGAACACAGACACAAACAAAAATAAACCCTGGTTATTATCAGTTCTATAAGAATCTACAACTCCAGCTGCAGGAATGGTGGGTAAACGTTTGGAAAACACAGCTTAGGATAAAGAACTCCTTGAATCTTTGCTTTGGAATCAGCCTACTCAGTCAAGTCTGCAGAGACAGGACAAAGATCTATCAACCTCTGAGACCAGCCTGCTCTCCCCTTCAGTGTAGGGGTTGAGCCCATGGGGAGGAGTGACCCAATGAATGTCACGTCCTGACCCAAAGACCATGGGCTGAGGGGCACGGGTGAGGGGGTGGAGAGAAGAGGCTCCTCCAGCATCCTCTCTCTTACTCCTAAGGGAAGAGGAACAATCATCTCGCTCTGTGTAGACCAGAGTAGAAGAGTGAGAAGAGGATGAAAGTGAATTCTCCATGGCAATTTACTTGTGCTGCTGGATTTAATCTGCACACCCACCCTGTAGTACAGATGGGGTTATCTGTATTTATACAAATAAAGAGACTGAGATTCAAAGGTTGGGTTACCTGTGTGAGGTTAGACCATAAAGAAGAACGTCCAAATGTCAACCTGTGTTCATATTCATTTCATTCTACCTTGAAGACTGGAGCAACAAATAACCACAAATTTGGCGGCTAAAACTAGAGAATTTGGGGGAATTCCCTAACTACAGAGTCCTGTAGTTAGGACTCTGCACTTCCGCTGCAGGGGGGCCTTATTCGAAACTTGTGCCCGTTTTTTTGATGATTAAGACGTTGCTTTTTGTTGTTCACTTTCAAGAGTTTGTATACATTTCTGGGTAAGTCCTTTATCAGATACGTCTTTTGCAAATATTTTCTCCCAGTCTGTAGCTTACCTTCTCATTCTCTTGACAGTGTCTTTCACAGATCAGAAGTGTTTAGATGAAGTTTAGCTTATCAAATATTTCTTTCATGGATTGTGCCTCTGGTGGTATATATTTTAAAAGTCATGGCTGTGCTGAGGTCACCTGGATTTTCTCCTACATTTTCTCCTCAGGGTTTTATTGGTTTGATTTACATGTAGATCTATGATCTACTTTGAGTTCATTTATTCTTAAGGATATAGGGTCTAGATTCATCTTTTTGCATGCAGAAATCAAGTCATTTCAGCAACAGTATCCCTAACAAAGAGGAGATGTGATTTTATCTGCAACATGCACCAATAGAAAGTCACATTTTAATTTATTTTTTAGATTTTTTTGATATGGACTATTTTTGAAGTCTTATTTAATTTGTTACCATATTGCTTCCATTTTACATTACATTTTTTGGCCTCAAGGCCTGTGAGACCTCAGCTCCCTGACCAGGGGTCAAATCCACACTTCACTGCTACAGACCCTTTTAGCCCCTTCCTCTGATGCAGAAGCATCACCCAATTATCTTAACCAAGTATTTAAAGAATAGGAGGAATCAGATTCCTTGTGACCCTATGCTTTTCATTCATCCAGGATTGATATCAAAGGTTAATGGAAAGGCCTCTGCTTCTTGGAAGAACTGAGTGGAATTCCCACAATGGTGAAATTTCACCATTAGATATTAATGCACTACAGACCCAGTGTGAATTGACTGATTTTCTGATTTAGCAATTATAATGTGAACACTCAAAACTATATCCCAAGAGTTCTTCTTACTTAGCTGAGCCCACTTAGATGATGTAGTTGAGTTCTAATTGCAGTAAATTGGAAATAGGGCAGTATATCTATTAGACAGAAAATTTTACTCATGGCAGTTTGCCTTGGTCATAGGGTCCCGTCTTCATTCAGAATGCCCCTCCTTTCTTTTCCAGCTTTCACTGACCCTCTGTTAGAGAGGATCCCAATTAGACTGGGAAATCTACTGAAATGAGCAAAAGGGTCAGGGGAAATGAGGGAGAGGTGAGATCAAAAGGGAAGGAGAATAAAAGAGAAGCAGGGGGACAGGAACACTTCCCATACTTCGCCCAGAGGGGATCTTTTGCCAGACATTGCATTTCGCTACAAGTAGCTTTAGCAAATATGGGTCCTTTTCACATGGTACCTCAAGAGATTTCATGTGTGACTTTGAAATACTTTGCTAGGGCAGAATTTCACAGCTTTGATACAAACAAGAATCTGATCCTTATGATGACCACTTTCACAGAAGCTCCGGGCCACAGACTGTCGGTGATCACAAACAGAGAAAAGGAGTCTCTGAACTGCAGGGTTTGTGTGCTGCCCTGAAACCACGCACTGTCTGGACCAATCATCAGCTCCTAATTGTCTCGGTACAGTTATGATTTTTTTTTAAACATGTGCATTGCTTCTTATTCCTAAATTAGAAGTTTCTTGAAGGCAGGGACTGAAATAACTGCCCAACAGCCAAATTCCTTGGCTCACTTCTAGCCTACAGGATGTCTCCCTAATAGACTCACCTGTCCAGACGCTCTTGTGTTTAAATGTGAGAAAATAAAACATGCAGATCTGAGTGTATTGGCCTTTCTTCTCCAAATTATTGATGAAGTCCCTGGGAAAACACTTATTCCAGTGGACTCTGGTTTAGCCCTGAGACAGTGCACCAGCTTCAAAAGATACTCAGTTCAGTTCAGTTGCTCAGTTATGTCCGACTCTTCACAACCTCATGGACTGCAGCACGCCAGGCTTCCCTGTCCATCACCAACTCCTAGAGCTTGCTCAAACTCATGTCCATTGAGTCAGTGATGCCATCGAACCATCTCATCCTCTGTTGTCCCCTTCTCCTCCCGCCTTCAATCTTTCCCAGCATTAGGGTCTTTTCCAATGAGTCAGTTCTTTGCATCAGGTGGCCAAAGTATTGGCGCTTCAGCTTCAGCAAAAGCTACTATCTTGTATTTATTTCTATTTATTTCCAGGCTCAAATACCTGGGAGAGTTACACATGACTTGATGTTGTCAATCTGTCAGTGGCTGATTTAAGGCTTAAAAGGAAGCAGGATCCTGACAGTTATGTGCATGCAGATCTAGCTGGAGCCTCTCCCGAGGCTGGGGGTCATGTTCACTCAAGGCTGAATGAGACTTAGGGCGCTGCTAGAGGCAGATTAGCAAGAGATATCTGAGAACAGGAAAAGCTGTCGGAGTAGGTATGTGTTTTCCCAAGTCTTTAGAAGCAGGGATATTAAGAAGGCCCCCTTGACAAGCTACAAGGCTACAGGAAGAAGATTCTCTTTTTTTCCTTTAAATATGTCAACATATATATATATATAGTTTGATAAGATACATGGGGAAAAGGATTTTTTCTTTTCTTTTGCAGAAGAAGGGTCAAAATAAACCTGGTAAAAGTCCCTCTGCTTGGGGTTTTATCTCTGATGCAGGCTGTGCTGATTACATGAAAGACCCTAAGGTTGGGGTAACATACCTCAGCCTGAGCCCTAAGTGGGGATTGGGAGAGGCTGTAAGCAGGGCATCCTGGAGGTCAGGTCTCCTAACAGGACTGCATCCCTTACAGAAACATAGAGGTGTAAATATGCACTACGTCTCTATAACAGTCTCTCCAGAACTGAAAGTGGGGAAGTGTTCCAGGGCGTATAGGTTGTCCCTAAATATATCTCTGGTCAGACCCCCACAGAGATCTCACTAACATTAAGCTCTGGGACCTATTTGGGAGGAGACATGCTGCTCACAAATTCCTGCAAGGAATGTGAAACTTCTTCTCGGGCCTCAGGTGCCTGTGTGCAGAGATCTACTCTCAGAGATAAGAGCAAGGAGCAAGATATCATGGGGCTTCCAGTTTCCTTTGGGCAAAACATAAGGAGCAGGAGGGAAGAAAAGTAAGCTGGGCACCTGGCACCCGAGAAGAAGTTTCTTGCAGGAATATGTGAGCAGCATATCTCCTCTCAAATGGGTCCCAGAGCTTAACGTTAGAGAGATCTTTGTGGGAGTCTGACGAGAGAAATATTTAGGGACAGCCTGTAAACCCTGGTACACTTCCAGTCTCTCGAGGCAGACAGTTACCACTCCTGTCCCAGAAAAGCAGGGCCTCACTCAGGCAACCACAGGAGCATCGCTTAGCACTTGCCCAGATGCGGGCAGTGGGCGGAGCCCCGCCAGTCTGCCCCACCCACCTGGACCACTGGAAGGATGTGGAGTAGGATCCATGAAATCACCGCATCAAAATCCACAAGTCAGGCTTCCCAGGTGGCTCAGTGGTAAAAAATAAATAAATAAATAAAATCCGCCCGCCAATGAAGGAGACATGGGTTCTATCTCTGATCTGGGAAGATCCCATCTGCCACCGAGACACTGAGCCCGTGTGCCCCAACTAGAGAGTAGCCCCACTTGCGGCAACTAGAGAAAAACCCGCGTAGCTCCTACACAACACAGACAAAAATAAATAAATGAGTAAATAAATAAACAAACCATAAGCCATTTCTATCACAGAAAAAGGGTATGATGTTCGGAGAGCATATTGCATGCAGGGTCCCTGTAAGTGGCGGTCACACACAAATGAAATTTGCTTCTGACTGTGAAAAATAACGTTTCTTAAGATGAGACAGCACCTTTTAGACTCTCTGATAAAATGGTATCTGTGTTTTTTGTTAGGACCCAAATGTTTCAGCTGTGGTCTTTAGGACATGTTAAAATGACTCTAAGCTTCCCCTTCTCGCCCAGTAAATCTAAGCAAGACTGATGACTACTATTTTAAACATTTCCTAACAGAATATTTCAAGCTCACATCTCTAGTGTACCTTGAACTAATTAACAATTTAGCTTAAGTTGAGAGAAAGTTCACTCCAGGCACTTTTACAGGGAAGACCAAGTACAAAGTTCTTTTGCATGTCTTAACACATTTTTAAAAAGTGAATGTCCTGAAGGAAATGGAATACCAGGAATAATTTTATAGAGGCAGAATTTAATTTTAACCTTCACATTTTTATATGCTGAAATGCTTAACGAATTCTGATCAAGATCAGTGAAATATTAGACATGGGCCACAAAAGAGGAACAATGAAAAATCAGTATTTCTTGGTCTAGTTCCTCAGAGTCATTTATAGTGGTTAAGTGAGTTTTGATTAGATAGCAGTTACAGTAATATCAGGCATTTTAAAGAAAAAAAAATCTGAATGATGTTTCCATATATTTTGTCCTATATACACAAAATATTTATTCCCTTACAATTTTGAAGACTGCTAATAGCCCATTGACAGTTCCTGTGGTCAGTTACAAAGATGACTCCATTCTTCACCTGCCCTGTGTCCACACTCTGCCATGTAACTCTGTTTGCCCTTATACTTTGATGTCTTTCCAGCTGTGGACATCCAGGCTGAGCTGGCAGCCAGCAAACCCCAGACATGTGAAAGAGTCCAGGTAAGACCAGCAGACGTGTGAGCAATGAAGGCTTACCACTGCATGTAACTAGAGACCATGGTTGCTCTTTTAGTGGCATTATTGGGTCGACACTAAAGCAACTACTATCCTGCATGAAACTATTCTTTCCTGCATATTCTGCTCTTTGACTCCATGCTCTACATTACCTTCCTGATAAATTCCATCCATTGATTAATCTACCTTCTGCTTTCTCCACTGTTACACCTGCCTGGCTAAGGATTCCTGGAGGGAACCGCAAAGCCATTCCTATAGGGGCTACTAGAAACTGATGCCACCTTAACAGGTGTCTCACATGCTGAGCAACCCTATTTCATGTCCCTTTCAAGAACCTTTCCCCGTCTCCTTAGAAGCTCCTTCAAACTGCCCTGTGTTCCTCAAGCTTCCAACTCCATCACTATATCCTTCACGAAGATAACTGCCTCCTTTATCCTTATATCCTCAGATAAACATAGAAGTCCATGTGGTCCAGTTTTAAAGGACCGTCTTAGTAAAACACTGTCTGCCTCCGTAAGAAATTATCAGGTGACTATGATCCTTCACTTCTATTTCTCTTCTCACGTAAAAAGGGAATCCAAACATGTAACTTACTACTGCACTTATTATAATTCTCTTTCCTCACTTTCTTAATTATTTAGTTTCTCTTAAAAACAAACAAACCAAACACTCCAGAAGCTTTCACTAACTCCGTAAAAGTGTTCTCATCCACACTGGACAACCTCTTCCTCTAGTTCTTTTTGTCTATTTGTTCAAAATATACAGTCTTAGACCCAAAGCTAGACTCACTAAATCTGAATTCTTATGGAAGAGGCCGGGAAATGTATGTAGTTAAATAGGACCTGGGCAATTCTTATAATCAAGCAAGTCTGAAAAACTGGATCTTGAATTCTGGTTCTCAGTCTTTGACTGCATGTTGGAATCCCTTGGGAAGTTTAAAAAAAAAAAAACCTCCTGATGCTTGTGCTGGCCCCTCACTCCCACCCCAGGTTCTGATTTAATTGAAATGGAGCCAGTCCTGGACATCTGTACTTTTAAGAGCTCCCCAGGTGATTCTAATGTGCAGCACAGTGGTCCTGTGTAATATGGTACAGATATAGCCCCAGGTGTGCAGGGGGAAACACTGCAGGCAGGCGGAACTCAGGGTAGAATTGGAGGAAACCAAAACCTCACATTTGCAAATCTTTCCCTTCCCCCACATGCCAGAGTCCAAACAAATACACTGGAAATGATGTCCCTTTAAAAACAAGGAGCCAATGAAAATTATGTGTTTCCCACTTGCATCCAGAGTAATTCCCAGCACTGGGGATGTGGGAGGAGGAAGGAAAGAGAACAGAGGAAAGATGAGGTGGGATAATGTGATACATTATGAACAGGTTTCTTGACACAGAGTAGAGACCAGAGCAGTCTTTTTCCTGGTGGCTCTGTGGTAAAAAGAATCTGCCTGCAAAGCAGGAGACATGGGTTCAATTTCTGGGTTGGGAAGATCCACTGGAGAAGGAAATGGCAATCCACTCCAGTATATTTGCCTGAGAAATCTCATGAACAGAGGAGCCTGGCAACCTATAGTCCATGGGGTCGCAAAGAGTCAGACATGACCTAGTGATTAATCAACAACAAATAGTTGCTGTACAAAGTTGTGTTAGTTTCTTCTGTACAGCAAAATGAATCGGCTCTACATATACTCTCTTTTTTTTTAATTTCCTTCCCATTTAGGTCATCACAAAGCATTGGGTAGGGTTCCCTGTCCTATATAGGTAGGTTATCATTACTTATCTACTTAATACATAATATCATTAGCTAAAACAAATAGCTCACAGTTACACATTTCCCACAAAGTATACATAGACAATGTAGTTTTTTTCTTTCCTTCCCCTTTCTTCCTCCTTCTCTCCTTCCCTCCCTACCTTTCTTCTTTTTTTCCTCATTTTCTATAACAGATTTAACCTTCCTCTTAAGCCTCTTTATTGAAGGAGAGCAGGGATAGAGGAGCAGGAAGATCTTTTAATAAAATCTGACAAACTCATATTCACCCAAAATGCAAAGAATTCCCTGTAGTAGCTAATCTCTTTGCCAAAGTCACTTGAAAGGTCCCGCTCTGGGCTTACATGGTCCTCGAGATCATGAGGAAGAAGATGGTGTGGAATCCATGTACGCCCATTGGATCTTGGGTGCCCTTTGCCTTTTGCCCTCTGGTCTGGTCTCTGATCTGTAACCACTGAGTTATGTGGCCCTGTGCCATCTGCCCATGCCAGAGTGACATTCTGGCTCCCATGAGTGGAGTCCATTGTCCCAGGCTCTAATCTCGAGTCTCGCATACACTGAGCTTCTTCATTCTAGCCCTAGCCTCCATTCACCCCATGATGCCTCAGTGGCCCTGCCTTCCTCCGTGGGCATGCAGACATCTGAACCTTCTGCCTGCCGTGTACACTCTGGGGGAGCCATGCTGCTGCCCCAGGTTCACTGCTCTGACTTCCTGCTGCATACCGATTGAAATCTCAATCTGGCCACATATTTTTGGAGCCCAGTGCAAAATGAATATGAAGCCCCCTGTTCAAAATCTTGTTAAGTATTTCAAGACAGTGATGGAGAGTGTCCAGCCTGGTGGGACGTGTCTGAGTCTTTGCACAGGTAGAACATTCACAAAGCAAGCCCCAATTGCAGTCACCCTAAAAATAACCTCTGTCCCTCACCTGCCAGATTTGTAGCCAGATCTGATTTGGGGAAAAAAATCAAAGGAATCAACCTGTAGAATATCACATATGATTCACTTCCAGATGCTAGGAGGAAAAAAAAAAAAAAAACTGTAAGTTTTTTAAAAACATAACTGTCTTATTTTCTAAGAATGTCTTTCAAAAACAGTCATTTACATTCTCCATTCTTCAACCCTCCTGCTCTATCCATCTTCCAGTTAAAGGGGAGGTCCCTGAACTCATCAAAATGTAAAACACCAGTGTGTCCCCTTTTCCCTCCTTCCTTCACTTTGGTGTTTGGAATAAAGTGTGTTCATCTCAGCACACCTTGACTTGATCCTCCAGTTAATTACAAGGCTTTCAGAGATTCCCCTTTATGGAGAAGGCTGTTGGATTTCCCAAACTCAATCCTGGCATGACAAGCCCTCAAATTATAGAGCAAAGGGTGGCTTAAAGAAAAATGACAACAATGTTTTAACAATGACTTATACCAGTGTCTCAAGATTTGACTGTTCTTCCTGTTCTTATGAAGGGTATGCGCACACACACAAAGGATAACATTGCACAATCCCAAGAAACTCTTGTTTCCTGCAGAGCAGATTTGAGTATATATTCATGTTGTTATAATTACCATTCTGCTAGGAGTGTCTTTCAATCAGAACATACAATTAAAAGAGAATTCACTTTATACGACAAGGGAAATTAAGCCATGGAAACGGCATAACTCTTCTCTGTTTAATAATATCGGTAGTGAGTGAGTCGTGGAGACTATCCAGCCCTGTCAGAGGAACGTGCATGATATAAATATGAACTGGGCATGAACAGTTTGGGGTTCTTCAGCTCAACATATAACAATGGATGGATCCATCAGTGGGTGCCTCATGGTGGTAGAGACTTTAACACAACTCACCTTTCTAAATATCAATATTAAAGGTGATGAGATTGGATGCTTTACTGTCAGAAAACTGCTGACTTGGCTTTTGTTCAGCAAATTGTAAGTTCAGACGGACTACTGCC
The DNA here is from genome assembly GCA_006410635.1 of Cephalophus harveyi. Classification (NCBI taxonomy): domain Eukaryota; kingdom Metazoa; phylum Chordata; class Mammalia; order Artiodactyla; family Bovidae; genus Cephalophus; species Cephalophus harveyi. The sequence continues at coordinate 219,109 of SJYT01015651.1, read as the reverse complement.
CATTGAGAGCCATAAGTGAAGATGTTGTATCTAGATGTCTCTACCATAAAGCTTTGAGGCAAAGCACCAAAGCAATACACGAAAACAATAGCAACAGCTAGTGTGTATTGAGTTCTAAGAGTTTTGGATACCATGGAGGTAGGCGCTATTTTTACATGAATTTTACAGAGAAGGAAATTGACATCCAGGGAAGCTGACCCCACAGCCAGTAAGTCACAGAGCCAGAGTTCCAAGACTCCATCTCAAAAGTTTGCACTCTTACCCATATGCTATGCTACTTCTCATCAGAAAGCAGAGGACAAACCTAAGCACTCTACCAAATATAGCATAAAAGTTAGAAATCTAAATTCATTCTGGCTGAATATCTTCATTATTTTATTCAAAACAAATGGCCTGGTCTTAAAATACTAATCAGATGCACAAGCAATCATAGCCAAAGGACTTGGCATTCAAATTTGCATATAATCTGTTCTTCACCTCATGTTCTAATCTTAAACACAATTCCTTTGCAAATGATACAACTCGGTTTTATAAACACATTGCCCTCAAAAATAATTTGAACAGCTATACAGTGATTTGAAGAAATGAACAAAAGTGAACAACTGACTGTAAGTTTTTATGAACTGTTTTCACACGCGATTGCCAGTGATTTGTTTCCTATAGTAACGCACAAACTTGCACATCATTAACCAGATGCTAAAATGCGCAAGCAAACTCTTAACCTACTCTCATTTTCCAAGTTAGGGGTGAATCAATCACCCTGAGAATTGGGGTCAACTGCCTTGCTAGGGTTCTGAATCATGACAGAGAACTACCCGTTGTAAAGTGATTAAGTCTGACCAGTTATGATGGCCATTTAATGAGCCTCCTTATGGCAGAAAGGAGTTCAGTCTACCTGTCTCAAATAGGTTGTGATATGCCATAAAGCTCACGTAATAAATAATTTAAATGTCAAAATATTCCAGCAGAAAGGCTTTCTTGCTGACTGTGTAATACCTGGCAGGACTGTCATAAATGGAGACAGTCGGTGGTTAGGAACCTGCCCACTGATTGGCCAACTAAGGGATGGGAAATACACCATCTCTTTTGATGGGCAAAGAGTTAAAACACTGGTTAAGAGTTGCAGATACTGGTGCTTGTACTTCACATCCATTTATTGGGTGCGACGGACAGGCCCTGTCTGCTGTGTCAGGCACCTAGAAGGCCTGGCCCTGAGATTGAATTAATGGTGAGAAGGAGGATATCCTATAATTACGTGAGAAATCACATACTCTGCTATTTAGCCAGCAAAGCTGAGTGGTTTCTGTAGATGGTAAATTAATCCAGTGGGGATTGGGGGCATATTTCTGTGCAAAAGATTTCTTTATTCATGAGAATAATTGGATATTGAAAAACCATCATGTATTGTATCTTGATTTGAAACTGTCAACTGATGTGTGAAGCCCTCTCCCTCCCTGCCCCCTCTCCTTGGCCCTGTGGATCTTTGCTCAGCCAATTATGGAGTCTCCTCATTGCAGTGAGCCCCGGGAACCACGATGGCTCCCAAACCACAGAGGCTGGGGCACAAACCCTCTGGCTTGAGAAGTCTCTCCTGACTGGCATTGTCCATGCAGGTCACCCAAGTGACCTCGAGACCAAGAGGAATTATATATATTTTAAGGAGATGAAAGAACAGTCCACTTTTCAGGCAGCTGTGTGAGATTAGCTTCCAGGTAGCATCCTCCAGGAATGAAAAAAGGAGATCTTATTTTTACAGTGACTGCATTTTTCAAGCATTTTCTCTCCCCGGCCACATTCCAAAGATATCATTTAGAGAGAAAAGACCAGACAAACGCACTGGAAGTTCACAAGTTATGAGGTAATTGCATTAGCACATAGGGAAAAAAAATAAAAAAAGAAAGAAAGTATGCACGAAATCCTGATTGGCATTTCTGTGTTTGAAAGGCATTATTTTCCAATACCTGAGCATGCCCAGAGGAGCTGTCTAGGAGCAGCTGTGAAACAGAACCTTTTTACTTCAGGGTTAGTGCAAGGAGCTCATTAGCACGGCTCTACCCCCAGCTAAACAGCCTTGTTTGCATATCGAAGCAATAGATAGTGAAGGTGTTAAAAAGGAAGAATTGCTCCCCTACTCCTGACTGACATGTCTATCTGGGCTCTTGTGTTTACAAGAGAATAACGAAGCTGCCCCAAAGCCCCTACTGGGCCTGATTATTATGCAGAGGCTTCTTAGATTATGTATAATTGATATCCTTTTTCCCTCCAGCTAACCAATGGCAGCTCTCAAGAGTAATGCTAATTCTCCTGCATCTTACCATCCAAGCAAACACTGGAAATTGCCAGCTTTCTCGCTGCTTAATAATTTTTAAAGACCAAAAAAGTGACATTTACGTTTTTTAGAAGCAGAATGACTGCGCAGTTGGTGTGGGTTTACTGCTTAATAACCATCATTGAATCAAACAGTTGAGAGACAGTATTCAGGACTAGCTTAGCCCATGTGTATATGTGTGTGTGTGTGCATGTGTGTATGCGCAAAGGCGTACTATGGGCTTGATAGAAATACACTGAACAACCGTCACTCTTTCTTAAAGGCAAAGTATTGCTTCAGACAATCCCCCTTATTGGGGGTGGGGGGAGGAGCGCATTGGGATCCCAGGTTACATGGGAAGTGGTTTTTGGTGCTTTAAGTCTTGGAAATTAACTTTCAAGGGAGAAAGTTAGGTTGAGTTAGGTTGGGTTAGGATGGGTTCAAGGGAGAAAGTTCGGGACATGGTTAGGCAAAATGGACAGAGTTTAGCTGGGTTGCATTTCTGATCTCAGTTTGTTCAAAAGGAGCAAATGGAGGGAAGGTGGATTCGAGGTGTGAAGGCTCCATTCTCCATTCATGGAGATGCCCAGGTCTCCACGGCAGTCACACTCCACAACCTCTTGCAAATACAGGTATCTGTGTGCTACTTGGAGAATGGAGCCTCAGCTTAAATATCTCTCCCTACAAAAGTTGAGCTAAAGTGCCACTCGGTACCTGGGCAAGTGTCTGGACAACAGAATATCCTCGACTTGTGGATGAATCCAGAAACAGCTCCAGAAGCAGTTTCCAAGGAAACAAGGACATTTGGATTCAAATTGGGGAGACTCGATGTTACGAATTTTATTGAGTGACTGTTAACTGCCAAAGAGAATCCAAATGCTAATTGAGAGTAGGTCAGTTTCCTGCCTCCTAGGGCTCACTCTCCAGGGAGGGAAAGATATAATGCCACTGCCAGTTGCAAGGAACTGTGATGTGAACCAAAATAAAGGAGACACAGGATACTGTGAAGCATCTGGGGGTCAATCCTGGGCCCCATCGACTTTTGTAATCAACTGTTACTCCAAGCCAGAAATTCAGGACGACCCCTCACGTTTCCAGATGGCTCCAGCTCAAGGCCCCACCTATAGGAAATGCCCAAGACCAAGGGAAGAATGAGGCTATTCTGAACTCAGCGTGGGCTCACCCTGACAGCCCCTCTGCCCAGAAAGATGGTAAGGGAGAGGTGTGATCTCCTTAGTGGTCAACTACAGGCTCCCTCCTTCTTCTTTGGGCATGTCCATAAATTTTACTTGTTTCAAACTTATTTGTATTTCACTTGCTATCACTTGGGGGAACAACATTCCCCCAAATTGCACAGTGTGAGGAGGGGCTGCCCCATGAAGAGAATGAAGCTGGGAGCCAGCTAAGAGGACATTTTCTTTTTCCCGACTTGGATGTTTGTTCCCCTATGTTCTCAAAGGAGAATTGGATGTGAGGTAGTGAGAGATCTAGTGATTACCCAGGTAGTGCTAGGGGTAAAGAATCCTCCTGCCGCTGGAGACACACGAGAATGCAGATTCAACCCCTGGGTAAGGAAGATCCCTTGGAGAAGGAAATGGCAACCCACTCCAGTATCCTTGCCTGGAAAATCTCATGGACAGAGGAGCCTGGTGGACTACGTCCATGGGGTCACAAAGAGTTGGACGTGACTGAGCACAAGTTATTGAGCACTATTAAGGGCATTAGGGGCTCAGTTCATCAAAGAAAGAGCTAAATTATGAGGAAAATAAAAGATAATTATATTTTCTTTGAAAATAATTTGGTTCACAGCCTTTGTACTAAGCTCTTGACACCCCGGAATTTCTGATGCTTCATCAGCCTCTGAAATGTAAGAGGGAGTTGGAGCGTTCATCTTTATCATTACCCTCACCAGTCTACATGCACCTTGAAGAAATACCAGAACTTTGTGCTTTGAGTTGGAATGGTTTCTTTAAAAGGCCATTTCCTAGTGCTGTGACAGTTCTATTTCTAATACAGACTTATGGCAACTGGGCCTAAGACTGGCCTTAGGGTGAGGCCATGGGTGGGTGTAGGGCTCTTTGAAATGGCAGGAAGGAGCAAGTTAGATCTGGCCTTGGTTTCTCCCCACTGGAGCACACTCCTTTTCCAGGGCTCCCTTCAGGGAGGAAAGAAGAGGAGATACCTCAAGGCTGCCAGCTGCTTTGTTGCCAGTTTTCCCCTAAGTCTTCACCATCTGCAGAGCCTCCTCCTTGCTTGCAATCCAGTGGCTAGAGCCACCAAGGATGCGAAATCTCAGCAAAGCTGGAAACAGCATTTGAGAAGACAACTCAGGTGTGCATCTCATCACTGTCACTCTACTTTGAGACTGCCAGTCAGCAGCTCTACCTTTTATCTGAGCACAGAAGTCTATGTTTCTTCCCTCTGTTTCAAATATTCCTCTCTCTTTGTTTAGTTTTTCCTGCACATATTTTGTGAGATTTATTCCTAGGTACTTGATATTTCTTACAAAAATTCCATTTCCTACTTTTCTGGTACATAAAAATAAAATAGATTTTTGCTCTTTGTGTACAATGACATTGCTAAATCCATTTATTACTTCTAGTGGTTTGACAGTAGATTATTTTTGGATTTTCTAGGCACGCATTCACGTCATTTGTGAATAAAGAAAGTTTTATTTCTTCCTTTCCAATCTTTGTGCTTTTTATTTATTTTTCTTGCCTCATTGCACTTGGTAGAACCTCCAGCATAATGTTGAGGAGATGTGATTGCAGGCATCCCTGTCTTATTTCTAATCTCAGGCTGAAAATTTTCCAAATGTTACACTGAATATATTCCTTTCTTTGGATGAACCTCTTCTGGGTTAAGGCTGATGAATATTCCATTGTGTTGCTCTTATTTTAAAGCTAGTTTATTTATTTATACCCTGGTGACTGGAACAGTAAAGAATCTGCCTGAAATGTAGAGTTTGATCCCTAGGTCAGGAAGAGCCCCTGGAGAAGGGAATTGTTACGATCTCCAGTATTCTTGTGGAGAGGATTGCATGGACAGAGGAGCTCGGAGGGCTACAGTCCAAGCAGTTGCAAAGAGTCAGACATGACTGAGCAACTAACACTTTCACTTTCAATTTATTATTTATTTTCGCTAAATTTTTTCCAGATCTGTTCTCTCCAGCTAGCTTCAAAAGCAAGACAGTTTGTCCCCATTTAATTACAAAAAGAATTAAATAGTCACCTGCATGCTAGTGTCTATCTGGTCCCTGTCTTCACTGGGTTGCATCAACGACCTCAAAATCCTTCTCCTTCCTTTACAGTGACTAACAGGTTACGATGGGCTGGTTCAGACTAACCCAGGCTAGAGGTGCTTACTGTCACTTTGGAATTTCTTCCCAGCATCTCATCTACGGAAAGCTAGTTTCTAGGAAGGAAAGGAAGGGAAAGGTTGTCTCTATTTCAATCAAAGAGAAACAGTAAGGATGGCTAGATCTTTTAACCATTGGGCCAACTCTTCAATATGGAGAGTTTCCTTCAGGAGCAAAGAAATGAATCAGTATGAGGATGCTGGTTTGTCCTGGATGCAAAAACGAGGCAGATTGGTTTGAGTTGAAGGTAGCTATGTGAATACCAATAGGAGCCTCTCATATGGAGCATTAGTAGCATGTCTGAGCTGACAAAATTGCAAAAGACAAAGGCCCCGCCCTCCAGGAATGCCCAACTTCCTGAGAGAGAGAATTGTGCAAAGAAACAAAATAGAGTGAAGAAAATGTTAAGTGAAGGGCTCAGAGGTGATAAGCAGTCAGAGGAGGAGGAGAGACTTCAGGATGGTTTCACAGAGAATCAGAGAAAGGAGGCTTTGAAGTATGAACAGGAGTTTGCTCCACAAAAGAGGGAGACACCAGTCTGAGCAGAGACAGCAGTCTACAAGAAGGTAAAGAGACATTAAAGAAGGTAAAGTCAAAACCAAAGCCCAACAGAAGCAAGAAGAATAGCGTATAGGGGATTTGGTGGTGGTGGAAATGCCTTCCTGGCAATTAGTAAGAACCCAGTGATGGAGCTTTACTGGAGATGTGTCCTGAAAAGAGTATTCTAAAATTCAGAGCACCAATCAGTTCTGGACTCGGGTGATCACTTAGCCACAGTTCATTTCCTGGTAACCTTCGCTCTTTAAAATTTAGTCAAGATCTAGGAAGACTTGTGAGCAGTTACCTGGGTTTGCACAAAGTTACCTGCCCAAAGTTCTTTCAAGTTATTAGTTAGAGAGTGCCTCCAACTCTTACAAAGAATCTACTTGTGCTTAGGTTGAAGATAATTCTAATAATAAATTGGACTATTTTCATATATGTGAGGTAGTAAATTGAAGGGATGGGAAACCCGGTTAAACTGACTTGAACAGCATTACTAAAATATTTAAACTGAAGGGGAAAATAATAACCTACAAAAAAGCCCAGTGATCTGACATCACAAGGCTTAATTTTCTTGACTGATGAGCATCCAATTTTTAAGGTTTTAGAGCAATAGAGTGCTAAGTTTCAGTGTCAAAATCTGGATAAATATTTAAAAGTAACACCTTATTTTCTTGACAGCACTGATAATAAAGTTGTACATGTTATTAAAATCTGTCTCTAAGCACCACAGAATCTGTACTGGCATAATCTGAGAACTGAATCTTAAAAAAAGAAAACTACATGTGATGGCATGGTAGTAGAAACACAATTATTTAAATCAGTATTCCTCAAGTGGGGGTGATTTTGACCCCAGGGTGGGGGGCATTTGGCAGTGCCTAGGGTTTTCTTGGTGGCTTAGACGGTAAAATGTCTGCCTGCAATGTGGGAGACCAGGGTTCAATCCCTGGATTGGGAAGATCCCCTTGGAGAAGGGAATTGCTACCCCCTCCTGAATTCTTGCCTGGAGAACTCCATGGACAGGCCACAGTCCATGGGGTTGCAAAGAGTTGGACATGACTGAATGACTAACACTTAAGAAGTATTTTGGTTGTTACAATGAGAGCAGAAGCTACACTACTTGGGAACCAGAAAATCTGCTGACTTTCATACTGTGCAGAGAACAGTCCCTTACAATAATTCTCCAGCCAAAATCACCAACAAGGTGAGGAAATCCTGGTTTCAGTGCAGGAAAAGCTGTGGGGTCCTAACAGTTCCATATTGATAATGTCAAATTTATTTTCTCCTGGAGAACTTTCAACAACAAAGAAAATTAGTAGTTATATATAGTTGTGTATATATTTTAATTAATAGTTAAAATAATAAACTGTTGTTTTCATTGTCTAGCCAGTGAGTTGTGTTCAACCCATTTCAACTTCATGAATCCATGAACTGTGGCCCACCAGGCTCCTCTGTCCATGGGATTCTCCAGGCAAGAATACTGGAGTGGTTTGCCATTTCCTTCTCCAGGGGATCTTCCCAACCCAGGGATCAAACCCACATCTCCTGCTTTGGGAGGTAGATTATTTACCACTGTGCCACCAGGGAAGCCCCGTAAATTTATATGAGCTTCATTTAAACTTTTCTCCAAGTCATCAAATACTAGCTTTAAAAATCCTGAGATTTAAAAGCATGCTCATGAAAAAAGTCTGCTGTGAGAATTACGTCAATTAAATTATTTCAAGATTTGCTGAATTTTTGATGAAACAAATTCAATAAAGACTTTTAAATTGGTCCACATAAAAAGATTTTAAAATTTCTTGAACTATGGGACTCTGCCATTAATATACTTATTCAAGAGAACCATGCATCAGTTCACAATAATCAACCAACAAAATGTCCTGTTCATTTATTTTCCACTGATCATACTCCTGTAACACTTTATTTTATAAGAAACCTAAGGATGCAGCCCCTCGTCCAAGGTAAGGAGCCGCGGCTGTGCTTTGCTGAAGCAGCAGTGAAGAGATGCCCCACACCCAAGGTAAGAGAAACCCAAGTAAGATGATAGGTGGTGCAAGAGGGCATCAGAGGGCAGACATACTGAAACCATACTCACAGAAAACTAGTCAGTCTAATCACACTAGGACCACAGCCTTGTCTAACTCAATGAAACCAAGCCATGCCTGCAGGGCAACCCAAGGCGGGCGGGTCATGGTGGAGAGGGCTGACAGAACTTGGTCCACTGGAGAAGGGAATGGCAAGCCACTTCAGTATTCTTGCCTTGAGAACCCCATGAACAGTATGAACAGGCAAAATGATAGGATATCAAAAGAGGAACTCCCCAGGTCATTAGGTGCCCAATATGCTACTGGAGATCAGTGGAGCAATAAGTCCAGAAAGAATGAAGGGATGGAGCCAAAGCGAAAACAATACCCAGTTGTGCATGTGACTGGTGATAGAAGCAAGATCCGATGCTGTAAAGAGCAATACTGCATAGGAACCTGGAATGTCAGGTCCATGAATCAAGGCAAATTGGAAGTGGTCAAACAAGAGATGACAAGGGTGAACGTCGACATTCTAGGAATCAGCGAACTAAAATGGACTGGAATGGGTGAATTTAACTCAGATGA
>SJYT01015651.1:194813-209773 GCA_006410635.1 Cephalophus harveyi | reverse complement strand
GCTGGACTGGAAGAAACACAAGCTGGAATCAAGATTGCCGGGAGAAATATCAATAACCTCAGATATGCAGATGACACCACCCTTATGGCAGAAAGTGAAGAGGAGCTAAAAGGCCTCTTGATGAAAGTGAAAGAGGAGAGTGAAAAAGTTGGCTTAAAGCTCAACATTCAGAAAACGAAGATCATGGCATCTGGTCCCATCACTTCATGGGAAATAGATGGGGAAACAGTGGAAACAGTGCCAGACTTTATTTTTTTGGGCTCCAAAATCACTGCTGATGGTGACTGCAGCCATGAAATTAGAAGACGCTTACTCCTTGGAAGAAAAGTTATGTCCAACCTAGATAGCATTTTCAAAAGCAGAGACATTACTTTGCCGACTAAGGTCCGTCTAGTCAAGGCTATGGTTTTTCCTGTGGTCATGTATGGATGTGAGAGTTGGACTGTGAAGAAGGCTGATCGCCGAAGAATTGATGCTTTTGAAGTGTGGTGTTGGAGAAGACTCTTGAGAGTCCCTTGGACTGCAAGAAGATCCAACCAGTCCATTCTGAAGGAGATCAACCCTGGGATTTCTTTGGAAGGAATGATGCTAAAGCTGAAACTCCAGTACTTTGGCCATCTCATGCGAAGAGTTGACTCATTGGAAAAGACTCTGATGCTGGGAGGGATTGGGGGCAGGAGGAGAAGGGGACGACCGAGGATGAGATGGCTGGATGGCATCACTGACTCGATGGATGTGAGTCTGAGTGAACTCCGAGAGATGGTGATGAACAGGGAGGCCTGGCGTGCTGCGATTCATGGGGTCGCAAAGAGTCGGACACGACTGAGCGACTGAACTGAAGGATGCAGCATCACACATCTATCACTTGTACTGGCTTCCCTGGTGATTCAGTGGTAAACAATCCACCTGCCAATGTAGGAGATGGGGGTTTGACCCCTGGGTCAGGAAGATCCCCTTAGAGAAGGAAATGGCAACCCAGTCTAGTATTCTTACCTGCAAAAAATCCCATGGACACAGGAGCCTGGCAGGCTATAGTCCATGGAGTTGCAAAAAGTCAGACATGACTTAGCAGCCAAACAACAACCACCAATTGTACTATTATGTCAATTACTTTATTTAATGTAGCCCTGAAAATGAAAGAAGAAGCAGGCATAAGAGCAGGCTGGATTATTCTCCCAGGATGCATTTCACATTGCACTAGATGGAAAGTGATTCTATGATAAAAGGGTGTTTCATGAGAATCTCTAAGACATATTGTGTCCCTAATGCAGGAGCTAAGGATCCAAAAGAAACCTGTACTTTCGCATGCTGTCAGGGCAGGACTGAAGTTGTGACAACCCTGTGGAGAAGCCTCCAGATGGTTTGGATGCCAGCCACCCCGTTTGGGGAAGTATAGCCAGTTGTCGTCAGCTTCCAGCACTATTGGACATGAGAAAATTCAGGGACAAGAAACACTGGAGAAGAGCCTCTTGCTCATATGCTAACAGCCATGGGTTTTATGCTTCCTGCTCATCCATTAGGTTAGAAAGTTTTACACTGCAAACCAGCGGAACTTCAACTTCTATGAAGGCTGAAACTCAGCTATATCCTTCTGATGATATTGAAATCTACCTTCACCCTCTTTCCTAAATTGATATATAATATTAAGCAACATCTCAATTGATCATTAGAATCAGCTTACCTCTTGTGGTTGAAATCCTCAACACCATACAAATATTTGAGTGATTGGGTAACTTGCTTGAACTTTCCCAAATACTTATGACTGACCAAGAATTCTTGGGAATATCAGGTTTTTATAATATATTTTAGCAATATGTCCTCTTCTGAGGTAAGAAAGTGATTAGGAATAATGAGTAAATTTTAGAAGTAAAATGAGTTTATTCTTTTTCAAATTAATCAAGAACTGTTTCTCCTCTTTGTTCATATCCAGCTAACTTCTAATAAAACATTCTTAGAATTTTTTTCTAATATGTATGCTACTACCAATTATATTTATCTCTCGTCTGCATCTGGACATGTTGCCTCGCCCTTCTGGACAAAAGAATTCATAATCCTGTTAAGAATCGTTATTCATTTGGATTGTCCTCAATTCCCTCTCATTCTAAACCAAAAGTCCTTGATAAATTGAGGCCAGGATGATGATAACTTTGGAAATAAACACGAGGTAAAGCCAAGGCATCACTGAGATCACTCCTTTCTTCTTCTTCTTATTTCTGAAATCCTACTTTAGCAATTTTGGGTGAGTTCTCCCTACTAGAAAAAGTCAGAGGGCTATAGCACTGGTAGGTTTCATAGAGGTTATTCATATTCAAAACTTGTAATATTTTTCCTTATCTCAGAAAGGAGCTGGCGTTTGGAGAGATTAAACAACTCCCAGAAGAAGCCACTGATAGCCAGCAGCACAATCAAAACTCCAGAGCTTGGATCAGCCCCAAGGCTGTACCCTGCCTTCCAACTCCTGGGTTCTTTTCTTACAGGAGCGGTGATCTATTAAAGGGAGAAACCCCTTCAAATCCCTAAGTACCCAAGGAAGGCAGGAGGCAGGCAGTGAGAGGGCAAAGCGAGATATCCTCTTTGGCAAGCACAGCTGCTGACTGCAGAAGGTGGGAAGGCACGTGCCCATCTCTGTAAGGTGGCAAAAAGGAGTCCAGGCTTTTCTGCAGAGCTGGATTATGACAGATCCCTGCTCACCTCTCAGGGAATGCCGTCTGATTCATCTGTCATGAGTGACAGCTCTGACAGGTGTAAATACCCACTGTGTTGCAAATTTCATGAAAGCAATACACCTGGGCCATCTGGCTGTGTGCTCCTCCTGGACACCTCAACTGCTGGGGAGGCACAATGCACAGCCCAGGCCTCAGTGGGCAGGAAACGCAAGGCTGGGGGCGGCAGGGGAGGGGGCGGTGGCAAGACCAGAATAATCACAAATATTAATAGTCATAGCCACTCAATAGCATCACTGATGGCCCCATACTATCTGGATGCATTTTCTAATTTATGCTCACTTGTATCCACTCATTAAATCTTAGATGACATCCTCACATCACTGATAAAGACACAGAGAGGTTAAATTTTTTGCTCCATGTCCTGAGCTAATCAGCAGCTGACCCATGATTTCAACCCACGTCCGTCTGTTGACTCCAGGGCTCAAGATTTTTATGACTACGCTAAAACATTTTTATCCTGTTTCCTCCCCTGTTCCTCTGCACCACTGCTCAAAGAGGTGGTAATAGGGGTTTATTAATGTAAGAAAAATCAGAGATCTGTAAACTCTCAGCTCTCGAAAGTCTAAGCAGAGCATTTTAGAGGCTGCTGAAGGGCCAGACATAATAGTTAAACAGCTGGAAGAATCACTTTAATGACTCACCACAGCTGTAGTTTCTTTTTTTTCTCTTGGCATTGGTTGTTTGGATTAAAACATGGAAAATGTAATGAAATCTTTTAAAGAGAGGAGTGAAAAACTTACAACAGAAGCTGGATTCTGAAATGCATGGAGATATGATGACAGACAAAAGCCATCGTGGGGTCAAGGGTAGCAGATTTTTCTTATCTCTGCTGGTCCTGGAAACCGCATGGCCTTGGGTGCCAGACACCTCCCCTAACACCTCACGGGTCCTGTAGATGTGTGTGCCCCCAGCCACCAGGCCACGGAGCCACAGAACTGTGACTCAGATGAACACTGTTTTAGAGATGAGGCTGCCACTGTAAATTACTCCCACACACGAATCAGGATTTGGATGGCATTAGGAGGGTGTTTGAAATAATAATACCTAAGAAACTAAGAATAGAAGACAACTTTGAAAGGCATGCTAAAGAATCCACCTTCAATGTAGGAGACCCAGGTTCGATTCCTGGGTCAGGAAGATATCCTGGAGAAGGAAATGGCTACCCACCCCAGTATTCTTGCCTGGAGAATCCCATGGATGGAGGAGCCTGATGGGGTACAGACAATGGGCTTGCACACAGTTGGACACAACTGAGCGACTAACACACGACACTTGAAAGGCATGTATTTTCACAGAGTTCTCAGGAGCCCGTTTCAGTCCTGCTGCAGGTTTACATACCTGATGACAACAACATCCAACTTGGCCCAGCTCATGTCCACGGATGAGATCACTGACAACTGGCCATGCTGCCCTGGGATGCTTGTGGCTTGCTCCCTCTCCTGCCCATCTGTCTGCCCTAGAGTCTCCTGGCTGCCAAGAGTGCAGCCTGGTTGTCAGGCTGAGGCTCCACTCCACCCAGTCCCCAAGTCTTGCAGTAGATCGGAGCCTGCCCACATGGAGGTTTCTAGAAGATGTCTGTTACTTCAGTAATGAGGTGAAGTCGCTCAGTCGTGTCCGACTCTTTGCGACCCCGTGGACTGTAACCTCCTAGGCTTCTCCGCCCATGGGATTCTCCAGGCAAGAATACTGGAGTGGATTGCCATTCAGTAATAAATGTTCCAAAATACCCTTGCTGTGCCTATTAAACTGTGTATGCCTTATCTCTTATGCTGTGCTGAGCATGCTTAGTTGCTCAGTCGTGTCCGACTTTTTCCGACACCATGGACCGTAGCCCACCAGTCTCCTCTGTCCATGGGGTTTCCCAGGCAAGAATACTGGAGTAGGTTGCCATGCCCTCCTCCAGGGGCTCTTCCCAACCCAGGGATCAAACCTGGGTCTCCCACATTGCTGGCAGATTCTTTATTGACTGAGCCAACCAGGGAAGTCCAAGAATACTGGAGTGGGTAGCCTCTCCCTTCTCCAGGGGAACTTCCCACTCTGCCCCAAGACTTAGTGGTCCAGAATAACCACCCATTTATCTGGTCCTGATTCTCTGGGTCCACAGTGAGGCTGGGGTACAGCTGGGAGGGCAGGTCTCTGTCCCTGTGGTGTTGGCAGGTCAGCTGTGGACTGGTTCACCCCAGGTGGCCTCTCTCACACTTGGCAGCTGCCTGGGGTGGTCAGCCAGGGCACCCAGCTTCTCTTCCACAAGCCTCTCATCCTCCAGCGGGCTGGATGGAGCTCTTGTTCATGATGGTGGGAGCATCCAAAGAGGACAAGAGGAGAAGGGAGAACCGCTCTCGAGGGCTTGCTCAGAAGTCACGTGGTAAAGCATCCAGTGTGTTCCTTTGGGCAAAACCAGTCACATGGTCAGTCCAGGTTCAAGTGTTGGGGAAATAGACTCCATGTCTTGGTGGGAGGAGCTGCAAAGAATGTGTGAATATGTTTAACCCACCACATGCTCATATTATGTAACACCCTCTGCTATGCCCATCCTTCAACTGTGGTGCTGAATCCATTCTCTGATGGACGTTGGTTACTCTGCTGGGTCTAGAGTCTTATCCTGAGCTTCAGTCTATTGGGTTGTGACCGTCCCCTGTCCCCCAGGAGACAGCTGTACTCCAAGGCACTAGCTGGTATCCAGTTCCAAACTTGTGCTCCAGTCATGGTAAGAGGTTCTTGTGGCTTCTAGCTTTTTTCATGAGATCAGACACCAGAATATTAAATTCTGGCCCAGATTATTCATCCAATAAATGTTTACTAGGCTTCTGCTTTATGTCACTGGACACTAGATACTTGAGGAATTACTGATGTTTTGGAAAGATATGTACAAGTAAATTGTATTGTAATGTAGTAATTTTTGCTCCAGAAATATGAATGACAAGTTGGTGGATACCAAGGGCTCAGGGAAATTTGACCAAAGAGGGGGCATTTAAACTGAATCTAAAGGATGAACAAGAGTTTGTCAGCTGATGCTGGTAAAGAAAGGAATTTTAGATAAAAGAAGCTGCAAAATTATGACGAGGATCTCAGTCACATTTAGAAAAGTCTGAGTCCTGCTGCCTGTGGATCTGAAGCTCAGAGGGTGAGGTGGAAGACTAGGTTTAGTCCTATGGGAAGGCAGCTAAGCCGAGAAGTTTGTTTTCCATCCTACAGGCTGGAATCCAGCTGTGAGGTGTGCCCAGACTTGCTGATCCTCAGAATAACCGGGATCTCAGCCCAGACCCATGAATCAGGAGAGCCATGGAGCCTGGGAGTCTGCGTTGTTAAAAACTACCCCTGTCATGCTGATGGCCAGCCTTATTGGGAAGCCCTGGCCTAATCTAACACAGAAGGGTTTAAGTAAAGAAAGTGATGTGATGGCATTTGGAGACTGGAAAAGTGGCTGCAGAAGCAGTATGGAGGGGACTGCAGTGTGGAGGGCGAAGAGAAGGCAGCTGGAAGGCATTGCAAGAATCAGGGAAAGGAGTAGTGATGTGGATCTAGTCTGGAACACGGCTCTGTTGGGAGGCTGAAGAGAGCTTTCCATGGAAGAATCACCTAAGTGTTATGGGAAGGAGCTGGGGCCAATCAGGAGAAACAGAGGATAACTCTAGTGCTTCTTGCTCGAAAGTCTAAGCAGACAGACATGCCACTGACTGAGTTTCAGTATTTGGAATATCAGTTTCAGGGGAAGGATAATAAACTGTCTCACTTTAGACAGGCGGGGTTTGAGATATCAATAAGACATCAAGGTGGATCTGTCCATATGATAGTTGGAAAAGTGTATTTTAAGCTTATCGAAAGTCTAAGCAGACAGACGTGCCACTGACTGAGTTTCAGTATTTGGAATATCAGTTTCAGGGGAAGGATAATAAACTGTCTCACTTTAGACAGGCGGGGTTTGAGATATCAATAAGACATCAAGGTGGATCTGTCCATATGATAGCTGGAAAAGTGTATTTTAAGCTTAAAACAGTGAAGACCCCTAAACTGAAAGATACCAGCAAGAGACAGGAGCTGAAGCCAGGGCAACAGCTGAATTAACCAGGGGCCATGTGGAATAATAGGTCTCAAACTTTAAAAAGAATGAGAATCAACTAAAAAGTCTGTTCAAAGATACATTCCTTGAGCTATTCCTTAGAGATTCTGATCCAAGAGTCTAGGATGTGGCTCAGGGATAAATATTTGTAACCAGAAGTACAGATGATCCCAGAAGCCATATTTTGAGAAACATTGATGTGGACCCAACATAGGGATAAGCTTAAGACAATGCCTCAGAACTGGACTGTGAACCCCCAGAATTAATATGTTGAAGTCCTACCTCCTCCCCACTCTTTACCTCAGAATGGGACTGTATTTGGAGATAAGGCCTTTAAAGAGATAATCAAAGTGTATCAAGGCCATATTTGTGGTCCAATATGACTAGTGTCTCCATAAGAAAGGAAGATTAAGACACAGACACACACAGAAGGATGGCCAAGAGAGGGCTCTGAAAGAAGATGGCTATCTACAAAAAAGGAGAAAAGCCTCAGAAGACACCAACCCTCCTGAAAACTTGATTCTTAAATTCTTAGCCTCCAGATCTATAGGAAAATCAATTTCTGTTGAGTAAGCCACCCAGTCTGTGGTGCTTGTTATGGCAGCCCTAGCCAAGGAATGCAAAAGCTAAGATGGACTATCACAAAGATGAGAACAAAAAATGAGAAGCTACACTCCCAAGATAAAGGAAGGGAACAATCAACAATTGCCTGATTCCACAGGAAGACCACGATGGGGAGACATGAAAGCAGGGTAATTGCTAAGTGATCCTTGCAAAACCAGCAACAGCAGGGTGAGGAGGCAGAGAGCAGGTTGCTGCGGGTCCAGGCTGGCCCTGGCAGTGGTGAGGTGGGCATAAGGATGATAGCTTAAGGGCAGATACATTCAAGGGAAAAGAGTAGGACACATTTGAGATTAAGGAGAAGAATCGGGGAAGAAGGCTGTATTTAAGGTGAAAAAATTAGGGCAGGGAACAACCAGAAAAGTAGAAGGAAGTGAGACCACGTTTAGATGAAGGAGGACAGGAAAAGGAAATGATTGGATGAGAGGAAGAGGAAATGGAGGGGGAGAAGGAGAAGGGTTGGAGGAGAACTTACACTTTCCTCAGCAGAAGAGGAGAAAAAGATGGAAGGTTGGAGAGACAGGGGGTTGACTGTCTGTGTTTTCCTGGAAAAGTAAATGGTGTGGTTATTAACCTAGAGTTAGGATTTGGGGGTGAGCTTTTAATCTAGATTAAGCAAACGTATAGGATGCATCAAAAGGGAAGTGCAATGCTGCTGATGATGTGTGATGAGACTGGGACTACCTAATTTGATCCAATTTACAAAATAAACAGAGGCGACTTGGAGCCAACCCTCCCTGTCATTCTCCCTTCAGCTGACTGATGCATCTGAAATTAGTCCTTTCGGGTTTACGATTAACTGTGTGCAGTCCTTAAATTTTGGGGTATGAGATGGGAGAAAGAAAGATCAGACCAACTCTGATTCATGTAGTCATTTCATTGAGTTAAGGGTTGGCTTTAGGAATTCTGTGTACAAGGCTTTACCAAGTTTCTTATATGAGTCAATATAGTCCCTTAGTGACGGGAGATACAAAACCAAGTAAAACCTATTATTGCCTTTGATCTTAGATCCTAATCTAATATGAAATGTACAAATTGCATTCAGCACTTAGGCTGAAAGATAGGTAAACACAAGGTAGAGAGAGAGAAAAGGGAGCAAATGACTTCAAAAGAAGGGGTCCTTACTGGTTCTTTACTAGGATACAGGGTCAATCCAATCGGATTCCGGGCAGTGGGGATACACACACAGAGGGAGGGAGCAGCCTGATTTGTGGAAAGAATATGTCATGTAAAAGTGCTGTCATTTTGGAGTAGTGAGGGGTTGATCAGAGAGAGATGAAACTGAAAGTCAGACAAAAAGACATAACATGAAGGCTTCATTGGCTTTTTCAGGGCGTTGCAGCCTCATTCAGAAGGAAGGAGAAGACACAAGAACGTGTGGGATCACTCAGGACAGTGGAGTAGAAAGGAGAAGAAAGAGCCAATGGGGACATGAAATCCCAGGGAATACCAATATCCAGAGTCTGAAAGGAAGCCAGTGGAAAGGCCTGGAAAAAGCAATCATCTCAGTAGAGAGAGAACTAGGAGGAGATGGCATTAGATATCTCAGGAAATTCACTGGAAATAAAAAGAGCTGAAATTCCATTGGACTTATCAAATAGGAGGAAGTAGAGACCTTAGCACGGAGAAGGCAATGGCACCCCACTCCAGTACTTTTGCCTGGAAAATCCCATGGACGGAGGAGCCTGGTAGGCTGCAGTCCATGGGGTCTCTAGAGTCAGGCACGACTGAGTGACTTCACTTTCACTTTTCACTTTCCTGCATTGGAGAAGGAAATGGCAACCCACTCCAGTGTTCTTGCCTGGAGAATCCCAGGGACGGGGGAGCCTGGTGGGCTGCCGTCTATGGGGTCGCGCAGAGTCAGATACGACTGAAGCGATTTAGCAGCAGCAGCAGCAGAGACCTTACCAAGGGCAGTTTCAGTGGCGTGGTGACAACTAAGGGTTAGTACCCAGGTGGCCTTTTTTATTTTCAGTAATGTCCTCATATCACAGCCAACATCAAGGGCCACCAGGTGACCAGTGATGTCTTACGGTCTAGGCATTCACTTCCCACGGACACACTTACCTAAATCAGAGAATACAGAACACAGCACTACCGAAAAAAAAGAAAGAAACTATCAAAAATATTCAATATTCAGTTGAAGACCATTTAGAAAAAAAGTTTCTAGAAACACCCTGAAACATTGAAATAGATTTCTCTTTTTCTTAGTTGAAGTGAGAACATTCACCATGAGACTGCCTCTCTTCAAAGGCTTAAGTGCACAACTCAGTCTTGTTCCTATGGGCATGCTGCTGTACAACAGATTTCTGGAACATACTTATTCTGCAGAACTGAACAGTGAGATTGACGGACTGCTAATCTAAAAAGTGTTGACATTTTCCAGTGATCTGCATTCAACATTGATTCAACTAAAGTTGAATTTCCCTTGATCTGGGGGACGCTCAATGATGAGATGGGCTTTTTTTTTTCTCTCAAGGAGCTTCCACATCCCCTTGATCATGTAGGTCCTATAACACAGACCCAATTACTTCCAACTCATTTGAGAGGAAGCCCATGCATGTTCTGAGCACTTATCTGATTATAGTGCAGATTACTTTTGCCCAGTGGCAAAAGAAAAGTGGAGAAATGAGGCAATAGCAGAAATCGAGTTTTGTAACATTTGATTCTACGCTACCCATCAACCATTTCCCGTACTCTGATTATTCCATCTCTTCCTGTTCTCCCCATATCAGGGACTGGAAATCTTACCATCATTGTCCTGGTCACAAGGAAACCTGGAAATCAGCCTCTGCTGTTTTCTAGTGTTAAAAAGCATTACATATGGTCTAACATTTTTAAACAAAGTAGATAGTGTTTTTGTTTGTTTGTTTTTAACAAAATAGAATCTAAAATCCTGTCTTTTCTCATTAAAAAAACTTTGTTTCAGTAAGGTCAGCAAATTAATTGGAGTGGCCTTAGATGAGGGGCAGCCATAGACTAGACTTTCAACGAGGTCGAGTTTTTCTTCGGTTGTTTGATCAACCAAGACTTTTAAATGACTTTCTTCCACTCCTGGTACCATTTGCCCTAATGAGAAATTTACTCTCTGTGAGTCATGACTTATGAAGTCAGCTATTATAATAGAAGTTCTTGAAAATTTTATAAAAGACTTCAATATCCAAGGATTGAATTTTTTTTTTAATTTTTCATGTGGACCATTTTAAAAGTCTTTTTTGATTTGTTACAATGTTGCTTCTATTTTATTTTTTGGCTTTTTGACCGAGAAGTATGAGGAATCTCAGCTCCCTGACCAAGGATTGAACCCACACTCCTTGCATTGGAAGGTGGAGTCTTAACTACTGGACAGCCAGAGAAATCCCAAGGATAAAATTCTTAATGATGGAATTTCAGACCTGTAACAACTGAAAGGGCTTCCCTGTTGGCTCAGTGGTAAAAAACTATCCTGCCAATGCAGGAGACATGGGTTCAATCTCTGGGTCAGGAAGATCCCCTGGAGAAGAAAATGGCAACCCACTCTAGTATTCTTGCCTGGGAAATCCCATGGACAGAGGAGCCTGGCAGGCCTCAGTCTATGGGGTCACAAAGAGCCGGGCACAACTGAGCAACTGAACAACAACAGCAAACAACTGGAAACAACTTGGAGGAAAGAAGTATTGCTTATGGGCTATCAATCAAGCTACATGTGTGCCCTGGTATAGGGGACACAGGGATGGGCATGTCGGTCACACAGTCTGACAGTGTCCACAGCGGTTGAAATCAGGACCACCCAGGCACTCCCAGGATGTGTTGGTGACTTTCTCTATCAGGGTGGCCACACTTTTCTGGTTGTGCAAAAAGCATCTGGCTCCTCAGACCAACCCCTTCTATAGCTGGCCCATCTATTTCTTGGCAATCAGAAAGCAAGCTGTTGCGTCTGCCAGCCTTGCCCACCTGTCATGTGTCTCGGTCTCCAAACAGCTGGTGAAAACCAATCTTGCCCTGAGCGCCAGCCCCTGCTGCGGAGGCAGACGTGGCTGGGGATTAGACACACACATGTTCACTCAAGCTCTCTCGGACTTGGCAAACACATTGTGACAAGTCGCACACTATTCTGAACAGAACCACAAAGCCTTGGGTTTTGATTACAAGAAGCGCCTCTGGTTTAAAAAAAAAAAAAAGGAGCTCTTTCTCAGCCACATGTGGTCCCTGACTCTGGATTTTGGGTAGAAAGGACCCTGCCTGTAGAATCTGTCTGTTCCACTCCCACAGACTGAGCTGAATTCTGTCCTGAGTTAGGCCAACCCTCCCAGCAGCAGGGAAGCCCAAGCAGGAATCTTTTCCCAGGCAAGACCCAGCAGGGATAAGATTTCCCCAGGCGAGGAAAGAAGATGATTTTCCCTTGTCACTGGCTACATTTATCTGGAAGGTAACTACTCGACATGTTGCACTTCTCTGTTGTAAATAAGCCTGATGATATGAGCCTTCCAGGCTGTGGCTTTACTGGCAAGTATCAGGTGTCACAATCCATATCTTGATACAATGTATTTAAGACTCTAGATCTAGTTGGGACTACCTGTCAAAAGAGCTGGGCTGATCCAAATGAACCGTTCGGTTGGACCGATGCTATGACTTTAAAGAGAAAAGGGCTGTAGAATCAATAACACAGTTTGGGTATATTCATCATGATTCTTTAGATGTCTTGCAAGGAATTAAGAAAATAGCAAAGGACAAAGGTACAGAAGACTTTTTTTTATCACTTATAATGCCTAAGTGTTACAGCACTCTCTGGTGAGACCTACTTATTTAAGTATTTTTTAAAGATTCCCAACCTAATTTTCTTCACCCTCCAGACTTCTTAGATTTATTTTGTGGCATCTTTATTCTAATCCAAGCAAAACTGCATGTAGGAAATGACTAGTTATTTGCACATAAATGTGCAGTTAAGTCAGTGTGATCCTTACGTATTTCCCCTGGATTCTATACCTGACCTCTGAAGGGGAGAAGGGTGAGGAAGACTTTGACATTGTCTCATTGGACCTTTGATTACTTGGCGTTGACTGTGGAGTAAAGCCCGAATTCCTTAACATTAACAAATCAAAAAATATTTGAGTGCCTAACATTTTACATTGTACAGCCCTAATACTATGGAGGAAACAAAAAAATCATCTGTCAACAGATGACATGCTAGATGACCCACAAATGTTTGCTAAAAGAACAAATAAGTGAATGAACCAAGGGGTGGACAAAGTACATATTATTATTCTGATTTGTGTTTGTGGTTTCATTGCAGAGGTAAAATACTTATTTTCAGGTGACCATACCATATTCTGAACCAACTATGAAAGAGGCAAGGAGAAGAAAAAGGAAAATCAAAATAATACCTCCAACACTGAGAATGGCTGGGCTGGAAAATATGCCCTTGATATGTGGTAGTAATGGGCTTCCTAATAAGAAACCCCCAAATAAGACAAAATCACCCAGCTGTAGACACAGTGGACAGCCACAGAAATTTGTGTTGAAGTTATCCCCAGAAAACAGAGGAGCAAGAAATGATGTGTAGGAAAATCTGGCCCCCAGGAGAGGATGAGAGAGGAAGGGGCCAAGCAATGGACCACCCATGTTCCCATCCCAGGCTCACCAATCAGGGCAAGAGGCAGTATGCTCAGGGAAGCATTTTCCCTCCCGGAAACAAGAGGAGTTGAACAGAAGTGTTCCTCTTCCTTGACAGTTCACTTTGGACATCGTCCAGCACCATATGGACAATATGACATTGCATGACAAAGAACTAGCGTGAACAAGAATTTTAGAAGAGAGAGGCATCATCTAACACTTGGGAATAAAAGAACAATCTTGACCTGAGTCTTAGTGGAAGGATTTGAGTGGAGGAAGAGGCATTCCTGGAACTTGAGGGAGCATCTGGGGATGGTGAGTGAGGAAGAATACCCCAGGAGCAAACGCGGAGTCTTCCAATCTTACTTCCCCTTTTTACTCCTGTTTCCAAGATCTTCTCCTCATTACTGTCATGTGACCTCACATTTCAGCCTCTGCACCTCTGTTCCCTCTGATCTAGCCAGCTGGCTGCCCTCACAGCCCACCTTTATCTGGAGAGACCCCAAAAGACCTTTGCCATACACTTCACACACTTGAGAAGACCCACTTCCATCCTTTTTTCAAACAGAATTCTTTCTCGCCCCTCAGTCTCTCTTCACTTTTTCTTTGGGCATATATCATATTCTATACTGGTTCTTAGTTATTCTTAAACGCGCCAGCTTCTTAACCAGATTATAAAGTTCACTGGGTCTAAAACTTGCCTTTTTATCTCTCAGAAGTCTAGGATAGCCAGTATTACATGAATGCACCTTTCATTCCAGGAATCTCAAGCATTGGTGAGTAGTGTTTCTTTAGGTAAAATTAATCTTTGTTTTTAGAAAAATCCTTCATAACCTTGCATCTTATAAGAGAAAATGGGGACTTCCCTGGTGGCCCAGTGGTTAAGAATCTGTCTCCTAATACAGGGAACGTGGATTCAGTCCCTGACAGGGGGAACTAAGATCTCACATGCTGCGGGACAACTATGTGTGCACACTGCAACCAAGCCCCGATGCAACAAAAAACAAATAAATATGTTTAAAAAGAGAGAGAGAAGGTAACTTCATCATTCCAGTCCTATTTGTTTTATAACAAAGATCAAGGCAGACTTTAAAGAAAAAGCAACAGCCAGTTGGGGCCACAAGTACTTAACTGACAACTTTAGTTCAAACACCACAATTAATTTAGGTGTCCTTGCGGGTGAGTTTTAGGTACAGAAAAGGCTACAGTTACTTTGGACTTTAAGCTTTATCACAGTCATTAATTCAAAACTCTATTTCTTACCCAAGCTTTTATTTTAAAAAAATTTTATTGATGTATAGCTGATCTACAATGTTGTATTATTATATTTTCAAGCATACAGCATAATGATTCAGCCATACAGACACATATATGTGCATGTGTTTTTCAGATTATTTTTCAGATTCATCTCCCATACAGGTTACCACAGAACACTGAGTAAAGCTCCCCATGCCACAGAGTAGGTCCCTACTGGTCATCTACCCTGTATATATATTTAGTAGTGTATGAATGTCAACCCCAAGCACCCAGTTCACCCCTCCCCACCATATTTCCCCCTTGGTAACCTGGCAGAAGATCTAAATAGACTTTTCTCCAAAGAAGGTGTATAGATGGCAAAAAAAAGTACTTGAAAAGATGCCCAACATCACTAATCACTAATTAATCAGAGAAGAGCAAATCAAAACTACAATGAGGTATGAACAGCCATCATCAAAATGTCTACAAACAATAAATGCTGGAGATGGTATGGAGAATAGAGAACCCTTCTACATGTTGGTGGGAAAATAAATTGGTATAGCTGCTATGGAAAACAGTATGGAGCTTCCTTTAAAAAAGCTTCCTTAAAAGAGCTAAAAATAAAACTACCATATGATCCAGCAACCCCACTCCTGGGCATATATCTGGAGAAAATCATAATTTGAAAAGGTACATTCACCCTAATATTCATTGCAACAATATTT
>SJYT01015651.1:117741-194253 GCA_006410635.1 Cephalophus harveyi | reverse complement strand
GGAGATCCAACCAGTCCATTCTGAAGGAGATCAGCCCTGGGATTTCTTTGGAAGGAATGATGCTAAAGCTGAAACTCCAGTACTTTGGCCACCTCATGCGAAGAGTTGACTCATTGGAAAAGACTCTGATGCTAGGAGGGATTGGGGGCAGGAGGAGAAGGGGACGACAGAAGATGAGATGGCTGGATGGTATCACGGACTCGATGGACGCAAGTCTGAGTGAACTCCAGGAGTTGGTGATGGACAGGGAGGCCTGGCGTGCTGCGATTCATGGGGTCGCAAAGAGTCAGACACGACTGAGTGACTGAACTGAACTGAACTGAAGCTTCTAAGTTTAATTTATAACTTTATAACTCCTGGTCTACAACACTACACTGAATTCCATTTTGCTTAATATTCCCCTCTGACTTGCACCTCATCCCACCTGCTTTACAGGAATGGTTAGCCTCATTCTCTGCCTGTTTGGATCTAGGAGGCTTGTTGTTGGTTTGGTTTGGGTTCACTGCTCTTTCATGGCATTCTAATGTCTGCCTGATTCTAAAAACGCTTTTTACTGGGGATTTCACTTGATTTCTCAGACTCTAAGGTATTTCTTTCATAATTTTTACCACCTAATTTGAGAAGATCAGATCTAATAAACAGTTTTCCTCTCATTTTTTTCTTCTTTTGCCAAAGCTACAATTCCTAAGGATAGCAATATGACACCCAGTAGGTTTCTGTGCTCTCTGTGGCTTTGTGAGACTCTAGTTTTCAATGGCACCCCACTCCAGTACTCTTGCCTGGAAAATCCCATGGGCAGAGGAGCCTGGTAGGCTGCAGTCCATGGGGTCACAAAGAGTCGGACACGACTGAGCGACTTCACTTTCACTTTTCACTTTCATGCATTGGAGAAGGAAATGGCAACCCACTCCAGTGTTCTTGCCTGGAGAATCCTAGGGACAGGGGAGTGTGGTGGGCTGCTGTCTATAGGGTCACACAGAGTCAGACACGACTGAAGCGACTTAGTAGTAGCAGCAGCGGCAGTTATAATACTAAAGTCACATTAGTAACAACAAACACATGGAAAAGCCATCTTACACTCCAGCTCCTGGCCTAATTTAAAACTGCAATCCTCCTCTGAATTCTCCTAACCTCCTTTTACCTGGCTCTGTTTTTTTTTTTTTTTTTTTCCTTAGCATCCTTCATCTTCAAGCATGACATATAAGAATGTTTTAGTGTGCTTGATTTTATTGTCATCTTCTGGCAACTGGAATGTACATTCCATGAAGGCAGGAAACTCTGCTGCCTTGTTCCCCAAAATATTTCTGCACCTGGAAGAGTGTGTGGCAGTTAGCCCTCAAAGAGGCATGTTGAATGAGTATACGAATATCAGCCAAACAGGTTCCATATTTGTGGGACCCCTTATAAGATGAAAACACAGAGTCTTATTCAAAAATGAGGAAGACTTGCAAGATAGTAACAGCAGAGTATTAACCAGCATTGGCTGCACCTCAGCATAGGATGCTGTATGACAATACAGGTAACATACCCATAAAGCTGGCCCCAAATATAAGTGTATGTGTGCCTGGTCACTCAGTCGTGTCCAGCTCTTTGCGACCGCATGGACTGAAGTCAGTCAGGCTCCTCTGTCCGTGGAATTTTCCAGGCAAGAATACTGGAGTCGATTGCCATGCCCTCCTCCAGGGATCTTCTTGACCTAAAGATCGAACTGCATCTCTTGCATTTCCTGCAATGGCAGGCAGATTCTTTACTGCTAGTGCCACCCAGGAAATACAAGTGTACAAAGACACATGCCAAAGTGGCATAGGGAACATGGAATTACAGTCCAGTTGTGGATCTGTCAGACCCACTTGGTTATAAACACCTGTGGGCAAGGTTTGTATGCTGTTCGTGTTTGTGTGTCCAGTCTGTGTATCCTTGGTTATGTCATGAAGGCAGCATCATATGAGCAGTAAGTGATCCAGTGCCCAACATAGTAACAAACAAATTGTTACTGGTAACAAACAAATAGATGTTTGCTGCTTACACAAGCACATGTTCACAGAGGAACAGTTCTGACCAAGAGTAGAGTGTTTCAAATTCAGAGTACCCTTTCATCTTCTGTGATCCCATGGATGGATGCAGGCGTCACTGAAGGCACTCAGTACTTTCAGTATTTAGGTCTTATCTGGGGACCCTTGAGTCTGGAATTGTACCCTCAAGCCTGGTGCTAAAGAATCATCATCTCATACTTACAGCATCTGTATTTTCACAGCAGGTACTCTGTCCAAGCAAGAAGTGTGAGGGAAAACATCAGCCACAGAAAATGCATCCTCAGGTCACATTCTGGGAAGCTAGCACACCAAAAATCCTGACAGAAACTACAGAAATAGGTCAACTGCAAAGATGCTATGAGAGGCTACATTCGTTCTTGAGGAATAAATTTCATGTAAGATTGGAAAACAAGTTTTTATAGAATAGGTATCTGTGAAAGCAATTTTTAGCTTGCATCTTAAAATTTGGTTGGAAAATAACCTCATGAACAAATCAAGGAGAAAAAAAAATTGCTACGGATATTTTGTTTTGCTTTTAAATACAGGGCATAGTAAGATTTCTTTCTGTTAGAATTAGTCAGTAAGGAAGTTTAAACCAAGCTGGAAGGGTGTACAGCACTGGATGAAGGGCAGGGATGTTATTTCCCATGGTGAGAAAGAGACAGCGGCTTTGCATCACCAAGGGTGAGTCTGGGTGACTGCGAGGTCACCCTGTGATGAGTGGAGATAGAGTCAAGACCAAAAATACAGTCAGGAAGGCGAATGCTGCTGGGGAAACAAACACACGAAGCATAACTCACAGTTTTGGAAAGCCCCCAGCGTTTTCAGCAACAGCCAGGATGTAAATCAGATGAGCACTTAACTGTTTGACCATTTACCTGAAGCCAATAAGTTTCAGGGAGAACATGTGGGTTCTGGAATATCCCCTCCCTCCCTGCCATTTCTCAAATACGCACCAGTCTGAAGTCTGAGTAGGGTATTGTAGAGCCAACAGGAAATACAGATGGCCCCAGGAAGGGAAGTTTATGTAGCTTTGGCTGTAGCACTAAGACAGCAGTGAGCACTGAGATGTGATTTTTGAAAGCACGGGCTCAGTGTAAGAAAAAGCCTCTTTAAGCCACTCAGAACATGATCAAGCATCCAGGGCGACAGATGCAGGACTGTAAGAATAGAAAAAGCAGGAAGGAACTTGCAGAAGTCACGTAAAGGGGATGATAGCAGCCTCAGAAGGAGGGACACAGGGACACATTGGTGGGGAGGTAAGGGACACGTCATCATCAGTTTACCAGTGTCTACAGCTGTAGAAGGACTGGGAATTCTCTACATGTTCTTAACTTAATAAGCATAAAGGTTCAACTAGAGTTAGCTAGTCAATACAATCAGGTGTTAAACTGGCTTTTTCCTTTGACAGTGAAGTGTTTTCATAAGATGCAGTAAGGAAAAGCAAAACAAAACCGCCTTCTTGCTGTTTGAAGAAATGGCCTTAAACAGCTTGCAGTTTCTGAAAAAATAAAAGGTTTTTTTTAAATGAAGATTTTGTTTCATAAGTGAAGACATTGTCTAACATGTCTTTCAGAACCAATTGGAAATAAACATACAAAAAGAATTCATCTCACCAACGAGGTTAAGCAAGATTTGAAAAGAAAAAAAAATCAAAGACTCAAAATAATATGACACAGAGAAACAGTTTGGCAAAGCAGAAGGAAAATATGGAAGTACTTTGTCTCTCCTAAAACCTGGCCCCAGGCTAGACATGAGCATCCAATAATGATAAATTAGGCCAAACCAATAATGAGTGTGTGTCCACCTGACTTTGTATCAAAGGGACATTCACTAGACACAGATTGGTAGTCACAACTTAGTCACTAAGTTGTGTTTGACTCTATTGTGATCTCCGTCACAATAGAGCCTGCCAAGCTCCTCTATCCATGGGATTTCCCAGGCAAGAATACGAGAATGGGTTACTATTTCCTCCTCCACGGGAATCGAACCCATGTTTCCTGAGTCTCCTGCATTGGCAGGTGGATTCTTTACCACTGCATCACCTGGAAAACCATACATATATATATATAGTATATATAATATATACATATATATATTGCTTCCCATGGAGAAGGCAATGGCACCCCACTCCAGTACTCTTGCCTGGAAAATCCCATGGACGGAGGAGCCTGGAAGGCTGCAGTCCATGGGGTCACAAAGAGTCGGACACGACTGAGCGACTTCACTTTCTCTTTTCACTTTCCTGCATTGGAGAAGGAAATGGCAACCCACTCCAGTGTTCTTGCCTGGAGAATTCCAGGGACGGGGGAGCCTGGTGGGCTGCCGTCTATGGGGTCGCACAGAGTCGGACACAACTGAAGTGACTTAGCAATAGCAGTTGCTTCTCAATGGGCTTTCCAAGTGGCACAGTGGTAAAGAATCAGTCTACCAATGCCAGAGATGTGGGTTTGATCCCTGGTCCAGGAAGATCCTCTGGAGAAGGACATGGCAACCCACTCCAATATTCTTGCCTGGAGAATCCCATGGAGAGAGGAGCCTGGTGGGCTACAGTCTATGGAGTCACAAAAGAGTCAGACAGAACTTAAGAACTAAACAACAACAAAATATATCTTGACTTAGCAGCAGCAGCATGCTACACATACTCTCTCTATATATAATCATATATATGTGCATACATTCTGTATATATAGTCATATATATGTTTATATACATATATATACGTGCTTTCCTGATATCTCAGCTGGTAAAGAACCCACCTGCAATGCAGAAGACTCAGGTTCAATTCCAAGGTTGGGACAATCCCCTGGAGAAGTGACAGCTTCCCACTCCAGTATTCATGGGCTTCCCTGATGGTTCAGATGGTAAAGAACTCACCTGCAATGTGGGAGCCCTGGGTTCAATCCCTGGATTGGGAAGATCCCCTGGAGGAGGGCATGGCAGCCCACTCCAGTATTCTTGCCTGAAGAATCCCCATGGAGAGAGGAGCCTGGTGGGCTACAGTCCATGAGATCACAAAGAGTCAGACATAACTAAGCTAAAGTATTTATTTTATTTTGGGCTTCCCTTGTGGCTCAGATGGTAAAGACTTTGCTTGCAATGCAGGAAACCTAGGTTCGATCCCTGGATTGGGAAGATCCCTGGAGAAGGAAATGGCAACTCAGTCCAATATTCTTGCCTGGAAAATCCCATGGACAAAGGAGCCTGGTGGGTTACAATCCACGGAATCGCAAAGAGTCAGACACAACTGAGCAACCAACGCTTTCACTTCATATATGTAAAACTGAATTACTTTGTTGTACACCTGAAACTGACACAATGTTGTAAATCAACTATTCTCTAATTTAAAAAATTTTTTTAAACAAAAAAGTCATAGTTTTCCAAGTTTCGAGCTCCTTAAATCTCTGCTACACAGCACTTCTGGGTTAGAAGGAGTGGTTTTATTACTGAACAAACTGGGATACTCTTTCTCTAACAAAAGTTGTACAGCATTCTTGCATCAGATCCTGGATCAAAAAAATCTATTTTAATTGCTTCATCGTTTACTTTTCATCCATTGTACTTATTTATCTGGTCAACAAACACCTATGTGGATGGCACATTTTAAAGTCATTCCTCCCACTTTTTCACTCCAGAGAATGTCAATAAACTGAAAACCACGTCATCTGATCTACCTAGAGTTACATAAACACGTGGGTGTGAATTACAGAGTAGCAACAACAAATGATGATGCCAGCTCCAGGGTGTGGATAAGACAGCATCTCGCCACTCAGACTTCGCACGTTCTGAGTTCCAGCTGTGACGACTGAGTCTGAGCTGTGTCTACAGCAGAGGGTCACACAGCAGCATGTTGACAAAATATGTTCCGTGAGGTTAACGACTGCATTTGGCACTTTTTCTCCTCACCCTTGTTTGCCTTTTGAAGTCTAGAAAGGTGTCACTTGTTAACCAAGTTACCACTTTTGAAAGAAATGCCCCCTGATTGGGAATTCTGCATGGCCAGACTTGCCTTCTTTCCTGCACGTCTACTGAAGTGGGGTCTGGTCTCTCACCTCAAGGCTGAAACTTCAAGGAGGTGGACAAGGGGAGGGAGGGGAGGAAGCAAACCTGCGATGGCATCTTCCCTGCTCTTAAAGGCCACTGGAGCAGCATCTTGGTCCGTTAATATGTTTGCTTTCTGTCTTAATTTTTCCTCTCTCTCTCTTACCAATCAGTCCCTGAACTATTGAGGATGGAGCTGCTGTTTTTAAAAAGAGGAATCCCACTAGTTACAGGTATGATTATTCAGAACCTAGCCCTTAAGGAAGGGAACAAGGTACCCTGAATTCCATCCCTGGTTCTGTCATAGACTAGAAACAAAGCAGTAGCTAAGGCAAACATGGTCATTCCATATCATTTATGCCATTAATTTGGCTTTCTCTCCTTTAAAAACAAAATAATTTTAAAAAAAAAGAAAGAAAGAGAAGCAAGGAATTGAGGAGATTTACAGAGGTACCAAAAACAAGTTAAAAATGAACACAGATAAGGAAAATGTTAAGATGAATAAAGTAAACAATTTATAAGATGTATCTACATGGGTTCCCAGGTGGCTCAGTGGTAAAGAATTCGCCTGCCAAGCAGGAAACTCAGCAAGACAGTAGGAGGGGTGAAATCACATTTAGAATCAAACCCATACCCGCCAGAGACACTCAGAGGGCTCAAACAAACCTTGCGCACACCAGGACACAGAGACCCCACAGAGACTGAGACAGAACTGTGTTCGAGTGTCTCCTGTGGAGGTGCNGCCTGCCAAGCAGGAAACTCAGCAAGACAGTAGGAGGGGTGAAATCACATTTAGAATCAAACCCATACCCGCCAGAGACACTCAGAGGGCTCAAACAAACCTTGCGCACACCAGGACACAGAGACCCCACAGAGACTGAGACAGAACTGTGTTCGAGTGTCTCCTGTGGAGGTGCAGGTCAGCAGTGGCCCGCCACAGGGACAGGGGCTCTGGGTGCAGCACCTGGGTATGGCATAAGCCCTCTTGGAGGAGGTCGCCATAAACCCCACCACAGAGCTGCCAGAACTTACACGGGACTGGGGAAACAGACTCTTGGAGGGCACAAACAGAACCTTGTGCACCAGAACCCAGGAGAAAGCAGCAGTGATCCCACAAGCAAGTGACCCAGGCTTGCTCTTGAGCGTCCAGGAGTCTCCGGCAAAGGAGTGGGTCAGTGGTGGCCTGCTGCAGGGTTGGGGGCACTGAGTGTAGCAGTGCGTGCATGGGACCTATTGAAGGAGGTCACCATTATCTTCATTACCTCCACCATAGTTTGCCCCAGGTAAATAAAAGGGAGGGAACACAGCTCCGCCCATCAAGAGAAAATTGGATTAAAGATTTACTGAGCATGGCCCCCCTCATCAGAACAAGACCCAGTTGTCCCCTCAGTCAGTCTCTCCCATCAGGAAGCTTCCATAAGCCTCTTATCCTTCTCCATCAGAGGGCAGATAGACTGAAAACCACAATCACAGAAAACTAACCAATCTGATCACATAGACCACAGCCTTGTCTAACTCAGTGAAACTATGAACCATGCCATGTAGGGCCACCCAAGATGGACGGATCATGGTGAAGAGTTCTGAAAAAAACGTGGTCCACTGGAGAAGGGAATGGCAAACCACTTCAGTATTCTTGCCTTGAGAACCCCATGAACAGTATGAAAAGGCAAAAGGACACTGAAAGATGAACTCTCTAGGTTGGTAGGTTCCCAATGCTACTGGAGATCAGTGAAGAAATAACTCCAGAAAAAATGAAGAGACGGAGCCAAAGCAAAAACAACACCTAGTTGTGGATGTTGACTGGGGATAGAAGTAAAGTCTGATGCTGTAAAGAGCAATACTG
The DNA here is from genome assembly GCA_006410635.1 of Cephalophus harveyi. Taxonomy (NCBI): domain Eukaryota; kingdom Metazoa; phylum Chordata; class Mammalia; order Artiodactyla; family Bovidae; genus Cephalophus; species Cephalophus harveyi. The sequence continues at coordinate 186,336 of SJYT01015651.1, read as the reverse complement.
CATAGGAACCTGGAATGTTCAGTCCATGAATCAAGGCAAATTGGAAGTGGTCAAACAGGAGATGGCAAGAGTGAACATTGACATTTTAGGAATCAATGAACTGAAATAGACTGGAATGGGCAAATTTAATTCAGATGACCATTATGTATACTACTGTGGGCAAGAACCCCTTAGAAGAAATCGAGTAGCCATCACAGTCAACCAAAGAGTTCAAAATGCAGTACTTGGATGCAATCTCAAAAACAACAGGATGATCTCTGTTTATTTCCAAGGCAAACCATTCAATATCAGAGTAATCCAAGTCTATGCCCCAACCAGTAATGGTAAAGAAGTTGAACTTGAACAGTTCTATGAAGACCTACAAGACCTTCTAGAACTAACACCCAAAAAAGATGTCCTTTTCATTACAGGGGACTGGAATGCAAAAGTAGGAAGTCAAGAAATACCTGGAGTAACAGGCATATTTGGCCTTGGAGTACAGATGAAGCAAGGCAAATGCTAATAGAGATTTGCCAATAGAACGTATTGTTCAAAGCAAACACCCTCTTCCAACAACATAAGAAAGGACTCTATACATGGACATCACCAGATGGTCAATACCTAGTCAAGAAATACCTGGAGTAACAGGCATATTTGGCCTTGGAGTACAGATGAAGCAAGGCAAATGCTAATAGAGATTTGCCAATAGAACGTATTGTTCAAAGCAAACACCCTCTTCCAACAACATAAGAAAGGACTCTATACATGGACATCACCAGATGGTCAATACCAAAATCAGATTAATTATATTCTCTGCAGCCGAAGATGGAGAAGCTCTATACAGTCAGCAAAAACAAGAGCAGGAGCTGACTGTGGCTCAAATCATGAACTCCTTATTGCCAAATTCAGACTCAAATTGAAGAAAGTAGGGAAAACCACTAGACCATTCAGGTATGACCTAAGTCAAATCCCTTACGATTATACAGTGGATGTGAGAAATAGATTCAAGAGATTAGATCTGATAGACAGAGTGCCTGAAGAACTATGGACAGAGGTTCATGACATTGTATAGGAGGCAGTGATCAAAACCATCCCCAAGAAAAAGAAATGCAAAAAGGCAAAATGGTTGTCTGAGGAGGACTTAAAAATAGCTGAGAAAAGAAGAGAAGAGAAAGATAAAGGAGTAAAGGAAAGATATACCCATTTGAATGCAGAGTTCCAAAGAATAGCAAGGAGAGATAAGAATGCCTTCTTCGGTGTTCAGTGCAAAGAAATAGAGGAAAACAGTAGAATGGGAATGAGTAGGGATCTCTTCAAGAAAATCAGAGATACCAAGAGAACATTTCCTGCAAAGATGGGCATAATAAAGGACAGAAATGGTACGAACATAGCAGAAACAGAAGATATTAAGAAGAGGTGGCAAGAATACACAGAAGAACTATACAAAAAAGACCTTCACAACCTAGATAATCATGATGGTGTGATCACTCACCTAGAGCCATACATCCTGTAATGTGAAGTCAAGTGGCCTTAGGAAGCATCACTACGAACATAGCTAGTGGAGGTGATGAAATTCCAGTTGAACTATTTCAAATCCTAAAAGATGATGCTGTGAAAGTGCTGCACTCAATACACCAGCAAATTTAGAAATCTCAACAGTGGCCACAGGACTGGAAAAGGTCAGTTTTCATTCCAACCTCAAAGAAAGGCAATGCCAAAGAATGTTCAAACCACTGCACAATTGCACTCATCTCACACGCTAGTAAAGTAATCCTGAAAATTTTTGAAGCCAGGCTTCAACAGTATGTGAACCGTGAACTTCCAGGTGTTCAAGCTGGATTTAGAAAAGGCAGAGGATCCAGAGATCAAATTGTCAACATCTGTTGGGTTATTGAAAAAGCAAGAAAGTTCCAGAAAAGATTTACTTCTGCTTTACTGACCATGCCAAAGCCTTTGACTGTGTGGATCACAACAAACTCTGGAAAATTCTTAAAGATATAGGAATACCAGACCACCTGACCTGCCTCTTGAGAAATATGTATGCTGATCAGGAAGCAACAGTTGGAACTGGACATGGAACAACAGACTGGTTCCAAACCAGGAAAGGAGTGCATCAAGGCTGTATATTGTCACCCTGCTTATTTAACTTATATGCAGAATACATCATGAGAAATGCTGGGCTGGATGAAGCACAAGCTGGAATCAAGATTGCTGGAAGAAATATCAATAACCTCAGATATGCAGATGACACCAACTTTATGGCAGAAAGCAAAGAAGAACTAAAGAGCTTCTTGATGAAACTGAAAAAGGAGAGTGAAAAAGTTGGCTTAAAACTCAACATTCAGAAAACTAAGATCATGGCATTTGGTCCCATCACTTCTTGGCAAATAGATGGGGAAACAGTGGAAACAATGACAGACTTTATTTTGGGGGGCTCCCAAATCACTGCAGATGGTGACTGCAGTCACGAAATTAAAAGATGCTTACTCCTTGGAAGAAAAGTTATGACTAACCTAAACATCATATTAAAAAGCAGAAACATTACTTTGCCAACAAAGGTCCATCTAGTCAAAGCTATGGTTTTTCCAGAAGTCATGTATGGATATGAGAGTTGGACTATAAAGAAAACCGAAGCTTTTGAATTGTGGTGTTGGAGAAGACTCTTGAGAGTCGCTTGGACTGCAAGGAGATCCAACCAGTCCATCCTAAAGGAAATCAGTCCTGAATATTCATTAGAAGGACTGATGCTGAAGCTGCAACTCCAATACTTTGCCCATCTGATGCAAAGAACTGACTCATTTGAAAAGACCCCGAGGCTGGGAAAGATTGACAGAAGGTGGAAAGGGGACAACAGAGGATGAGATGGTTGGATGGCATCACCGACTCAATGAACATGAGTCTGAGTAAAGTCTGGGAGGTGGTGATGGACAGGGAGGCCTGGCGTGCTGCAGTCCATGGGGTCAAAAAGAGTCAGACACGACTGAGAGACTGAACTGACTGAAGCAGGAAACTCAGGTTCGATCCCTGGGTCAGGAAGATCCCCTGGAGAAGGAAATGGCAACCCACTCCAGTATTCTTGTCTTGGGAATTCCAGGGACAGAGGGGCCTGGTGGGCTATAGTGCATGGAGTCACAAAGATTTGGACACGATTTACAGCAACAACAATCTATGATGGGTTTCAATTGGGCATTTAAATTAGGTGCTAAGATTCCTGGTGCTCATAAAAAGCAAAATCACTTAGATCCTGTTTCTTCACATAAATTGGAACAAAAAATACACCTAAAAGACTGGTCAATCCCAAGTACAAACATTTATCATCTGGTGTCTAAGAGTGAATAACTTAATTAAATCTGAATCTATTTCTTGAGCACCTGCTCCAGCAAAGTCACTTTGAAAGTTTAAAATTCTATCTTATGTTAAGACGGTTTTTGTTAACCTCTGAGTCAGAGCCATACTGAGCCAAAAAAAGGGTTTATTGCCTGCAGTTTTCTCATTACCAACAGGGTCTAGAAAGCACATCTCAATATGATTTTATTTTCCTGTGAAGAATTTGAATTTTTTAAAAAGTACTTTCACTATATCTATGAATCTAGGAAATGTTTGTACAAATGGACAGCAAAGAAAAGTTTGAAAGGGGTGATTGCTCGAAAGTGTCCCTTTTGGTTTGGAGGCTGAGGACGCTGCGTCATCTTCCTTTCAACACGCTTCTGAGAATGGGGTTAATGCTGTCTGGGAAGGTCCCCCGGCTCTGCACTGTTTCTCTCTTGACTGGCCGGAGACTGTGTGACTCCGTTTAATGAGCATGAGATAGCAACCATCACACCAGATTGTTCATCTGTAATTTGAGATTCCTGGAAGAAACACACTACACAGTAGCTTATATTTGACTTTAGTCGAGTTTCCCTCAATATGTTGATGACAGAGGAAATCTCTCTCATGCTCTGTCAGGATGGATGGCTTATGCTTTGGAGTTAAATAAGTGTGGCTTCAAAACCCAGGACTGCCACTTGTGAATGGTGAGAATTTGGGCCAACAATTTAACCACACTGAGCCTAACGTTTCTCTTTTACAAAATGATAATAATATTTCATACCCTCACAAGATGCATTGAAAGTGCCTGGCTCATAATTAACTCTAAAAATATTTGTTTTACTTTTGCAGTTTCTTACTCATAGCATCAAAACAACCGTGATATCAGGAACAACGATGAGCGGACAAAGTAATTATTTTATTGTCTTTTCTTTTTCAAGTCTCTGCTTTAATAAATTACAAAAGGACCTAGAAAAGATTAAGAACATGTTTTCAAACTAAAATAATATTTTTGTTGATCACAATACTGCTATTAATTAATAATAGCATCTTGAACAGTTCTTCATTTTTGCCAACTAGAAAATTCATCAGTTATTTATTGAACAAGAAATGGAAAAGATAACATAATTTTTGAGCTTTTTCTGGCTGTTCTTGAGAATGAATGTTATAGAATTTTTAACCTTGCCGCCTAGCAATAAATAACAGAGCACAGACAATATGAGCCAAACAAAGGCAACACTTACCAGTTGTGTTCAAAGCATAGTTTTGACTTGGTCTGGGCTTTTGGTACGTAGAATATCTGCTTATATGTAAAAGATGTCTATAGTTCATCTGCATGACTATGTCAGTCCGTATGAAATCCAACAGAAGTCAAAGATCTGCCGCTGAGGTCATCTCCAGAGAGATAGTCAGGGGCTTATGCCCATAGCATAGCAGCAATAGCTTCTTGTTTACCTGGAACTTAGTGGCTCCAGATGGTTCAAAATTTCCCCTAAACCTGAGTCACTGCTCTCTAATGAGTAGGCTTTAAGAAAGTGCCACATATTCAGAATAACTTTGATGAGGCTTCCCTTTCTTTGAAACTATTATCCACCCATTTGATGAGCGGCTTTTGTGGAATAGGCCTGATTTGTGCTAAAAAATCAGCCTTATTATTGTAATTAATTGTGTTTTATATAGATCAACACAATGTCAAGTGTCCAAAGTCTAAAACTTGGTACATGCCACTAGACGTTAGTTTTTGTCTTCAGTAACTTAAGTCGTGTCCGACTCTTTGAGATCCTGAGAACTGCAGTATGCCAGGCTTCCCTCTTAGTTTTACATCTTGCTAGATGCTCAAATACTTATTAATAGATTGTTTTTTCAGACAAACATTTCAAAAGAAATGTTCACCTGGAGATGCAGCCTTAGTCAAACTACAGATGCAGTATAGGAACACATATTTCTTAGTATTGGGAAAAAATAGATGTAAAACTGTTTTATTTTTCTTAGGAAGTAAAGGATCCAATTTAAGATGTTTCTCCCAGATGTTTGCTTCATGGAAAGAAGCAAACAGTGACAAGAAAAACCTGAGTCTGTCCAAGATAATCATTATTAAGCAATGTGTCTGGGAATGTGTGCCATAAACCTGAAAAATTAAAACCGTTACCGACATTTCTGTAACTCCTTGCATATTGCCTTTACTGGAAATTTTTTTCTAATTGTTTGCTTTCCATTTCTGTTCATTAGCCCTATAGGAAAAAAGGATGAAAGAAGACAAAAAAACTTTACATTGTCTATTTTTATCTTAACTGCATTTAAATATTTAGAAACCAACTCATCATACCTCCTAACATTCAAAATCCAGTTATTTTCTTCACATTTATTTCATAGTTTTCACTCGGCTGCTCTCTTACCATGTAAATTTACATTTTCCAGATTTTTCTAGACTCAATCTGTCTAGATTATTAGCTTGAATAATCGCAACTTTTTCGCCCACAGCCCTTCCTATGCGGAACTAAATTCAGTAAGATTTCCCCTGGGTCATGCACCTCAAATTGTTAGTGGGTCTTCAGGATTAATCACATCAGACTCACTGACGAAAGTCAAGGTGTGAAGCTGAAGCAACACAGAGGGGTGAGCCAGAGACCTTGGCCCTGAAAATCTGGTTCCCTGACTCCCTGGATGAGAAGCACACCAGCACCCACATGTTGGTCCACGAGAAGTCTTCTCTGGGAGAGTTTATGATCACTTAGATCATCTAAACAAGAGGGGAGGCCTTGGTAGTCCTGGAAGAAATGCCAGTGGTCATGTACCCAGCCCTTATTTGCATAAACAGAAAGTAAGACCTGGACGGGCTGGGCCCACACCCCATGAGCAGAGCCGGTCCTGAGTTTCCATCTATAACTCCTTGTTCAGTCCACAGGTGGCTTCACTCAAGGCAACACGGAAGCTCTCAGCAGTGATGCGATCATCAGAACAGCTTGACCAGAATGGGGAGTTCTTGAGACCATCGGGGCTGGAAGGACTTGGCAGACAGTGTTTTTGCCTACTAATCATTCATCCACTCTCTCCTCACTCCAGAATCCCAGTTCAGCTGCAGAGAAGTGGACATTTTTTGAGCCAAGTCTCCTGTTCCTCTTGCCAGTGAGGGGTCAGCAAGAATGTCAGTCACAACTCCAGTCTGTCAGTCACAACTCCAGTCTGTGTCGTGAGATTTCTGCAGTTCTGCTGGGGACATTTTCCTCCATCTTAAGATGGATCATAAAATCAGGATGACTTCTTGTTCATCCCCTGGCCTCAGTGTTGTCTGAGGATGGCCCACATCAGCACCTTACAGTCACAGGGAGCAGCCTGGTGACAAAAGGCAGAGAGAAAAGATGAGGGGAACTTGGCCTTTGATATCTGCAGAGCCACTCAATTATCTTGCCCAGGGACCTGTTCTTCCTCTAAGCTTTTTTATGAGAGAAGATAACTTCTCTTCATTGTTCGGTCATTTGAGTTGAGTTCTGTTGTTCAGATCTGAGTAGGTTCTTTTTTGTTTTCTTTTGAATTTTTAAATTTGTCTTGGGGTATAGCTGATTAACAATGTTGCGATGGTCTCAGGTGAACAGTGAAGGAACTCAGCCATACATATACAGGTATCCATTCTCCTCCAAACCCTTCTCCATCCAGGCTTTTTTAAATTAAATTTTTTATTGTTGAAAAAGTCACATTACATAAAACATACTATTTTCACCATGTTTAACTGTACAGCTCAGTGGCGCTAAATACATTCACATGGTTGTACAACTCCCATCATCATCCATCTCCCGAATTCTGCACCTTCCTCAACTGAAACTCTGTCCCCATTAAATAGTAAATCTCTCTTTCTACTCCCTACCCCTCCAGCCCTAGCTCCTGATATGCATCAGTGTACTTTCTGATTCTATGAATTTGACTATTCTAGGTACTTCATGTAAGTAAATCAAGCAGTATTTGTCTGTACCTACTGTATATTGGAATGCATTTTTAAGGTTAACTTAATAGATGTCCCACAAACGAATTGTACCTTCCTTATTTTCCCTGTGCTATACAGTAGCACGGGTCATTCACTTCATACACAATCGAGTGTATACGTGAATAAATTCTTTTACAAGATGTTTCAGCTACTCTGTTCTCTTATGAGACCAGCTATTAAATCAACTATTGGCCCAATTTTGGCCAAGGAGTACAAAGTTTCAACTATGCAAGGTGAATACTTCTGGAGATATGATGCACAGCATTGTAACTAGAGTTAACAAGCCTGTATTGTATACCTGAAATTTCCTGAAGGTTGATCTTACTTGTTCTCATCACATTAAAAAAAAGACATGGTAACTGTGAGGTGATGAATATGCTAATTAGCTTGACTGAGAGGATTACTTCACAGTGGATATGCATTATCAAAACATGAGGTTGTGCACTTATATATATATATATATAATTTTTAAATTACATACAATTTTCATATGTCAATTATACCTCAATAAATCTGGAAAACAATATATAATCATTCCACAACATAAAATGAGGCACTCTAAGATAAGAAAAAGAATGAAGGACTAAGAAATTCAAAGTTCAGGTCTTAGGACACTGGAAAGAATGGATTATAATTTACAATTACAATTTTTGATAAATATGAATTATTTCCACTATTGGAAAAGCAAGCATATTTTCCACTGAATTACTTGAGTGACTGCCTCCCATCTCTGCCTCCCCCACACAGTCACTTTAGGCACAGAAAGATACATACGTCTTTTTAGCAGAATAATTTTACTGTGATCAAAATGTAAACATCATATGGCCAAATTTTTTTAAAAAATTCTAAACCGTGGATTTATTTCCACAATACTAGCAAAATAAAATATTTCTAGGTGCTCCTCCACAGCAAAAAAAAAAAAAAATGTGTTTCAGAATTCCAGCCTGGAGGCCACAGGCTGACATGATACATTTCTGGAGTGTGTGTCTGAAATGTGAGATAAAGTATTGGTTTCTAGTTAAAGTCTCTGCCCCCAAACAGAGCTGTTGGGTTGGCATGAAAGGACTCTCATCAACCTTTCCATTCCCTTTTCCACTGAATTACTTGAGTGACTGCCTCCCATCTCTGCCTCCCCCACACTGTCACTTTAGGCACAGAAAGATACATACATCTTTTTAGCAGAATAATTTTACTGTGATCAAAATGTAAACATCATATGGCCAAATTTTTTTTAAAAATTCTAAACCATGGATTTATTTCCACAATACTAGCAAAATAAAATATTTCTAGGTGCTCCTCCACAGCAAAAAAAAAAAAAAAATGTGTTTCAGAATTCCAGCCTGGAGGCCACAGGCTGACATGATACATTTCTGGAGTGTGTGTCTGAAATGTGAGATAAAGTATTGGTTTCTAGTTAAAGTCTCTGCCCCCAAACAGAGCTGTTGGGTTGGCATGAAAGGACTCTCATCAACCTTTCCATTCCCCAAGGGGGCTTAAGGATGTACAGTAAAAATGAGGGAAGAGGAATCTTCTTTCTTCTTTTTTGTAGGATTTTCCCAAACCTGAACTCAATGGAATATCTTTTTTAAAAAAAAATTGTGAGCAACCAGAACAAGGAAATTAGAGGCAGTTGGGGGCCCTGAGGGAAGTCGAATTAGCTATCTGGACTCAGTTCCTCAACTCCAAAATGAATAGGATGCTCTCTGGTCACCTCCTCCATCCAGCACACAGCCTTGCACACAATCATCCTGATCTAAATAGGAAGAATTTGTGTGTAACTCTATAAAACAATTCACTGTTATCCCTTAAGGTCAAACCCAAAGTTCTTAAAAGCAGTTTTTCAAGAACCTCTTCCATCCTAATTATTATCTGATTTTCTATCCTCATCTCCTCCTTAGGACCCCCACACTGGTTTGTGGATCTGGTCATCCTCTAGTCCTGTCCCTTTCCAAGAAGATTCAGCACTGAAAGTCACCAGTCAGCACAACGTAGGAGTAAGGAAGAACCCCTGGGCACCTCTCTTTGACTTGTCCTCCACCTCTAATCTATCTATCCCCAGACCTGCTGAATATCTTTAATGTCTGGTCTTCAACGTCTATCTCAGCAACCTCCAAGCTCTGATACACATGGCTTTTCTCCAAACAATTTCCCATCCTACAGAGGAGAGAACTCTTTGTAAAGGTCAATTCTTTGTAAAGGCATCAACACACACACTTCCCAAACTCTTCAAGGATCATCTTCACACTCAGCGTGAATGAACATGCCTCTTTTCACCAAACAGTGTCTCTCCCCGCCAGCCCGCCCCCCACCGACACCACAATGCACAGCCCTCTTCCTCGGGGAAGCTGCCTCTCCCTCCCTGACCAGTCAGATTCCTTCATCATGGGGCGGTCCCCGTAATGGAAGTGGCAGGACAGCTGGGTTGGACCTCGGAAAACAGAAAGCCAACATTGGTCTCATGGGTATCTGCAAGTAGGTTCTTACAATTTTTAAAAAATTTGTTTTACTGAGGTATAGTTGATTTACAGTGTTTTGTTAATTTCTGCTGGACAGCAGTGATTCAGTTGTACATATAGATCTTCCCGACCCAGGGATCAAACCCGGGTCTCCCGCATTGGAGGCAGACGCTTTAACCTCTGAGCCACCAGGGAAGCCCTATATATATATATATACATATACATATATTCTTTTTCATTATGGTATATCACAAGATATTGAATATAGTTCCCTGTGCTGTCCAGTGAGATCTTGTTGTTTATCAATCTTACATATAACACTTTGCATAGGTTTTTAAAATTTTGAAAGTTTTTCTCAATTAAAACTGGAAAGAGAAAAGTCACATATGTCACAGAAAGCCAGATATCACACTTAGTTAGCATTTTGGTATATTTTCTTCAAGTCTGTATATATATTTTCATAGAGCTATGATCAAATGATTAAAAAATTCTACTAGCAACATGTCAGACTAAAATGAAGTCACTTTTTACTAAATTATAGGGCAAGTGCCAAAAATAGTACCACAGATTTTCCAGCTCTGTAGCCAAAAGGTCCCTTCAGAACTCCATGTAGTTCCCCTTCATCATTGCTGGGAGTTATAGTTGGGAGGGATGGTGGGAGTAGAAAAAAAGTGTTTTAATAATATAGAAACAAAGCTTAAAAATAAATAATAGAGTGAACCTTAAGTATAACTGACTCAGGCTCATGTGTCACTTTCTGAACATGTTTGAAGAGGGTGTCATTCACAAACAAATATCACAACTCACCCTGGCATAACTGAAGAGCAATTAAGGACAAATCTTCTCCTCTAAAACATCACAGTGTGAATGACTTAATGCCAGTTAATAAAATATTCTAGTTAATCAGAGTAAGACATTAGCAGACCATGCTGATTAAGTTAGAGTTTTTACCCAATGTAATTTAAATTTCTTTGAAGATAAACTATAAGCTTCCAGATCTTGGATTCTAGTACCATTCTCCAATAAAAGGGAGCAGGGCACCTTGAAGATATGATTGATTTGACGACTGGGACAGGAAAAATACAAGATGAGCCTAGAGCATTTGTAGTACTCAAAAAAAGCAAAGAGAAACAAAAGCCCACAATGATAAGGCTGTGTCAGAGGGACACAAAAGACAAGTGAAAGAGGTCCCGAAGCCCAACAGTGGACAATTTAAACAACAAAATAGAGTAGCATTGGATTATAATTCCGAGTATAAAATAAATACCCATAAATCCATCCTGATATAGACAAGCAATTGAATAAATTAATAAATAGGGGAGATAGAGACAATTTCTCATGCATAAAAATAAACAAGTGATGTAGATACTTCATCCTAAAGCTGAGGGGCATAACTCTCTGCTCCTTAAATGTGGGCTGTGCCTCATGACCTCCTTCTAAAGACTACCATCTGGGAGGTGGGGAAAGAGAAGGAGAAGTCTAGCAAATGCTACTCAAGCCATGTGGTCAAGGTCAACTCACTGTGATATTATGTTCCCAAGATACCATGTGATGACAATGGTACCTTACCTCCGTGATCTCCTCCTCAAAACCTAAACTCCCAGCCTGCTCATAAGGAAAACAACTCTAATAGAGGAATTCTAATAGAGGAGCATCCAATAATATACCTGCCCAGTACTCTTCCAAACTGTCAAGATCACCTTAAATAAGGAAAGTCTAAGACACTGTCACAGCTAAGAAGAAGCTTGACTAAAGGTAAGGCAATATCCTAGGTGGGATTCTGAGGTCACAAAAAGAATGTTAGATAAAAACTAAGGACATCAGTGTTAACTATGGTCTTTAGTAAATCATAATGTATCAATATTGGTTCATTAATTATAAAACATATACCATACTAGTGTAAGATGTAAATAATTGGGAAAATAGCAGTACAGCTACTGTACAGGGGATATATGTGAATTCTTTATACTATTTGCTCAATTTTTGTGTTATTCTAAATTTGTTCCATTAATTTTAAAAAAACATAAAATTCATAGCAAGTTTTTTTAATGATTTTTTGTATTGTAAATTATTTATTTATTTCTTGGCCACTTCTTGTGACCAAGGATCAAACCCGTGCCTTCTGTAGTGGAAGCAGAGTTTTAACCATTGGACCACCAGGGATGTCTGTCATCCTAAGTTTTGATTGACAAAAATGTCCAGCTGGGTCTGTCCCCTTTTCATATCAAGATCCTAACAAAATAAGCACCTTCAGGTCAGGATGGTCTAGGAAGGCATGAATAGTTCTCAGCCCTGTTGTGCATTTCAATCACCTGATGTATCTTAATAACAATAACTCAGAATCTCTGCTGTGGGCATCAGCAATTTTTAAAACCTTTTCATACTACCAAAAGTCTAGTTTTGCCAACAGAAAGATCCCATATAACCATATCATAAAATTGCACCCTTTGTAATCAGCATGATATATCTCTTTTTCATAGCAGGAAGCAATGTTACCCCCCCTTTCCTTTTCTCTATTAAGATACCTGGGGGCTTCAGCCATGATTCTGGCAATATAAAGATAAGTAAGAGAGTGATTCAAGCCAATTTAACAAATTTTAAACACTTAAATATGCCAGCAAATTTGGAAAACTCAGCAGTGGCCACCGGACTGGTTTTTTCCTGTGGTCATGTATGGATGTGAGAGTTGGACTCTGAAGAAAGCTGAGTGCCGAAGAATTGATGCTTTTGAACTGTGGTGTTGGAGAAGACTCTTGAGAGTCCCTTGAACTGCAAGGAGATCAAACCAGTCCATCCTAAAGGAAATTGGTCCTGGGTGTTCATTGGTAGGACTGATGTTGAAGCTGAAACTCCAATACTTTGACCACTTGATGTGAAGAGCTGACTCATTTGAAAAGACCCTGATGCTGCAAAAGATTGAGGTCAGGAGGAGAAGGGGACGGCAGAGGATAAGATGGTTGGATGGCATCACCAACTCAATGGATATGGGTTTGGGTGAACTCCGGGAGATGGACAGGGAGGCCTGGCATGCTGCAGTTCATGGGGTTGCAAAGAGTTGGACACAACTGAGCGACTGAACTGAACTGAACTGAAAAACTTAAAGCAGCAAACTACAGACTCTCTCTTGCTTTATTTCTCTTTTATTTTCTTGAGAAATTCTTTCTTAGAATATTGAATATTAGTGTGATAGAAAAGAAAAGAGTTTGAATTAGGGCAGAAAAATATGAAATTTTTTTCATCATAGAGAAAACCAAAATTTCAACTTTAAATTGAAGGCATCTAATGTTTTCATGAGTTCAGACAGAGTCCCTACCATTCCAGGGACATGGAATCAGAACCTTCTTAAACCCAGACCCGCATGGCCTCTCTGTGTGTCCTGGACAGTGAATCACCAGACTAGCCCCAAGCTCTGGCATTAGGCTCCAGGGTGTATCCATCTCCAGCTCCCAGCCTGGCTTCCTGAACTCTTGGAAAGCCTTGCTAGGCTCTGTCTCCACCTGTTTTCATAATACTATTTAAAGAACAGAAGCCCATCTTAGCCCCGAACTGGAAACAATGTCAGTTTTCTGCTAACAAAATGAACTCTCCTAATGCCATGAAATTGGGAAGCAGCAACACACAGCCAACATTTGAGCTTGTTTTCCCCTGCAATACTTTCCCACTTCCCAGGTGGAAAGGTCTGGGGAGGTCAGGGGAATTTGAAAGCCCTGACAGTTGCAGGTCCATCTCAACAGCAAATATAAACTTAGATATATTTTAAAGGGGGTCGGGAAGTATTCTTCGTTAATCAGGGGGCTTCCATCAGAACCTTGGTTGCTGAAGACAGTCAAAGAAATCCACCAGGTTTAAGATGATTCATTCTGAGACCCTGGGTACAGAAGTCCTAGACCCTTCTTAAATGCGTATATCATCAAATTAAAACTTTGGTCTGGAATTTCCCTGGTGGTCCAGTGGTTAAGACTTCACCTTCCAATGCAGGGGGTGCAGGTTTGATCCCTGGTCGAGTGCTAAAATTCCATATGTTTTGTGGCCAAAAAGCCAAAACATAAAACAGAAGCAATATTGTGACAAATGCAATAAAGACTTTAAAAATGGTCCACATTTTAAAGAAAAATTCTTAAAGTAAAAGCAAAATCAAAAAGCTCTGGTCCATGTAGTGGGGGGAAGTGGAATTACAAGCACCTTCGATCCCTGGGTCGGGGAGATCCCTTGGAGAAGGAAATGGCAACCCACTCCAGTACTCTTGCCTAGAGAATTCCATGGAGGGAGGAGCCTGGTAGGCTACCGTCCATGGGGTTGCAAAGAGTTGGACACGACTGAGCGACTTCACTTTCACTTTCACTTTTACTTTGGAGTCAGAAAGCATATGGGCTGAGCCCAGACCCACCATGATAAGCTGATAGACAGTACGAACTTCCCTGCTTCTATTTCCTCATGTGCAAAAGAAAGCTAAGAATTCTTCATATATATAAGGATGCGATTCTGAAGATCAGGTGGATCACATACGACTTCCCTCTGTACTGTGTCAATAAACAGAAGGCACACATTATTATGAAGAATCATGTCATGAATATTAATGATTTTAAGGTCTATCTACAATTGATACTCTTCTCTCTCTCTCTGAACTTCAGCTTCAGCTCAGATACATTTCAATGAGAAAAATTTACCTTTCACCCTCCATGTGGTTCATGTCTTTGCTATGATTCTTCATCCTAGGTCATTCAGAGACCCACCTCACGTCCCTTCGGCTCAGCTCCACCTCTGCTCCTTGGGGACAATATTCCCACTTAATACCACTCACCTCACTATCCAGACTCATGGGCACCCTTTCATGTGTAACCTGACAGCTTCCACAGCCTGCTTGTCAAGGACTCATAAATCCATTTGAGAGATGAAAGAAACTGTAGAATCCACTTTGTCTGATGTCTTAATTTTACAAATGAGAAAACTGAGGCTCAGGTCATTTAACTGACCTGTGAGTTGGTAGTAGAATGGAGACCAAAGCCCAGACCTCCAGAGAACATGGGCCAACATCTGCGTCCAAGTCTGACAACATTAAGCCATAAAAGTGTCAACATCTTTTACTAAAATGCACAGAGTTATTTACTACAAAACACAGATGTCCCGAAGTCTTATCATCCAAGCAGTTATTAACTCTTTTTAAGATAAAAGAGGACTTGGTTTGTCTGATAAATATGAGATGGTAAAGAATCTGCCTGCAATGCGGGAGACCCAGGTTCTATCCCTGGGTCAGGAAGATACTCTGAAGAAGGGAATGGCACTCCCACTTCGGTAGTCTTGCCTGGAGAATTCCATGGACAGAAAAGTCTGGTGTGCTACAGTGCATGGAGTCACAAAGAGTTGGACATGGACTCATGAGGAAGGGCTTCTAAAGCCATCATCACAGGATTTCAATTGCAAAATGAAAAGCTTTATTTAGCACAGAACTTCATTCCTTCTCTAGTAATCTAGACCTTTTGAAATGAACTTTGCAGAGTCCCTGTGCTATTTGGAGACAGTATATTCCACATATACAGACGTCAAAGGCAAAAACTACCCAGAATCATATTAAACCATGCAGCTCCAACCAGAATTCCAGCTGGAGTCTCAAAAACAAGAGCCATGTAGTTAAAATGACTCTACCAGATATTAAGGCATGGAACATGCTGTAACGATTAAAAGATTATATTTCTGGTCCAGTTATTTTAAAAAATTGAGCAATGGAACAGAATGGAGAATTTAAAAACAGACCCAGACTCATACCAAACTGAGTTGTGATAGAAGTGGCATCATACACGAGCAGAGGAAACATCGATCATGTTCAGTAGTATTGGTGAAATGAGATCATTGTAATGAAAAGGTGCAATTATATCCCTCTCTCACTTTACATGGAAAAATAAATTCAGATGGCTTCAAAACCTTAGTATATGTACCAGGAGAGTATCTTACTAAGTAAAGTACATCAGACAGAGAAAGACAAATATCACAGGATATCATGTATGTGGAATAACAATATGACAAATGATACAAATGTACTTATTTACCAAAAAAAAGAAACAGTCTCACAGACATAGAAAACAAACTGATGGTAACCAACGGGGAAAGTGGGGGAGTGATAAATTGGGCATCTGGGATTAAAAGATATACACTACTGAACATAAAATAAATAAACAGGAAGGAATCTATATTCAACATCTTTTAATAACCTATAAGGGAAAATAATATGAAAAAAGAATAGATTTATGTGTGTGTAATTGAATCACTTGCTATACACCTGAAACTAACACAACACTGTAAATCAACTATACTTCAATTTTTTTAAATTTAAAACTTCAGTTTTAAACAAGTAAAGTGAGGAGGGGAAAGAAGGAGACTAGCTTTATGATTCTGGGGTTAAGAAAGATTTTTTTAAGTATGTCAGAAAAAGCACTACCTGTAAAGGGGGGAAATGGAAAGATCTGATTACACCAAAATTAAAGATTTCTGCTTCGTGAAATACACTATGAGTGAGTGATAGTTGCTCAGTCATGTCCGACTCTTTGTGACCCCATGTACTATAGCCTGCCAGGCTCCTTTGTCCATGGCATTCTCCAGGCAAGAATACTGGCTGCTGCTGCTGCTGCTAAGTCGCTTCAGTCATGTCCGACTCTGTGCGACCCCATAGACGGCAGCCCACTAGGCTCCTCTGTCCCTGGGATTCTCCAGGCAAGAACACTGGAGTGGGTTGCTATTTCAAATACACTATAGACCAAGTTAAAAGATAGGTGACAGATGGAGAAAAGATGTTTCCAATGTATACAATCAAGAAAAAGATTAATACTCAGAATATTTAAGAAAATTTTATAAATCAGTAGAAACAAAAAGCCATCTAATAGAAAAATGTACAACAGCTATAAAAGCTCAACTTCCTGAGCAGGAATGGGATGACTGATATGAAATATACTTGTCTTCACTGGTAGGTAACCAGAGAATGCCAAAATACAGGCATCAATTTAGAGCCACACAGGCAAAAAATAAATATTCAGATAATAACCAATGTCAGCAAGCATGATGGGAAATCATTACTCTCACATGTGTTACTGACTCTGCAAATATTTACAACAATCATTTTGCTGAGCAATCCAGCAGTATGTTGTAAAATTGTATTAGCACACAGCCTTTAACACAAGAATTTCCAGATACATACCTCCAGAGAACTCAATAAAGACAATGTATAAAGACTGTTAGAATAGGGACTTAGAAGGTTCAGTGATTAAGATTTCATGTTGCAAAGCAGGGGTTGTGGGTTAGACCCCTCAATGGGGAGCTAAGACTCCACATGCCTCAAGACCAAAAAACCAAAACATAAAAACAATTTTAAAACAAATTCTATAAAGACTTTAAAAAGAGTTTGTTAGAATAGCAAAATAAGGGGAAAATATTTTCCAAATGGTGTTTTTGTACCTATTACTATTCAGAGAGGGGTTTCACAGGTGGCTCCGTGGTAAAAGAATCTGCCTGCCAGTGCAGGCAGCAAGGGTCTGATCCCTGGGTCAGTAAGATCCCCTGGAGAAGGAGATGGCAGCTGGCTCGAGTATTCTTGCCTGGGAAATCCCATGGACAGAGGAACCTGGCGGGCTGCAGTCCATGGGGTCACAGAGTCGGACATGACTTAGCGACTAAACAACAGTAACAACTATTCAGAGGTCAAGAAATGATTCATTACCAAGAACGGAACTGGAAAACAATGTTGAGAAAAAACAAACAAGTTCAACCCAGTGTCTAATACAGTTATATTAAGATCAAGTTCAGAGCATATGCAAAACACATATTTTTTATAGATATCCATATGTATCCATAAAAGAAGGCTGACCATTCAGCTGACGGGATTCAGCACCTTATGAGATCCAACGCCGTAGAAAGACAAAGGGGAACAATGAAAAGGTTTCTGAATAGAATAAACCTTTTAATTGACACAAATCAAGGAGCAGCATTAATGCAATTTGGGGTGCTTAGAGACCAAAAGTTACGAACAGTAAAGAGAACAGCTGAAAATGGGGCAGGAAAGAGAAAATGGATTATCCGTCTTTCATTTATGGACAGAGAGAGTAGAGAAAGGGGTTAACCTCGAATCCACTAAGTCAGAAATTTGTCTGGAGGAGGGGCAACCCCCCTGGATAGCCTTTCATCCTTTCCATTGTCAGGGGTAATTGAGTGTTAATTCCGCTGACCTTATTTGCTGCAGCTTCTCCATCCCCGGAGCGTCCCTGGCTGTCAGACAGCAGGCTTTACAGAGCTGTCGACTTAATGTTTTTCTTTTGACTGAATTTTTTACCCGAGGCATTTCAATCCTGTAACTTCAGCAATCAATTGAGGCCCCAAAGCAGCACAGGCTTCAGCCCCCTCGAAGCAGGTATTTGCATGGGAGCTAAGAGCTTAAGCACCAGGGAATGGGTTCTGTCCAAACAGACCTGAGAAGTAGAAGTAGGACCTTATGCTAAATCACCACCCAGTCAGCTGACTAGTCTCTGCAGAATTGCACTGTGTGTAGGGGGGGAGGGTGTGGGGGGGTGGTAGGGAGATGACCGGTTAAACTTTATACTCTCTTTTTTTAATTGAAGGATAATTGCTTTGCAATGTTGTGTTAGTTTCTGCTGTCCAACAACGTGAATCAGCTATAAGTTTTATACATTTTTAAAGTTGCCAGCTATTTCTAATGCTGTTGGTTTCAATGATCCTAAGCCAATGTTTTGGCAAAACCAATACAATATTGTAAAGTAATTAGCCTCCAATTAAAATAAATAAATTAAAAAAAATAAAAGTCAACATGAAATTCCAATAGCTAGGTGTGTCAGAGAAATAGAAATTGTTTGCAGTATAACTTAAAAAGAATTATACTAAGAAAATCAAAATTTTGGATTTTTTATCTTTAATTTTTACACAACTCCTTATCTTCAAACACTAGAATGACAAAGGGCACAAGTTAGGCACGGACTGCCAAGAAATAGAACACCAGCTCCACTGATGGAGAAGGCAATGGCACCCCACTCCAGTACTCTTGCCTGGAAAATCCCATGGACGGAGGAGCCTGGTAGGCTGCAGTCCATGGGGTCGCAAAGAGTCGGACACGACTGAGCGACTTCACTTTCACTTTTCACTTTCATGCATTGGAGAAGGAAATGGCAACCCACTCCAGTGTTCTTGCCTGGAGAATCCCAGGGACAGGGGAGCCTGGTGGGCTGCCATCTATGGGGTCGCACAGAGTCGGACACGACTAAAGCGACTTAGCAGCAGCAGCAGCAGCAGCTCCACTGAGGACTTGTCATTATTTATTTTAAAAGATTCTTAACCTCTAAAATGACATAGAGCCATTTTCTACACATTACAAGGAATTCTTGCTATGGAATAAGACATTTGTGGGGATCTTGCAAGCCAAGTAGTAGATCGTTTATTAAATCCAGATCTTTCACCCAAGAGAGAAGTTGCTACATTCGTTGCATTATTTGTGAAGGAGGAAGCCAGACTCCAAGCTCAAAGCTTCCTGTGTCCTCTCAGCTACCCTACACAATAACGATCTAGCCTAAACAACCAAGCCTAGCAAGACTGACATCCAAAGCGTCTCAGATCTGGATATTTCTGTGGGTATTTGGAAAGAGGGCAGCTCCCCTCTCAGCTCTACCACAGGAGAGAAGACCATACCGCATTCTCAGCTAGCCCCTGGGATGACAAGCAATATTTCTAACTCCACCCAACAGATGGCACAACTTGATCCCCTAACAGTCAAATGAAAATAATCGTACTGATTCCATTGGCCTGCATGTCAGTATTGAGAAAAACAGTCATTCCTTAGTAAGAAGCAATGCATCCATCTACAGGAAGAGGAAGGAGAAGAGAAGGGTAAAATAAAACAAGACCAAAAAAAAAAAAAATCCCCACCACCAACAATAAATTGAGTCAAGGATAAGTGTGCCTGAAAACAGAAGCTAGCAAGTTTCAGCCTACCATACTGAGATGTTACTGAAGATAATACAGAGAAATAAAGGCACGTGTTCTGTGAGCTACAAACATAAGATGATAAGGGATCATCTAATTTTGCCTCACATATACAAGGATTCATGGGAAGAAAATCTCAGAGATGCAAAGATGCTCCTGGTAGAAGACTACCTTTATGGGTGCACACAGCCTCTTGCCCCTGGGGCTGTGGTGTCACTTAGAAGAAACAACTACTGGGCACATTGTCCCAGCATCTTCACTCCAAGCTCCCCTTCATCAAGGAGCCTCCCCTGACCCTCAGCGGCCGGAAGAGAAGCCGCCTCTCCTTCCCTAGAGATCAATGCAGGGCACTCCGTGGGATGGAAGATTGTCTGAGATTTCAATAGTCACTGCAGATGCAGGCAGAGAGGGGGGCAGGGGATGAGCGAATAGAGGTCCAAGGCGTCTGGACATTACTGTGCAGGTAACTCACCTTGGGGTGGGGCCGTGTTCATTCCAGCACGGCTGAGGTAGAATTGGGGAGAGCCTGTTTCTAATCAGCTCCCCGGTGTGGACAGTGCTGAGGGTCTGAGCTCACTCTGAGCGACCAAGTTTACAGGAATGATGGAAAAACTCAAAGTGGGTGGCAGATGCCAAGACTTCTCTAATGTGAGGAAGTGATGGGGGAAGATGTTATAAAATGATCACCTGCACAGCTCGTTGCCTCGGAAGGACTGTGTTCTTAGAGATGCTCACAATGGGTCAGGTGCCTTTCTTTCTTCCCCATAGCACTTACTCCATGCTGGGGTACCCGGGTCTGGGAGTGGCATCAGCGCCCAAACCCTTGAGATAGAAAACTCAGATTTATTCTCCATGCCTCCTTTTTCTCAACTCCACATCAGACTTACTATTTTCACCACTGGTTTGGGTTATCTGTTCCTTGGCACGGAAAATTGGAAAAGGTCCTTAATGTATGTCAGGCACTGTGTTAGGTATTGGGACTCTTTGCTCCTCACGGAGTTTAAACCTTGCTGACCCAGCAATCTCTGTGCAGGTAAGCAAACTCTGGTCTCCCTGATTTTGCTATACAAATGACAATATAGAACATATTGATAGAAACAGCAGTATACCAATATAAAAATATACTGGTAAGTGCTAGAGGTTTGAACAGCAAACAGAATTGAGTAGAAGAAGAGAACTCTTGGGACTTGTACAATCAGAGAAAGTCAGCAAGGAACCAGGAACTGGGCTGAATGGGCAGGATTGGTGTGGGGACGGGTGCTGGGAAGAGCAGGCATTTTCATCCTGAGCCTGGAGGGTGTCATGGGCTGGTTGGGGAGAGAGTTCCCACCCAAGGAAGTGTGTAAGTGAAATGACTGGAAAAACCAATAGGAAGCAGAAGATAAAGGGTCTTGAGGTCACAGGAAAGGTTTGGACCTCATTTTCTAAGCAAGAAGATGGTCCTGAAGATTTACAAACCACAGGTGAGCCATGGTGAAAAGTGCAAGGAACCAGACAGTGGAGGAACATGCACTGGATTCATACAGCATGCGGGGACTCCAATGGGGGCATCTGGAAATAATGTTCAAGCAGATAAAGAAGGGTCTTTCACTCCACGTTACCCCTTCTCTCCTGCCCCAGTCCTGCCTCTTCTGTTTCAGCATTTTCTTTCTTTTTCTTAGATTTTATTTTATTTATTTGTTTATTTTAACTTGGCCACGCCATGCAGCATGTGAGATCTTAGTTCCCTGACCAGGGATCGAACCTGAGGCCGCTGAGTTGGAAGTGTAGTGTCTCACCCACTGGACTGCCAGGGAAGTTCCTGTTTCAGCACTTTCGGGCCTCCAGAGCCATGATCTTCTCTTCCTGACCCACGTTCCCTGTGCTGGGCCCAGTGACGAAATGCTGCCTGGCAGCTGGCAACCCAATGGGTGGGCACCTGCCATCACAAGCCCCCTGGCAGCTGCTTCCTGGTGATATGAGGGCTTCTCCATTCCTGTTGCTTGTTTTGCCTGTTTGATCCTTCATGCTCTACATGCTAGCATTAGTTCACCAGTGACTGCCAAGTTTGACCCTCAAGTGAGCCCTGCCGGGAAGACAAAGTCAAGTGTCCCTGAAGCAGAAACATCCCTGGCTTCTGGAAGAGATGCTCTGTAGTGACAATTGTGCGGTGCTTTCCTCTTCAAAGCCCTCCGCGAATACTACCTAATTAACCCTCCCCGAATACCTGGAAAGCTGGGAAGCATCTCTGAACCTGGTTTCAAGAGAGGAGATGGGAAGCTGAAACCCTCCACTAGAAAGGCTGAGCTTGACGCCCAAACTGGCAAGTAAGAACCTGGCCTCCCCATCACAGAGCCAAGGAAGAGACTCAACACCAAAATGTTCCATTTATTGCCAGGATCCCAGGCAGCGCCTCCTTGTAAGTCTCAGCAGAGCATCGGGAAGGCAGTGCATATTCATACAGGAGGCAGGGGGTCGAGTGCTGGATTTAGGAGACTAGCTGTAGGAACTCTCTGTATTCTGAATCCCTCTTCTGTCAAAGGAGCCCTATTAGTCTGTGATTCCCATCACGTAACAACACTAAAACGATTCACGCAAAGAGTGCTCAGAAAATGAACTCTAAAGAGGTCCTACAATGTGGATCATTTGAGCAGCTGGGGAAAACAGTCTTAACCAGATGAGTCCTCATCTTCCTTTTTTACGAAATTTCTACCTCTTCTGCCACGTCCCCACCGACAACAGTGTCCATCGTTACCTCTCTGAGCAATGTCCTTTGGATCTCTTTCCCCTCCCCCATCAAAGCCACTTCAGAAACAACCTCACTGCCGCCAAGGTTAGAAGAGAATTAAAGCTAAGTGTAAGCCATCCAGGGAGACTCTGCATTTCAACAGGGAACACATGCCTCTGGGGTTCCAGCCACTGGGAACTAACCTGCAGAGGCATCTGGGTGACAGGACCTTGACACTACACACCTTTGAGTTGTTGTTGTTAAGTTGTGTTGAACCTTTGTTGTTGTTGTTCAGTCGTGTTCAACCCTTTGCAACCTCATGGACTGCAGCACGCCAGGCTTCCCTGTCCTTCACCGTCTCCTGGAGTTTGCTCAAACTCAAGTCCATTGAGTCGGTGATGCCCTTCAACTACCTCAGCCTCTACTGTCCTCTACTCTTCCTGTCCTGAATCTTTCCCAGCATCAGGCTTTTTGCATCAGGTGGCCAAAGTATTGGAACTTCAGCATCAGTCCTTCCGATGAATATTCAGGGTTAATTTCTTTTAGGATTGACTATTTTGAACTCCTTGCTCTCCAAGGGACTCTCAAGAGTCTTCTCCAGCACCACAGTTTGAAAGCTCAACCTTCTTTATGATCTAACTCTCACATTTGTACTTGACTACTGGAAAAAACATAGCTTTGACTAGATGGACCCTTGTCTACAAAATGCTGTTTCTGCTTTTTAATATGCTGTTTAGATTTGTCATAGTTTTTCTTCCAAGGAACAAGCGTCTTTTAATATCATGGCTGCAGTCACCTTCCATGGGGATTTGGGAGCCCAAGAAAATAAAGTCTGTCAATGTTTCCACTTTTTCCCCAGCTACTTGAGTGCTTAGTTGGATCCAAGCCCTGTTGTAAAGGAAGCCTGATGCTGTGGTTAAGAGCATGGCCCCCGGGCCTCCTACCACCAAGACACTGCTTCATCTCTCTGTGCCTGTTTCTTCTCAAAAATGGGAATAGTAACTTATCCCCTGAACGTGCTATAATGCCACCATAAATTAATGCACATACAGTACATAGCATAATGCCAGCACTAATAAACATCAAAATATAGCTTGGCTTTTTTTTAAAGATTTTTTTGATGCAGACCATTTTTTTTTTTTAAAGTCTTTATTGAATTTGTTACAGTATTGCTTCTGTTTTATGTTTTGGCCACAGGCATATGGGATCTTAGGCATATTTGGGCATATGGGATCTTAGCTCCCCAACCAGGGATCGAACCTGCACCCCCTGCATTGGAAGGAAGACTGGGGGGGAAGTCTCCAGCTTGTATTATGACAGGCACTCTCCTTGCAGTAACAAGTGTGTATTACACAGGTTTGGCATGGGCACTAGTTCCAGTCCCACTTACAGACAGAAACTGAGCATGGGAGTGAACACACAGCTTGGTCACACAGTTGGTCAGCGGTGGAGCTGGGCCCTCACCCGGCAACAGGGCTGGTCCTTACCCCACGCTGCGCTGCCCCAGCCTCACCGTGCACCAGGGCCCTGGGAGACGTGGGAGACGGGCACCAGGCCGCCACTTGGGCTGGGTGAGAGGAACTTGAGTTCAAGCCATGCCTCCACAGCAAATACACCAAGGAAGCTCTCTCTTCCTCCTATCTTGGCATCTCCATCTTTAACACAGACACAAGCCACCCTTGCAGGTGGCCAGGAAGATCAAATAACTGGGCAAGGGGTTTTGAAAATTCTCAAGAGCTCTCTTTTGAAATTTAAGGGATATTTATGATCCACTGCAGGACGAGGGGCTGGAAGGCCATGGAGGTCACTTGTGCTTCCAGGGGTCCTTGTTCATGGAAGCAAACGGCTGTTAGACAAACCTGGTCGGAGCTGGGCCCAAGAACAACCCCACACCACAAATTCTACTGTGGGTCCCAGAGTGCAGGACTGCCCCGGGCCCCGTAAACCAAGAACCTACCCCATTGCAGACACCTGTGAGGCTGACCTTCCCTTGCTCCCAAGAGCTCCTCCCAGGCCAGGCATCCCCTGGGAAGGCCCTTGGACTGTGGCCCCTGGAGGTCCCAAAGGGGTCAACATGAGAGGTGGGCCCTGCAGCGTCTGCAGGCCCCTGTGTCCTTGGCCCCCAGCACGGGGCTTGATCAGCTCTGCTGCACCATCTGTTTTAGGCCAGATGCACACTGAGGTCCTCAAGGCACATGGACTGTCCAGGTCAGCACCCAGCTGTGGGGTCTGGAGAGAATGCACCAATCGGGCCTTTGGAGAAATTCACTCGATTCTCGGTTACCCAGTGTTCTCAGTGTGCAGACTTTTAAATCCCCAAAGGCAAGTGACCCACACTGCTATGGGATGTTAAGGGTATGCAAATGCATTTTCAAATGACTGCATTCTTTGATGGGAGCAAATTTGCTTTCACAGCTAATCGGAAGAATTCCTTTTAAAAATCGTTACTTTTTTATCCTGTGTTTTGATTAACAAAAGCCACCAACCCCGGCTCCTGAATGAGAACAAAGGACAAAGGGCGGCCCTGAGAAGACAGTATCCAGCCTGAAGTCGGGGTCCCTCCTCCACCTGCAGCCGCCCTGGGGTGTGACGAGCTAAGGCTACCGGGTCCAGGGTTGATGACATTGCAGCTTCCAGCTGCTCTGGGGTCTTCACACCATCAAGTTGCTCACTGGCTCCTCTGAATGCTATTTCCTGTGTTCACAGCTTGATTTTGCTGCAATTTGCACATATTTTACCACTCATGAGTAATGCCCCATTCATATCTGTAACAAGCCACTCAATGGCAAAGGTGAATGATTTGCCCAAACTTGTATACATTTTCTGACACCTATTTCCCACTGTTTTTCTGCCTGCCAACCCCAGCTCAGGGTCTGTGTCTTTTGTCACAGTATCACCATTTAACCATATCAGGTATGCTCTGCGTGCCCAGCTCTCTAGCAAGTGAACAGAAACATAATGTTCCTGCCATGTTGATTTAGCATCTAAGCCGAGAGATCAAGAGAAGAAACAAACAGTAGAAGGGTATGTCCCTATCACGCTGAGGTCAGACCATGGTTAAACTCGGTCTGATGTCTTCCCTGAACACTCCCCCTACAGCTGCTTCACTAAGGGAGATGACTGTGGGGAGAGGTTTAAATTTATTCTTTTTTCCTGAAATAAGATTACCACTCTATTTGGGACATCCCCTAAAACAGTCTCCTGGTCTCAGCAGCCTTGTTTATCCACCCTAAGCCACGACTCTTGTCCCCTTTGGTCTGCTACCCTCATTCCATCCTCCAAGGAGAGTATTCCTCCCACACAATTTTATTTGAAATTGCATCAAGAAGAATAAAATACCTAGAGATAAATTTAAGTAAAGACAGGAATGACTTGTACATGGAAAACTGTAAGGCACTGATGAACGAAACTGAAGAAGTCCCAAATACATGGAAAGATATTCCATGCTTACAATTTGAAAGAATTAAAGCTGTTTTTTTTTTTTTTTTAAAAAAGTCAGCATTAACCAAAGCAATTTACTGTATCAATGTAATCCCTATCAAACTTCCAACAGAATTTCTCACAGAAATAGGACAAACAATCCTAAGATTTACATGGACCCACACAACATCCCAAACAGCCAAAGAAATTGAAAAAGAAAAAAAAAAAAAGAACAAAGTTGGCAACATCATGCTTCCTGGTTTCAAACTGTATTATAAAGCTATAGTAACCAAAACAGAGTGGCATTGGCCAAAACAGACACATAGAAGAGAGTCCAGATGTAAAACCACACCTATATGGTCAATTAATTTTTTAAAAAAGAGCCAAGAATGTATAATAGGGAAAGGGCAGCCTCTTCAAAAAATATTGTTGGGAAAACTGGACAGACACATGCAAAAGAATGCAACTGGACCACTATCTTGCACCGTACACAAAAATCAACTCAAAATAGATTAAAAACTTGAACATAAGACATGACACCATGAAACTCCCTGGAGAAAACCTATTGGGTAAATTCCTTGACATGCAACCTGGTGATAATATTTTGGATTTGACCCCAAAAGCAAAGGCAGCAAAAGCCAAAATAATCAAGTGGGACTACATTAAACTAAAAAGCTTCTGCATAACAAAGGAAACTATCAACAAAATGAAAAGGCAACCTATAGAATGGGAGAAAATATCTGAAAATCATCTATATGATAAGAAGTCAATATCCAAAATATATCAAGAACTTACATAACGCATAGGATAAAATCCAATTACAAAATAGGCAGAGGATCTGAATAGACATTTTTTTAAATAAGATAAACAAGTGGCCAACAGATACATAAAAATGTGCCCAATATCACTAACCATGAGGAAAATGCAAGTCAAAAGTACAATGAGACATCACCTCACATCTATCAGAATGGCAATTATCAAAAAGAGGAGAAATAACAAATCTTGTGAAGAAGAACTAAAGACCCTCCTGATGAAAGAGGAGAGTGAAAAAGTTGGCTTAAACCTCAACATTCAGAAAACTAAGATCATGGCATCCGGTCCCAACACTTCATGGCAAATAGATGGGGAAACAGTGGAAACAGTGGCTAACTTTATTTTTCTGGGCTCCAGAATCACTGCAGATGGTGATTGCAGCCATGAAATAAAAAGACACTTACTTCTTGGGAGGAAAGTTATGACCAACCTGCTGCTGCTGCTGCTGCTGCTAAATCGCTTCAGTCGTGTCCANCAGTGGAAACAGTGGCTAACTTTATTTTTCTGGGCTCCAGAATCACTGCAGATGGTGATTGCAGCCATGAAATAAAAAGACACTTACTTCTTGGGAGGAAAGTTATGACCAACCTGCTGCTGCTGCTGCTGCTGCTAAATCGCTTCAGTCGTGTCCAACTCTGTGCGACCCCATAGACGGCAGCCCACCAAGCTTCCCCGTCCTTGGGATCCTCCAGGCAAGAACACTGGAGTGGGTTGCCATTTCCTTCTCCAATGCGTGAAAGTGAAGTCGCTCAGTTGTGTCTGACTCCTAGCGACTCCATGGACTGCAGCCCACCAGGCCCCTCCGTCCATGGGATTTTCCAGGCAAGAGTACTGGAGTGGGTTGCCATTGCCTTCTCCGATGACCAACCTAGACAGAATATTAAAAAGCAGAAACATTACTTTGTCAACAAAGGTTTTCTAGTCAAGGCTATGGTTTTTCCAGTGGTTATATATGGATGTAAGAGTTAGACTATAAAAAAGCTGAGTGCTAAAGAATTGATGCTTTTGAACTGTGGTGTTGGAGAAGATTCTTGAGAGTCCCTTGGACTGCAAGGAGATCCAACCAGTCCATCCTAATGGAGATCAGTCCTGGGTGTTCATTGCAAAGACTGATGTTGAAGCTGAAACTCCACTACTTTGGCCACCTGATGCGAAGAGCTGACTCATTGGAAAAGACCCTGATGCTAGGAAAGATTGAGGTCAGGAGGAGAAGGGGACGACAGAGGATAAGATGGTTGGATGGCATCACTGACTCAATGGACATGAGTTTGGGTGAACTCTGGGAGTTGGTGATGGACAGGGAGGCCTGGCATGCTGCGGGTTCATGGGGTCGCAAAGAGTCGGACACAATTGAGCGACTGAACTGAACTGAACTGAACAAGTCTTGGTGAGGATGTGGAGAAAGGGGAACTCTTATGCTCTGTTGGTGGGAAGGCAAACTGATGCAGCCACTATGGGAAACAGTAGGAAATTTTCTTGAAAAATTAAAAATAGAGCAACAATATGATTCAGCAATTTCACTTCTGGGTACTTATCCTAATAAAACAAAATCACTATCTGGAAAATGTATCTGCACCTGCATGTTCACTGCAGCATTATTTACAATAGCCAATATATGAAAGTAACCTAAGTGTCCATCAGTGGATGTATGGATTTTTAAAAAATATGATACATAATTCCTGAAATTCTGCTATTTGCAACAGCATGAATGGATCTTGAGGGCATTGTGTTAAATGAGATAAGCAGCTCGAAGGTTTTATGAATAAGATTACATGTAGAAACTGTTTAGGGAATTCCTTGGTGGTCCAGTGGTTAGGATTCTATGCTTTCTGAAATTCTGCTATTTGCAACAGCATGAATGGATCTTGAGGGCATTGTGTTAAATGAGATAAGCAGCTCGAAGGTTTTATGAATAAGATTACATGTAGAAACTGTTTAGGGAATTCCTTGGTGGTCCAGTGGTTAGGATTCTATGCTTTCACTGCAGGAGGCATGGGTTTGATCCCTGATTAAAGAACTAAGACTCCACACGGCACCTAGTGCTGCCAAAAAAAAAAAAAGTTTTAATGTGTATGCTTGGTTCATTTCTCTGTCTTATCTGGTACCTTGTATCCTATAATGACTAAATCCCTGAGTTAGAGGATGAGACTGACAGTACTTTACAAAGGTCTTATGACTCATCACATCACAAAGGTGAGACGGAAACTCTTCTGACCTCAACATCTGTGTCACGTTTTGCCCAGGATCCTGCTGTCATTTCCGTGTGGCTCTGGAGATCAATAAGGGAGGAGTCAAAACTCTTCTCCAGCATGTTCCGTGCTTCTAGAATCTTCTCTTATCACCTCTATTTCTGAAGCAGAGTCCAGTTAATAAGTCAGCATGGGGTATGAGTATAACTTTTTCTTTAAGATTTGACAGTAGTCCAGTGGTCCAGTGGTCCAGTATTTAAGAATCTGTATTCCAATGCGAAGGATGCAGATTCAATCCCCGGTCAGGAACTACGATTCCACAGGCTGCAGGTCAACTAAACCCGTTAGAGAGAAGCCCACATGCTGCAACTGAAGATCTTATGTGCTGCAGCTAAGACCCAACACAGATAAAAAATAAATTAATTAATTTTTTAAAAAAGCAAGAGGAGGAGAATATTTTCACCACTAACTTGTAGGTTTGCTTTTCTTCTTTGGATTATATTTTAGAAAAATAAAAAAGCAATGCTTCTGGGTTGTAGCTGTGAGCGCTCATTAGCTTGATCATCAGAAAGCACTCGTTAAGCCCTAATTGGGCCAGGTGCTTCAATTAGAGATGGCACCATCAAATGCAGAGTTGTAGGAAGCTTCTCATTGTACTCCTAATGGAAAGACACATGTGTCTGAGGAGGGTTTAACTTCACATATTTGCAAGTATGTTCGTTCCCAGGGGATTTGTTTTGTGTGAGTCTCCAGATAGCAAGATGGAAGATGAGAGGGAAGAGGGGGGGAGGGTAGAGCTGCTTGCTTGCAAACAGACACTGGTGTCTATCACTAAAGTATAGATATGCACATATCTATATTCCCCTGAAATAAGTCCTCTAATGAAAGCATCTCCCCCTGGAGAGTAGCATATTTAATTAGAATGGATTTATGTACGCCTTGACTCACCAGGATAGCCTCCAGAGATGAATATCTTGTTATGGGAAAGCCCAAGAGGTGCAGCCGCCAATCTTCCTCCAGCAGAATCTGCACATTCCCAACTAACTGTAGGTACAGGGCGTTCTGCTTCTAATAAAGACACAGATCCTGAGTCACTGGCTTCTGCTCATTTTTGAAGAATAGTCCCGAAGAACCTGAGTATCCCTCCTTTCACCATATTAGGTAAACCAACTTCTGTGGTCAATGTTGAAGCTCCAAGAACCTACCTGGCTTGCCCCTTAACTGTTGTAATTAGCAAGAATGAGAAGCCTCATTTTTACCCAAATTCATATCATGTTGGATTTCTAAATGGAAAGCACATAAATCCTCTACATGGAAATATTTATTTCTTTCCCCTATAACCAAAAAGTCCCTCTGATCATGCCTCATTTAGATCCAATTTTTTGTTGTTGTTAACATATTCTAGAAAACAAAAGTTTTCTTTAAAATAAGGTTTCTGCATTTCAGATTATTACATAAAAAGGAAAAATAATGATTTGAAAGGGATGATACTTTATACAGTTTCAGTTTTTAAAACTGAAAACAGTGGATAAACAGGTTAATATATTAAATAATGGAAGTGAATACTGGAATATTAAAATATCTTATGTTTGCACAGCCCCTCTAAACCGACAAAAATCTTGGGAATCTTTCCAACAGCTCTTTTGAGGAGGGCCCGGGATGTATTACCATCACTCACATTCCACCAGCAAATCATAACTTCCTCTGTTGATTTCAAAACTATGAAATAGAGACTGCAGGTCTATATTATAAAAATTTTAGGTTAAATTGTAGATTGTGTTAAACTAAAATGTGATGGAAATGGCCGTTTATACAGGTATCTCTCATCCCAGCTGTTCTGGTCATTGTTGTTGACTAGTTACTTCTAACCCACAATTTATTCAGTCAATACTAGTCTAGTGTTCATTTAAAAGGGACCACATGGCCATGTGAGAAACGCCTGGGGTCTTGATACAAATGGATTTATCTAAAAAACAGACTCAGACTTCAAAAACAAACTTAAGGTTACCAAAGAGGAAAAGGAGAGGGAGGGATAAATTAGGAGTTTGGGATTAACATATATACCCTACTATAGTCGGACACGACTGAGCGACTGAGCGACTTCACTTTTCACTTTCATGCTTTGGAGAAGGAAATGGCAACCCACTCCAGTGTTCTTGCCTGGAGAATCCCAGGGACTGGGGAGCCTGGTGGGCTGCCATCTATGGGGTCACACAGAGTTGGACACGACTGAAGCGACTTAACAGCAGCAGCAGCAGCAGCATATATAAAATACTCAATAAGCACATACTGTATAGCACAGGGAACTCTACTCAATATTCTGTAACAACCTACATGGGAAAAGTATCTGAAAATGAATGGATATATGCTTAAGTGAATCACTTTGCTGTGCACCTGAAACTAACACAACATTGTAGTCAACTATACACTAAGATAAAATTTTTAAAAAATTTAAAAACAGATGTACAACAAATCTTTTACAAAAGCAAAAATGTTAAAAATTAAAAGGAACCACATGGCCATGTGAGAAGTTCTTGGGGTGTTGGGTCACCCCTCTTGTCCAGCACATGTAATCCATAATAATCTTTTGGTAACTGACCTATTTAGCTGAAACATTTTATATAAAAGAAGTTCAGCAGAATGATTCCTGTCTCTTATTGTACCCCATACACTCCGCTATCCCAATGATCATTTGCAATTCTGGTAAGGTTGTAGAAAACTGCTTTATTGGGAGACTTAACAAATAAACAGAAAGAAAGTCTCCAAGCTTTAACAAAAAGACACAGGCAAAGAACACAGACTGAAATAAGGAATAGGGTGCTCCAGAGGAGAAGGGAACCAGAGTAGCCAACGCCCTCCCAGAGTTCATTATGCCTCTCAAGCTGCTAGTAGAAAAGTTAATTTTTAAATGCTTTGAGGTGATTAAGAAGCTGGGCATCACTCTAAATGTAAATAAGTCCCATTTCATTTCCTGGAAGCTGACTCTGATTGGGGCAGTCACCAGCTACTTAGCCTGCTGATAAATTTCAGATCCATAGTCTGGTTCATAATTAACCCTGTCTTCTTATGAAGTCAAAGCTTAGCACACTCATTTGTAAATACAAGCACAGCCAGAGACCTCAGTGCTCGACAGTTTCACTGGGGAAAAGTTGGTTTATCACAGAAAGCCATATTAAGACCTGAAAGACTTCTTGCGTTGACGATGGAGTGCTGACCAAATATTTGGTGGAAGGTGGTGTCATTTCCTTCAGCCAACAAAGCTGAAAAGTCATTTGAAAGACCATCCTAGAGATGGAGTTTGGGTCCTTTTTTGATACCAGGATTTCAGTCCCTTCAACTTACAGCCTCTGGAAGGAGCCCAGTGAATTATTTATTTCCCACTCACTCGCTCTTTCTCTCTGCGTAGGCTCTATTCATTCCTCTATCTTATCGTAATGAGCCAGGTCACTGCTGAACTGAACTTAAATCACAACCGCTTGGCAGTGCCTGTTTTACAGGCCTGGATGGCCTACTTTATATTGTTTGTACTGAGCTGATGTCGGTGCGCTGGTGTAAGATTGTAGGACTGCTTTACCCTGGGGACCCTCATAAAAATGAGTGGGCTGGCTCATAAAACTGTCCCACTGTGCAAAACTGTAAATAGCTTCCTTAGGGGCACGACAAGTCCAAGGCTGCAAAAAGGGCATACCCTCGGTGCCAGAGACCGGAACTGTCCTGCTAGGATTTGGACCTCCGCAACCCGGCAGGGTCCTGTTTATCCTGGGAATTGTAGCACCGATTGTTTTATCCATGTTTTGCAACTCAACACCATTTCCTCACTCATAGTTCCCTTCTGTTTCCTCTTTGCCACTGTTTGCGGACACAGGAAAAGGCCAGTGGGCTCACACGAGGACAAGGTCCCTGCTGGAGCTCGGTCATGTTGACGAGCCAAGTGATGATCCGTCATTGTCACTGTGTTTACATGAGGGATTAAGTAAATAAACAGTCTCGGTACAGCTGCTGTTTTCACTATCTGCTTTCAAGATTCAGAATGGTGCTCCAGATTAGTTAGACTCTGACCCAGTAGATTGAGCAGAAATGACTTGGGGAATGACTCCGGGCGATACTGTCTGTAAGCCTTCCACTCCCGCACACTGGGACATCCCGAGTTACAGGAAATATTGTCTTCAGCCAGCCACTGGGAACAACAAGCACCTCAATTCAAAACAGCTTCCTCTTCTGAAGCACTGAGGGAAGACTAAAAACTGAGATGCTATCACAGATACAGATTCAGTACAGGAGAAGCAGCACTCTAGCCTCCTGGCTCTTTCACTGATGGGTGCGGTACAAGCCAGCTGCAAATTAGTAGCAATCTCACATTTCATCTTTCCTAAAGCAACTGGACGGAGAAGGCAATGGCACTCCACTCCAGTACTCTTGCCTGAAAAATTCCATGGATGGAGGAGCGTGGTGGGCTGCAGTCCATGGGGTCGCTGAGAGTTGGACATGACTCAGTGACTTCACTTTCACTTTTCACTTTCATGCATTGGAGAAGGAAATGGCAACCCACTCCAGTGTTCTTGCCTGGAGAATCCCAGGGACGGAGGAGCCTGGTGAGCTGCCATCTAGGGGATCGCACAGAGTCGGACACGACTGAAGTGACTTAGCAGCAGCAGTAGTAAAGCAACTGGAACCACTGGGATGGACACACACGAGGACTGGATCTCCATTTCTCAATATAGGGGCCTCACTAATACCATTGGGGAACTTGTTAGAAATGCAAATTATCAGCCTTAAGAATCAGAGACTTTAGGAGTGGGGCCCAGAAAATTGTGCTTAAAAAAGCCCTTCTGGTCATTTCAATGGAGCTAACGTTTGAAAACCAGTGGCCTAGAAAGAGGAAACACAGATCACAGCTCGAGTCTGTCATCAAGCTGCTGTGTGCAAACCCAGGCTCTGCTGCTTGAGGACGAGTTATTTATGTCCCTTAAACCCCAAACTGCATCTGGAAAACAGGGAGGAATAAGCTGCCGGGACCTTTCAGTGAATGTATTCAGCCTATTAAACACTTAGTATAGGGCCTGCTAGTAGAATAGTAAATCTTAGCTCACATTGTTTTAAAGCACTAGAACTGGAACAAAGTATGTGCCTAGTATCTGAAATGCACAAATGAATCCACGAATAAATGACAGGATGACAGATGCTCAACTTGTGCAGAGAAGGAAAATGCTGACAAAAATGCATAACTGGACCTCTGCTTGCAGAGCACAGATGAAAAAAAAATTACACATACTCTTCTTGGAGACCTTGTGAACATCAAATGCATTTGAAAAGTGGGAAAGGGAGAAGGAGAGAAGAAAAAGGTAAAAGGAGGGAATGAGAAAGCCAGGAATTGGAGTTACTTGCTTTCCTGCATTGCATTAGACCCATGACTCTGAGCATCTATTTCCTCCAAGTGGTTCATCTCAGAACCTAAAGTTTCTGATGCCTCGAGGGTCTTTGTCCTCTTCTCATTCACCCATGTCCCTTCAGTTTAAGACCCCTTTTTCCTGATGAAGGAGTAATTTTTGTTTCCCCTAATTCTGCTGCTTGCAAAGGAGGA
Source organism: Cephalophus harveyi (assembly GCA_006410635.1). Taxonomy (NCBI): domain Eukaryota; kingdom Metazoa; phylum Chordata; class Mammalia; order Artiodactyla; family Bovidae; genus Cephalophus; species Cephalophus harveyi. The sequence continues at coordinate 151,931 of SJYT01015651.1, read as the reverse complement.
GGGCTGAGTGGGGAATGCAGGAGTGGGGGGGTTCTGAGAGTACTAGGAGGTGGGACTCCGGAGCTAAAGGGGAGAACCAGAAGATGTCAGTTCGTGGGGTCATCACAGTGAGCATCTGCTCCTGGGATCATAGCGATCATCTGATCATGGCCTGAGAAAACAGTTTCTAAACCAACCCAGGTGTGAAGATAGATCTGGTGAGAAAATGCAAGCCACTTGCTGGAAATCTCTGTGAAAAACCAGTGGAATCCGATAGCTCTGCTGCCTTCATTTTGCTGTGAGAAAAGTCTGCAGTGACTTGATAGATTGAGAAAGGATTTCCCCATGCATGAGGTCATGAATCAACTACAAACCCAAACGGAGACTAAGGGAGACTGTCTGTCATTCAAGCCGATAGTGAATTTCCTCTGCTGGACACGACTACCAAATTCTAGAGAGACTGAGAAAACAAAGAGGCAGCTGCAAAATGTTAAAAGGTAGATCTTTGCCTGAATTTAGCTGGGTATTTTTTCAGTTTTTTGGTCAGAAATCAGGTCCACCCAAGTCAAGGAACAATGAAAGAGAATGGCTTATATAACTGCGAGGTAAAGGCAGCTCTTGTAAGTGAGAATCAGCTCTGTTGCTGTTGCTCTGAAACAAGAGCAACAGCCTTGACCCTGGGCTTAAGTCAACAGAGTTACCTACTGTCAACAAGGTATCTGCAGCATTATCTCAGGGTTACAGCCTGTAACCACGGTCCCACCTTCTCCAAGCCATTCTTATTCAACTCTCTTCATAAAGGCTGTGACTATGAGTCAGGTATAAACTACTCTCTAGTTGGGTTCCTTGCCTGCTTCTCTAATGGACACAGGATGCTGTCTATTGTGGGTGGGAGAAGTCTTACTGAGAGCCTCCCATCACTGCTGTTTTCCAGCCTCTGAAAATATCTGAGCTGACAGCTCTTCTTGATAGATAAAACTCCTTCTCTTCCCAGTCTTTTCTCTCCACCTGGCCCTGGTGAGCAATGTATCGGGTTGGCCAAAAAGTTCAGTTGGGTTTTCCAGCAATGTGTCACAGAAAATTCAAACCAACTTTTTGGCCAACCCAATAAACCCCTTCACAGTCCTCTTTTCCCCCATTCAAGACCATTTTCTCATTAAAAAAGGAATTCCAGCCTGGAGCTTCTAATGCTGAGAGATGATGCCCATCAATGGTTGGGGTTGTTTTTGTCCCCAGAGTGTAGAGCAATGTCTACTGAATGAAAATCCCTTTCTCCTTTATTTTTTGCATAATAGTAATTCTTTATTCATGAGGGCTTTTTATTTCCATGAAAAACACTGAGGTCATTTTAATTTTAATTACACTAGAGTTCCACTGATTTTAACTTCTGTAGTAGTGAGCACAGAAGCTAGAGCTTTACTCACCCATTTCTACTTAAAAAATATATATATATAAAGGAGGAAAAGACGGTTTAAAAGGGTCATGGATTTCATTTAGTTATAACCTTTGGCTGTATCTTACTTCTAATGTTATGAAAACCTGCCCTGCAATTTTATATCCTAATAATTCTCTTATTTTTGTCTAGACCCATTGACTAAAAATATGGTTACAGGAAGTAAACTACAATTAAAAACTTGGCAGTGGATGTTGGTAGAATAATTAGTTTGGGAGACATGGATTGCTGTGGAATAATGGAAGAAACAGAGAACTAATTCTGATACGTATTTAACTGAGTAATCTTGGGCGAATCACTTCACTTCTCTGACCTTCAATTTCTTTCTTTTCTTCTGTACTATTTTGAAGCATAGTTTATTTACAGTGTTGTGTTAGCTTCAGGTGTACAGCAAATGACTTAGTTTTATATATTCTTTTCCATTGTAAGTTATTACAATATATTGAATATAGTTCCTTGGGCTGTACAGTAGGACCTTGTTGTTTGCCTATATTTCATACATTAAAATCACTTCAGTATTTTTTTTAAGTTTTCTTTTTTAAACGTGGACCATTTTTTAAAGTCTTCATTGAATTTGTTACAATACTGTTTCTGCTTTATGTTTTGGGGTTTTTTGGTCAAGAGGCATGTGTGATTTTAGTTCCCAGACCGGGAATCAAACCGGCACCCCCTACCTTGGAAGGTGGAGTCTTAACCCCTGGACCACCAGGGAAGTCCCCAAATCTCTTCATTCTTATCTCCAACCCTCCTCTCTGAGGTCTTTACTGGATTCTCCATCCAGAATCACCAGGTCTGTTCTACATAGAAAATCACTCCCAGCTGCTCTACAAAAGCTATTAGACCTAAGAGAAAGAAAGGAGTAGTCTTAATCACTGGACCTCCAAGGATGTCCCTCCCAGAACTTTTAGAGGGCAGTGTGTAATCTAAGGTAGGAAAGACAAGCTCCGTACTAAACACATGTCCAGGAACTCCACCTGCCCTGGGCTCTCATTTTGCAGACTGTGGAGGTGAGGGCGGAGGTGGAGGTACAGGTACAAGGAGGGTGAGCACCTGGCCCGGGAGTCACCTGAGCATGCGCAGGGCAGGTGGGTCGCCTGGTGGCCCTTTGCAGACCCAGCCACACAGGGCTCCTCCACCTACGAGAGGAGAGCCTGCAGCGCCACGGGAGAGCTGGTAATTTTGCGACCAGCAAATGAAAGGGCAGAGAAAAAGCACCAGGAAACCTTTCATTCCGAGGTATCTCTAATTTGTGCAATTATGTAAATGCATTATGCAGCCCTCCTGGAGTCGGTACTGCTGCCTGACAAGGCCAGCTTGGACTGCTGCTCCGTTTTGTGTTGGAAGGCTGGGAGTGAAGGAGGGGGGTTGAGGAGGAGGGGAGATGGGGTCAGAGGAGAAGGCCTTATTCAATTCAAATATTTCATACTTTTGGAATCTTTTATTTCTGCTCCATTTTCTAAATTTTAGGCTGCAGCAGAATGTGACTTTTCGTTGTATGCCACATCCATTTTGCGATAAATCTTATACAGATTGACAGACCCTAAATAGAGTTATTTCTGTGCCACAGGCAAGATCAAAGAAGGCCAGTGGATGATTTGACAATAATGGGGAGAGGGGCAGATTGCACCCCTGCTGGAGGAAGACTGGGGGAGGGGATGCTGACCCCGTGGGAATGGCACCAGCCAGCTCTTGGCCACTGTAAAGATAAATAATAGGTCCCTGACTCTGGTTTCTCCAGTGATGGTGGTAAAATGTCCAACTGAAATTAACACACAGGATAGTAACAGCCTTTGTCACCACTTGGTAAAAGCAGTTAGTAGTTTTTTAAAATGTCTTGACTTGAGACTCATTGTGCTTTGTTTCTAGAAGTGTCAGAACTAGATTGGAGGTCATGTAACATCTCAACTCTGCTAAAAACTCTCCTTTGTTTTATCTACAGTTTCTTTTTTTTTTTCTTTAAGTATTTATTGAATTTATTACATTAGTGCTTCTGTTTTATGTTTCTTTTGTTTTGTTTTGGCCAGGAGATATGAGGGATCTTAGCTCCCCAGACAGGGATCGAACCCTCATCCCCCTGCATTGGAAGGCGAAGTCTCAACCACTGGTCTGTCCCATTGTCTACAATTTCCAAGCAGGTTTTTTGACCTCATTCCCTGAAGTGTGAGCCTAAGTTCAGCTGGAGCTCACAGAAAGAAGGTGAAGTATTACCTGGGTGTCCACGAAGGGGGCTTAGGTCAGGTGAACCCTCTCTGGAAGCCTCAGGCGCTAAGAGGCAGGGCTGTGGTGGAGCCAAGGCGAAGGCCTCGGCTTAGGCCTGGAAAGCAGGCTAGACTAGAAGACTGCAGGAACACTGAACTGGGCTTCCCTCATAGCTCAGTTGGTAAAGACCTGCCTGCAGTGCAGGAGACCCTGGTTTGATCCCTGGGTTGGGAAGATCCTCTGGAGAAGGGTATGGCAACCCACGCCAGTATTCTAGCCTGGAGAATCCCCATGGACAGAGTACCTTGGCAGGCTACAGTCCATGGGGCCACAAAGAGTTGGACATGACTGAGTGACTAAGCACAGCATGGGGACTAGATGGTGGAAGAAAATAGGAACCTGGCAGCAGGTACCAGAAGGCTTACAATTATTACATTTGTGCCTCAGTCCATCAGTCAGTTCAGCCACTCAGTCGTGTCCGACTCTGCAACCCCATGGACTGCAGCACACCAGGCTTCCCTGTCCATTACCAACTCCCAGAGCTTACTCAAACTCAGGTCCATGGAGTTGGTGATGCCATCCAACCATCTCATCCTCTGTCATTCCCTTCTCCTCCCGCCTTCAACCTTTCCCAACATCAGGGTCTTTTCAGTGAGTCAGTTCTTCTCATCAGGTGGCCAAAGTATTATGTTTGTGCCTCAAAACATCCCAAAAGTTATTTTTTAATCTCTATTTTATAAATGAGGATATAGGCTCAAAAAGTTCAGAGATTCAGTCAAGGTCATGAGATATAGAGCAAGGGCTTAGCCCCAGGCAGTGCTCTCCTGGATGGTGATAAAGGCTGCCGAATAGAATGAATTCAGGGTTCCTTTAGGTGGGAAATCATCCCACAGATCCTCCTCCATAGAGGAAGGAGGGCCAAGCCTTGCCCTGGAGGGGCTCACAGTCTCGTGGAACAGGCAGGAGACAAAAGTCACCCAGTTACCCACCTGAAGAGAGCAGCAGATGGGTGGCTTCGAGAAGAAGCAAAGGTCACAGACGAGCTCACCTGGGAGAAGAAAGCTGAGGGAATCCACTGTCTGGAGCTCAGACCCATCAGGGGAAGAGGTGGCAGGGAGGCTGGAGGGGGAAGGTGGGTTTGGAACTTCTCATCCTGGCACACACACCAAGATCTTTATCTTAAAGGGTGAGGGGAGCACTTGGGGAGATTTAAAAGCAGGAAAATGGACTTTCCTGGTGGTCCAGTGGTTTAAGACTCCACACTTCCTCTGTAGGGGGCATGTAATAGACCCCTGGCCAGGGAACTAAGATCCCACATGCCACTGGGTGAGACTAAAAATTGAGAAAAGATTCAAAGCAGGAAATTGACTGGGCTATGTTTGCCTTTTAGACGATCCCCCTGCCCCAGGGATGGAGAATGGATTCAGGGCTGCTTTGAGCATAGAGGTTGCCACCTCCTCCTACATCCCCACTTCCTTATTCCTGACAGATTTTGTTCCATTGGCGTGATGCTTAAGCTGCATTGATCCTTCCAGAAATAACCACACCCTGACCCCCTCACCCCCACCCCTTGCCCCTCTCACCCTGTTCTCGGCATTACCTGGTCTTCCTTGCCCTTAGGCTCCTGTGTGGGGTCAGCCTTAGGCAGCACCCCAGCTGGGTTTCCTCCTGGCCCCAGCTCCCACCTGCAGGGCTTTCCCATGACTATGACTCATTTTGTTTCCGTGACACAGCTCTCTCTGCGGACCTCAGCCACAGGGGTGGCACCATCTTCCCATAATTACTGGTCCCTGGGAGCTTCACCATTCTTTATTGGCCTCCTTAACCCTACCCACCCCTCAGTAATTTGCCCCCTTTCTGTTATCGTTGTTCATTCACTCAGTTGTGTCCAACTCTTTGTGATGCCATGGACTGCAGCACACCAGGCTTCCCCGTCCTTCACCATTTCCCAGAGTTTCCTCAAACTCATGTCCATTGAATCAGTGATGCCATCCAACCGTCTCTGTCATCCTCTATTGTCTCCTTCTCCTCCTGCCCTTATTTAATCTTTTTGAAATTGAGTATGCTATGTGATTCCTGCGGAGACTATATACTACTCCATCCCCATATTCAGAGGACAATTAGTCTAGGGTAGTCACGATTTGTCTAAGCCAATCAGCATTCGACATTACCTTGACCACTGTTCTTGGTCCAGTGATTGGCAAGAGCTTTCTCTCTCTCTCTCTCTCTCTCTAACATGTGATTTACATCGCATGAGGCACAACAGATGCCACCATAATAAAGCTGATCCTAAGAAGCTGGAAAGTGGAAGGTCATAGTTTTTCCCGTCATGGTTCAGCTACTGGTGATGCTATGCTTGGAGTCAGCTCTACCTTTGGACTCCCAGTTATTTGAAATAATACATTTTCCTTTGTGTAAGTCAGTTTAGTCAAAGCTACCCCACTCCAGTACTCTTGCCTGGAAAATCCTATGAATGAAGGAGCCTGGTAGGCTGCAGTCCTTGGGGTCGCTAAGAGTCGGACATGACTGAGCGACTTCACTTTCACTTTTCACTTTCATGCATTGGAGAAGGAAATGGCAACCCACTCCAGTGTTCTTGCCTGAAGAATCCCAGAGACGGGGGAGCCTGGTGGGCTGCCGTCTATGGGGTCGCACAGAGTCAGACACGACTGAAGCAACTTAGCAGTAGCAATATGGTTTTTCCAGTAGTCACGTATGGATGTGAGAGTTGGACCATAAAGATAAGCGCTGAAGAATTGATGCTTTTGAACTGTGGTGTTGGAGAAGACTCTTAAGAGTCCCTTGGACTGCGTGGAGATCCAACCAGTCCATCGTAAAGGAAATCAGTCCTGAATATGCATTGGAAGGACTGATGCTGAAGATGAAACTCCAATACTTTGGCCACCAGTTGCAAAGCACTGACTCCTTGGAAAAGACCATGATGCTGGGAAACAGTGAAGGCAGGAGGAGAAGGGGACATCAGAGGATGGTTGGATGGCATCACTTGACTTTGAGCAAGCTCTGAGAGTTGGTGATGGACAGGGAAGCCTGGAATGCTGCAGTCCATGGGGTTGCAAAGAGTCGGACATGACTGAGTGACTGAACTGAACTGAAGTCAGTTTAGGATAAGTATTTCTATCACTTGCAGCCCAAAAGCATTACCTGGTTATACTAAGGGGGAAATGAATGGAATCAAAAAGATAGAAAAGACTATCAAAGTTGTCTAAGCCATAAAAAGAAAAGAAAAACAAAAGGAAAGAGAGAGAGAGAAAAAAAGCACTTTGACTGGCAGTGACAGAGGGAGAAAGGAGAGGACAAAAGCTTGGTAGGTTTGTCTCCACAAATTACATGAGTGGCAGATACAGGTCTCCATACCACTGATTCAGGCGAAGGCCAAAATGATGGGTAGAAATGAACTGTATACATAGAAACAGTTAAGCTTCTAAATGTTATGTTATATATGCATAGGTGCTAAGTCACTTCAGTCACATCCAACTGTTTGAGACCTGCCAAGCTTCTGCTCCATGGGATTCTCCAGGCAAGAATACTGGAGGGGATTGCCATGCCCTCCTCCAGAGGATCTCCCCAACCCAGTGGTAGAACCCACATCTCTTACATCTCCTGCATTGGCAGGTGGGTTCTTTACCACTAGCACCACCTGGCAAGCCCTATGTTATATATATTACCATAATCTTTAAAAACATAATTTTTAAAAAACAAAATATGCCAAAAAAAGCCAAAATGATGGGTAAAAATTGTCACTGGTTATCTCAATACCTAGATAATCCAAGCTGAATGTGTCAGGAGTCAGATAGGAACATGGTATAAATGATACAAGCAGTCATCTCAAAGATGGCTTTATGACTTCAGGTCATAAAATGCTGTTTCAGCTTTGTCAGATGTTAGTGTCAGAATTTGGGGACATGGTCCTCCATCTGCTGCAAACACTCTGTCACTAGATATTCTAAGGGTGCACACTCATGGTACCTGGTGTTACAGCATTTCTGTCACCTGTAATGGGATTTTCTGTAAATAAAAGCCACCCATTTCACATTTGAAGTCCTCTGGGTGTGGTGTTTTGTGTTTTATTTTTATAAAACCTGTTCTACACCTCCTTTAAATTTTTGTTGAGGTGAATAATTCTTTTATAAAACAAATAATCACATTCTTGATATGTGGGTTCAAATATATAAATCCCTATTTTTTGCCCTCAAAATTTTCTTAAAACAGCACATAGCTTTACACAAGCAACTTCTTGAAGTGACCTTAATCAGTGAACACATATTTATTGTTTCTAGATATTTTAAGATACTTCTCCAGGTATGCTAAGGGCAAATCGGCCTCAAATACTTTCTCAACAGTCTAGTTAAAAGGGTGAAATAAAGTAAGCTTTACTAGAGACCAAAGAAACATGGTAAGTGAAACATGCATTAAAAGATGCACAAGATCTCTGGAACTTCGCAGAGATCAGACTGATCAAGATGATCAGATAGGACAGATACTATGGATTGACTGCGCAACTCTCTTCCTAAATGCCTTCTTGAACACCCATGCCAGAGCCGCTACCTGCGCTTCTCAGACTCATGGGCAGCTGTGGTGCCTGGATACGATCTTAGGTGCTGCCCTCACAGACGTCCCCTCCATGACAAAGAAGCTGCACACGTAGCTGGGTTATTCTTGCTGATAGAGTGGTGACGGTGGTTGAAACTCTCATGTCCTTTCGCTGGTGTCAGAGATGTTAAGGTACCTGAAAATATACGTGATAGTTACTCAGTCATGTCTGACTTTTTGAGATCCCATGGACTGAAGCCTGCCAGGCTCCTCTGTGCATGGAATTCTCTATGGAATACTGGAGTGGGTTGCCATTCCCTTCTCCAGGGGATCTTCCCCAGCCAGGGACTGAACCCAGGTCTCAAGCATTGCAGGCGGATTCTTTACCATCTGAGCCACCAGGGAAGCCCAAGAAACCCGAGGTTGTGGCAATGTCTCCTGAATGCTGTGGTCGACAGCTGTGTAGCATCCAGACCCGGTTTTCCAACTAAGTTATTCAATACTGGCTAATAAATCAGTTTCTGCTTAAACTAGCTAAGGAGACCTAAATCCTGACACAGGAAATCAAGGAAGACTTTATAAAGAGAACAAGGAATCTGGGCTAAGCCTTTGAAAATTGGGTAGAATTTGAATAATTGAAAAGAAGAGAAGAGGAAATTCCAGGTGACAAGAGACAAAAAAGCAGTGGAAACAATATGTGCAGAAAATAGTCAATAAGACAGAAGAGAGGGCTGACAGTGAAGAGATGTAGAAATAAGAGGGAAGGAGAGTCCAGCTCAGAGTTGTTGCTGGGTCCTTATGAGATGGAAATTAAAAAGTACTGTGGGTTCTTACCTGGAATCCAACAAAAGAGACCAAACAAAAGGGGATGTGATTTACAGTCATCAAACTAGATAACAAAATTAATCAAACTGCTTTAATTGAAAGCATTAAAAGAGGAAAAATAAGTAAGTTAAAAAACACGAATAAAAGAGAAGTCCTAATCAAACACTAATTACAATCCAGAGATACCACCCATGCACACTAAGTTACTTCAATAGTGTCTGTCTCTGAGACCCCAGGGACTGCTCCCAGAGCCTGCCAAGCTCCTTTGTCCATGGGATTCTCCAGGCAAGAACACGAGTGGATTGCCATTTCCTTCTCCAATAGCCTAACAAAAATGTGAATCCAGAACCACATTCTCTGAGCTCTTTTCCATTTACTTGTTGTGTAAACTTGAGCAGCTTTCTTAGCCTAGTTGTATTTCAGTTTCCTCATTTGTAAAGAGAATATGTTTCATCTTCCTCATAAGGTTAGCGTGAAGATTCAGTGTATAACATCGTTAAACCATGCCTGGTATGTGATAAGCACAAATACATGTGCTTATTGTTAAAACTAATGTATCGATTTGCTCAACTCTCCAATCAAAAGAATGCGTGGTACAAATTAGGTCAAAGAGAATAGATGATCACATTTTTCACTAATACAGAGATGAAAAACAAGTCAGGTGAATATGTGTTTACTCTGGTACCAATTTTAGTATTGGACAAAAGACAATTCAAAGTGAAAAATATGATACATACATGCATATATATATATTTTTAACCTACTTTTTCCCTTTAAAAGAGTGTACATCAAACCATAAAAGAGTATACATCATTACATGAAATCAGTAACAAAAAATGTTAGCTGAAAAAAATTAACCCATATGTCTAGAAACAAAAATACCACTGAATATACCTTATTTGAAGAAGAAATTGTGCAAAATTTTAAAATATGGAAACTGAACAATAAAAACCAATTCCTGTCAACATGTATATGCTAAAACAAACGTAGTACTCAAAAGGAAAAGTAAAATTCTAAATATATTTACCAGAAGACAAGAGAGAAAACCAAATCACCAAAGTGTTCTAAGAGCACATATAAGTGTAGGTCATATTTGTACTGAAAGCTTTTCTCTGCAGCTTTAATTCAAGGCAGGAAGATTTAAAGAAACATCCCACCTTCTTAATTTCTCCTGATTGAAGATTTCAATTTATGTTCTTCTAGGGAATGGCAGATTTGTGTTCCTAGGAATATCTATTTTCGATCATTCTCTCAAGGCTCAGTGAGATGACTAATTTTGCTGGCACTGTGCTCCCATCCAGCAACAAGGCACCAGCTGCAAGATGCAGTGTGAGCTCCTCGGCTCCCACTTAGGATTCTTGCCCCCAGGCATTTGTGCCAGAAACCTTCTTGAAATCACCCGACTCCCTTCTTCCGAGGCAGCCCCAGACAAGCAAGACCTACACAGACTTGTCACATCTTTCTAGTCTCCTGGCCCTAAACCTTTTCATTTCCCCTCCTTTTCCAAATATCGATTTGGAAATATTGATGATAAGCATAGTAAGTCATCGAAAGTACCACTTGAGTGAAATTTCCTCCTTCTTTTGAAAATCAAATATATATATAATAAAACAGAACTAGCTGCTCTGAATATGTATATTTGCACACACACGCATTATGTATACATATATAAATTAAAGAGAGAGAGAGAGATCATTTATTCCTTTTTTGTTCTAAGTTCCAAAGGTACAGCCATAAACCAAAATGACAACTTTTTTTTTGGTTTTCTGTCCTGGAACCTTACAATCTGGTTAGGGGGAGGTGGAGGCAATTAGCAAAATACATAAATATAGTTGTAGCATTTTACATAGTCTGATGATGCTGAGGAGAAAAGGAAAACAAGTAATGGTTAAGGAGTGGGAAAGGGTATGAGAGAGATGGGTGGTGATGATTAAAGGACAGATTTAGAGCCACAATCTGACGGCAGTCAGAAAAGCAGACAGCATTATCATTCTCTAGTGACCAAGAACCTCTGTTGCTTCCTTTCCCTTGTCCTTACCCCCTCAAAGCCACGAACAACTTCTTTATGTATTCCTAGTCTTTCACCTCTCCTCCTTGTCCTCCCTCCTCTCCCCATGACCCTGCTCATACCTCTCTCCTTCCAGGAAGTCTTCCAGGATGACTCCCAGGAACCCTGGCCTGAGCTGACCTCCCTGACTTCCACATCACATCTCGTTTACTCTCAGCAACACTCTTTGAGCACTTAGCATTCACTGCTGTGAACTCTTAGTCACTCATTCATACCTGATCAGGAGTGTGAATCTAACGTACTGGGAATAAGTGTTCATGCATCACCTTGACCAGCATCCGCATGTTTTACTACTAAGTTTGGAAAAGCTTAGGTGGGAGTCACATGGACAGAGAAACACGAACTGTTAAGGGAGGTTCAGAGTAAGCCCTGCAAGTTCTCCTTCCTGCTTTCCTGAAATGGATAAAAAAATGTTTGCCCAGTTGCTCCTGTGAAAAGCTGCCTTCGTGGTCAAGGACATTCTCAGAATCTAACATCCAGTTGCCTTAAAAGCGCCCCCACCTTTTGCCACCTGTCAGAAGTCAGCTGAATGCAGGTTCCCCCTGTAGCTTGTGCAGGAGGGTTATGGGGACCAAGGAGAGAGGCTTCCTTCTGAGGACAATGCAGAGGGCCACTCTCTTTTCCCAAGAAGAGCCCGCTAGCAAAAGCATCTCATGTGGTGTGAGGCTCTGTAAGTGGCATCCCAGTCTTCTGTTCACTTAAGTTCCTCCCCACCAAGGAAAGATCAAGTTTTTCAATCAGCATCAAGTTTATCAGTCTTGTTTTTGGTTGAAATTGGGTAACTTGAACCCAAGATTCAGGAGCTGACAACTCCCAAGGGAGAAACTGCCGGAGGAGTCTCTCAGTCGGCCAAGTGAGAGCCCAGACAGGGTTCCAGAGGGGCAGGCAGCAAAGAGTAGCCAATCCTACCTGCCCGCATATTCTTACTAGTAAGATACAGAAATACTTCAGGATTGCTTACATGATAGAGCCTCGCCTGTCCATGCTGAATTCACGTTTCTTGAGTGCAAACACATTTCCCTGGACTTGTCTGTCAGTCCTTACCACCTTGTATGTGACACAGACTTCATCATCCCTGGTTAGTCAAATAGATACAAGAATTCACGCTACATCCTATCAGATATTTTTTTATGGATGAGCTTCCAGTGGAAAGAGCTCAATCTTGTGGTGTCTTCAACTCTTTAGCTTTGTGTCCTACCCATGATGACGAGACATCGGGCAGTATCATGCCTGATGGAAGGAAATTCCGACCTTAACCCAAAAAGAAACTGGCAGTAGAGTTCTAAGACTAACGTATCATGTCTTGTTGAAAGGGATAAGACGCATGAAAAGACCCCTCCACATGTGCAAGTTTTTCCTTATAAATCACCGATTGGAAACGAGAGGTCATAAATTACTTCAAGCTTGTGGGGTCAATGTCCAGGGATGTCAATTACCACAGACTCTGGATGGGCAAGGCTGAGACTCCTGTGTAAAGGATTTAACCCTCAGCAGAGCTGCTGATGATGAGGGGAAAGCCACTAATAAGTGGGTTATTATTTACATGGGGAATAAAAGCAAATGCTTAGTGAAGAAGAAATAATTTTTTAAGAAAAATCACCTGAGCAGTAGAATTTCTTGTTTTGTTTCAGTGGCTTTAGAGATGGGCTCTAATAAGCACCAAACAGCCAGGCAGCTTGCCTTGTTATCCTTGGCAGCATCTGATCGCACACCTGTTCATGTTCATTAACCCTTCACGTCAGATAGTGTTTCTGTAATTCCCATGGAAGGGGCATTTTCTCCTCACCTCATAATGAGCTGTGTAGGGCACGCAGCTGAAGAGGAATCCAGTGAGTGCCCAGAAATCAGAGCCTGATGGTCCAGGCTGCATGTGAGTGAGACGGACGCCTGGTCCAGGGGTCACTTGGGGCCGAAACCCCCTCTGTGCAGAGGCCCCAGGAGGCTGGGGGTCAACATCTCTTCTCGCCCAGCCAAGTGTGAGCGCTCTTTCCTCACCTCATAGAATGCATTCTCATCACAGTCTTGACATATTTACAGATCAACGACATGCCCATTATTTAATTTTCTCCCTGAAAGCCTAACTCACACTGACAGTAATTGTGTTTGGTAGAGTGTCCAAATTAACTGGGATTTGAAGGTTTCAAATGACCTAGGCAGCCCCATAAATACTCCCACCAAAATTATCCAAATTATCTGCAAATTCTCAGAGAGCTACACAGCCAGGAGGAGTGATTCTGGAGAGAGGGGAGCAGGTACAGGAAAAATTATTCCTCCAATGCTCTTCTTGGGATTGCTCTCCATCACTCCATGTTTTATATAGGTTGTCTCTGTTTGCAAAGTAGAAATAGAGACACAGACAGAGAGAACAAGCATATAGACACCAAGACTGGGAAGGGAGGGTGGGATGGATTGGGAGATTGGGACTGATACATACACATTAGCATGTATAAAATGGGCTTCCCAGGTGACTCGAGTGGTAAAAAAAAAAAAAAAAATCCACCTGCCACTGAGGGAGATGCAGGTTCGATCTCTGGGTTGGGAAGATCCCCTGGGGGGAGGAAATGGCGACCCAGTATTCTTGCCTGGAAAATCCCTTGGACAGAGGAGCCGGTTGTCTACAGTCTATACGGTCACAAAGAGTTAGACAACACTGAGCATGCTCACACATGTATAAGATAGATGACTAATGAGAACCTACTGTATAGCTCAGGGAACTCTACTCAATGCTCTGTGGTGAACTAACTGGAAAGGAAATCCAAAAAAAGAGAGGATATATGTACACATGTAGCTGATTAACTTTGCTGTACAGCAGAAACTAACACAACATTGTAAAACAACTACTCCAATAAAAAATAATGAAAAGAAAGAACCCATTTTGCTCTAACACTGCTCTGGCTTATGTATGTCTCTGTCAGTATTCTTGCTGCCCCTGTTGTGTTGGCTTCTGCAGAACACCTGCCATCTGTGTGAGTGTCAGGGACCCCCTGGTCATTGGCTGAGGCTCAGCAAGGTCTGCAGAGCTGGTTGGAGCCGAACCTCCTTTGGACCCAGTGCCACAGCTGTCTCTGCCCTCCCTCACCTTCCTCATCCTTTTCCTCCATGTAACAGAAAATTAGAACATAGATGCCACCTAGAGCAGCTGACATTGGTCACCAGTGGGAAGCTATGCCAAGCTGGAGCATCCTTCTGGGAAATCGCGATCCCCTCTGTGGGCTCAGAGCCAAAACATGCCTGGTCCCTGAATGCCCTGCTGGCAGCACCGAAGGAGGGGATAGGGAAGAGACAGACACATGGTCTCAAGCAGCTGGTTCTGGAAGGAGGACCACCACCCAGCCCTTGACGCTCCTTCACCTTCAGGGGCAGGTGCTGACTCTCTGCTTTGTCTTTGCCATGTTCCTGCCAGGCATGGGGACTCTCCTGGGAAGTCCAGGGCTTTCTCTTTGCTCAGAGCCCATCCTCGGGCTCTAGGCATGGCTGGTGTGGGTGGAGCAGACTTGAATGGATATCCCTTGAATAATCAAGCAGACAGATCTGTCTCCGGACTCCCTTCCTCTGTGTTCCTCTGTTACTTGGCTGCACTTTAGTCCTTTCTCATCCCCCTTTCCCGTCATCCCATTCACTCTGACTTTACCTGGATAAAAGCCCCTTGAGATTTGGGATTTTGTAAATTAGAGGAGCTGCCGTAGTGCCCTGCTTGGGGGCTAATTTTTTTTTTCTCCGTCTTAGCTCACCCTTTCTCAGCATCTACGAATGGATACAAATCCGTTGCTATTTCTATATATAAACTGTAATAAAAGTTTGAGCCCAGATATCACATAAAAAGAACAGGATCAAGAATACAATAGTGGTTGCATCAATTAGATTCACATCGACAACACAAGAGGGTTCCCTTTTCTCCACACCCTCTCCAGTATCTATAGTTTATAGATTTTTTGATGCTGTGTTAATACATATATATGGAGTCTAGAAAAACAGTACCAATGAACTCATTGGCAGGGCGGGAAGAGAGGCACAGATGTAGACACAGCGGTTGAAGGAGAGGGTGGCATGAATTGAAAGAGTAAAACTGAAGTGTGTACACTACCGTGTGTAAAACAGATAGCTAGTGGAAAGCTGTTACACAACACAGGGAGCCCAGTCCAGGGCTCTGTGATGACCTAGATGGGTCGGAGGGGAGTGTGTAGGAGGAAGGCTTAGAAAAAGGGGAACCCTCTCCAGTATTCTTGCCTGGAGAATTCCATGGACAGAGGAGCCTGGTGGGTTACAGTCCATGGAGTCACAAAGAATCAAACACGACTGAGCAGATAACACACTACTTACCAGATACCAGTAGCTAGCCTGATCAGTTGTGAAATTCAAAATTATCTTCAGGCATATTTTCCAAGGTAACATCACAAAAACGGCAACATAGGAGACCCCAGCCTTCGCCCACTTACAAAGATCAACAATTAGCTACCTACTAATGAAAACAGCCTAGGAGATTTCTTTAGCCCACTTGAGAAACTTTAGCAATACAGTGGGGGAAAAAATTTTGTTTTAAAACCTAAGAATAATCTCGCAAGAAGAGAAGAAGAACACCTTCTTTTTGCCTGCATCAGCCCATGCCCCGACACGACTGAGCAACTAAGCACATATGTATGTGTGTGTGTGTGTGTGTGTATACTTATAGATGATTTGCATTGTTGTATGGCAGAAACCAGCAAAACAGTGTAGAGCAATTATCCTCCAATTAATTTTTTTAAGAAATTCCTCTTATGTTCAGGTACCTAGAAAAGTCTGATTCCCAGAGTCAGAAAGTACATTGGTAGATGCCAGTGGCCGGGTCGGGGGATGAGGAGTTGGTGTTTAATGCGGACAGAATTTCAGTTTAGAAAGGTGAAAAATTCGGGGGATGGATGATGGTGTTGCATGACAATGTGAGTGTATTTAGTGCCATTGAACTGTGCAGTTAAATATGGTGAAAATGGTATGCTTTTTATTATGTGACCTTTACCACAAAAAAAAAAAAAAAAAAAAAAACCATGAAAAAAGGAAAGATGGAATATAAAAGTAAAATGAGACAGAGTTCACCTGGGAAAGCTCTTGTGGAAATTCATAACACCAACCAGGGACATCTGGAGAGACACTGCTCCACCTCATTTCATGAAAAACTCCTAAGGTTTCCAGGAGCTAATGCAAGTTGCATCAGCAAGCTTCTCTTCGCTCCCCTTCCATCCCCCAAGTTCAAGTCGCACCGCCTCACCTGGACTAGGGGATCGATAGCCTTATGGCCGGCCTCCCTGCCTGCCAGTCCTGCTCTCAGACAGTTTTCTACAAGAAAGGTCTTTTCATAACATAATCCTCTCTGCATCATTCCCTAATTAAGACCCATTAACAGACTCACTCCCTTCATCCAAATGCAGAGCAAAAAGTAGATGAAATAGAAAAATAGAAAACTAAAGGTGTTACTAGAAAAATAGAAAACTAAATGTGTTAATGAGGCTCAAAAATCAAGGTAAGTCTCTCCCTGAACCAGAAACAGAAGAGAAAAAGTCTCTGGGCTCTGCCAGAGCCTCAGGCTTGCTGGGGCCCTTTCTGGACGGAGGCAGTCTGCATGTTGATTCCAGAGGACCAAAGAGGATAAAATTACTCCACTCAAGAGTGGGAATCTAGGCTAATGTCACTCACGGACTACTGTCTTCACTCCCAACACCCACCCATAAAAGAAACTAAAAGCTGTAGCTTTTAGCTTCCCTGGGGGTCAAATTTTTAATAGGATACCAGCCCAAGAAGGAAAAAGCAGACAGAAGCACAGTCTTCTATCAAGTCAGGAAGCAAGCCACAATATCCCCAGTTCCACCGTGGGACCAAAGCTCTGGAATACCAGGTTTGGTGCTGGGAGTCCCAAGCAGCTGGGCCTCGGTAGCCACAAAACCTCTGGCCCAGGAGAGGTGAATGCAAAGGAAACAGAAAAACAAAAACAAACGCCTCCCACTCAAAATAAGCCTGCAAAGCAAAATTCCAAAACAGACGGCAAAATCTAATACCAAGAAAGACAGCCAAGAAAATCAACATTCTCAACATGAACATGCCCTCAGGGAAATTAAGTTTGTGGCACCATCTGGCAAAACTTTAAACTAGGTATGTTTGGTTGCCCAGTGAGATAAATGAATAGCTTCCATTTTTTTAATGATATTTATTTATTTATAAGTTTTGGCTGAGCTGTTTCTTCATCACAGCACATAGACTTTCTCTAGTTGTGGCACGAAGGCTTCTCATTGTGGGGGCTTCTTTTGTTATAGAGCACCAGCTCTGGACGCACAGGTTCTAGTTTTGGAACACCAGCTTACTTGTCCCAAGGCATGTGGGATTTTATTTCCCTGACCAGAGATCGGACCTACAAACCCTGCATTGGAAGACGAATTCTTAACCACTGGACCACCAGGAAAGTCCCAATAACCTCTATTTTTTAAAAATGAGAAATTTTAAAATAAAAACAGGCATAGATTTAAAATAATATTGTATTGGTTTTAAAACCAATACAATATTGTAAAGTAATTAGCCTCCAATTAAAATAAATAAATTTAAATTTTAAAAAATGATTGTAATAAAAAAATAAAAGGAACAATTTTAAAAAGGGGGGAATTAATAATAATGATAAAGGTATCGAGTTTATTAATAAAAACTCAATACATGGTATAGGCCCAGACCTGATACATGGAGAGAAGGAATGTAGTACCAAGAGCATGTGTGCAGTGAAGATACACAAACAGTGGACGAGAGAGGCGCTTGTCCCTCATAGGCGTTCTCAGACGAGGAAAGAGATACATGGTTCAGAATGAAAACTCTACAGATTTAAAGAAAGATGCCCAATGAATCTCTAGATGGAAAGTATACTTAGAATAAATTATGGTAAAGTTATTCCAAGACTTATCAGAGTAAAACTGCAGAACACGAAGAAGAAAAAAGAAAATGTTTATAGCCAAGTACAAGAATGTTCTTAGCACATTGTCTATATCAGCAAAATATTGGAAAATTTCCTAAATGCCTATTAATGGGAAGATGTATACATAAGTGGTGGTGTATTAACAGTATAATCACACACTAAAATATTATATAGCAGTTAAAAGCAAATGCCTTGCTATGCCAAAATGGCTAAATCTCAGAAACAAAGATGTGTGGGGAAAAAAAGCAAGTAGCAAAATCATAGAGTATACTATTAATTATATAAAAATTGAAACCATATTTTATTTATGTCTATATAAAACTTTCGTGGAAATGTGTGTGTTCGTGAGCTTAGTTGTGTTTGACTCTTTGCAACCCCATGGACTGTAGCCTGTCAGGATCCTCTGTTCATGGAATTTTCCACACAAGAATATTGGAGCAAGTTAGCATTTCCTACTCCAGGGAATCTTCCCGACCCAGGAATCAAACCCATGTCTCTTGTGTCTCCTGCACTGGCAGGCCAATTCTTTACCACTGCACCACCTGGGAAGCCCTTTACCGGGACTATAAAAGCCTAAATGTGAATGGTGGATACAAACATTACAGATTGATGTAACGATCTCTGAAAAGAGTGAAAGACACACAGGCAGCCTTCATGGGCATCTACAGTGCTACATTAGAGTGGCGTGTGTGACTTGAGTCAATCCAAGGAACAGACTTTTCAGAGTACCTCTAAGTGCAGCATCTAGAGGTCAAGGGTTCTGAGGATCAAAGAAAAGTTACTGATCATTCTAGTACAACCTCTTCATTTTAAGGAGGAAACTGAGACTCTTACTCTCCATTAGAATCTTTTAATATTTAATAGGAGCACACTTAAATGAGAACTAATAGATCAATTGGTTGCAAAAGATGGTCCTGACACACAGTGAGGTCCCTGATGGACAAGGCAAAGCCAGAGCTCTATAAATTTCTAGTGAAAGAATGACTTCATAGAAGGATGTTGCCAAGACAAATCTTATAATCCCTAGTTTCTCAAGAGAACTCAAGGTCAGCCCATTGTTTTTAACTAAGGCGTCTGGCCACTTGGCTTCCACTTAACTGGCACTAAAATAGGGGTTCTTTTTCCAGTGGCTTGCTTCCAATACTCCCCATCAGAGCCCCAGTTATTACAATTATGTTTTTTAAAAATACCATTTATTCCCACTGCTAAATTTTAGTCTCTTTAAATGAGTGCTATCTCTGAGAAGATAAGGAGTAGAACATGAAGAGAAACAATTGCCATACAAATTCCTTCATACACGAAGCATGCAATTGACTATAGAATAATAGAATCTATGAGTTGGACCTTACTTCTACCTCCAAGTTACTGAAACAATCCCACATACAACATGAATGACTTGGTTTTTCCATCTCAGAATATATCTGGATTCAGACATTCCCTGTTTGACAAAGACATCTGTTCCACTTTTAGAGCGCTCTATTTCATAGAAAGATTTCTTTTTATCCCTAAAATCCGTCTCCCCAAAACTTTTTCCTGTGGTTCCTACTTCTTACCCTGAAGCTATAGCTTGGACACAGACATATTAATCACAATTTTTATTTTCTATATTTTAGGATGTCTTGACATTCTGAGTAGCTAACTGAACAGGGTGGGCAGGGTGAAAGGGCAGGAAGACTGCACCTCTCAGGGCTAGCTGATTCCTAAGAACACAGTAAGTTCCCTACATATGAACTTTCAAGTTTTGAACTTTCAAAGATGTGAATGTGCATTTGCATGTCCAATCACATATGTCAGTTCACGTGTCTGGCATACACTGTCATATGCTGCATTTTCTATAAGCAGTTGTGCTTTTGTGTACTTTACTGTACAGTACTATATAGGGTACAGTATCTTTATTTCAAGCCCAGGATGCCCAGAGGCAAGCACAAAAGCTTCGATGATGTAGCTGCTACAGTGCTACCCAGACATCATGAGATCATTTTTTCAAGAGGGTAGCTAGAATTGATTCCAGCAAGGAACCAGACACCTGTGCTGTCAACATCAGGATGAAAATGCAGCTTGCCCTCAGTCTCCTGTTGCTGACGATCCTTCAGCTCTACCATCTCCCACCTCCTCTCCCTCCTCCAGTAACTCTTCCTGCCTGTTCACTCGATGCCAGCTGCTGTGTGCCAGTGATTGTGCTGTACTACTGTACTTTTCAAGGTACCGTACTGTAAGATTAAAAATATTTATTTTGGGGTTTGTTTTTTATATATGTATTATTTGTGTGAAAAGTATTACAAATCTGTTACAGTACAGTACTATATTGCCAATTGTGTTAGTTGAGTACGTCGGCTAACCTTGTTAGACTTAGGAACAAATTAGACTTAGGAATGGGCTCTTGGAACAGAACTAGCTCCCATGTTGGGGACTTACTGTACAAACCAACGGATCATGAGTCCATACCCTCAACGACCTCTGTATACTATCACCACTCACCATGCTAATATTTCCCTTCCCCTAAAACAACTACAGCCAGACAACTAGGGACACTCCAGGCCCCAAAGCCTGCTGGGATAGTGCAAGCTAGCCAGTCCTAAGCTGCTTGCCCTGCTCTGCCTTGTCTTTCTCATGGGAAACTTAATGAAGGCTGTGGCCTATGCTTTCCCAGCACTCTTTACTCCCTCCTGACCAATGCTAGTTCCTCCCTGTGTGGCCCTGCACAGCATGTCAGCCCCCATTCTCAGAAACTATAAGTAGTGAACATCTTCTTTCACTCTCATTAGCCCCTCTGTGCTGCACTTGGCCACCCCTATGAATTATTGAGATGCTTGTTGACCGATTCATGCGTTACTTTTTAGGCCCTCGATACTTATCTTTCAACACCTTTCTCAAGACTACAATCTCTCCTGTAGAGTCTGGTCATTTTAGAGTATGAAGGACTTTTTGCTCCCTTGACCTGGGCAATATGCTTTTATCTACTCAGCCATTACCATTTTCAGCAACTAATTTATACCATTGGTTAAGATAAAGCTTCCCTGTTAACAAAATCCTTCAACTCCATTTCACATGAATATTTGATAAAACAAATTTCTCAGTTCTTATTTGCACAATTGATCATTTCCACGGAATATTATTAATTACATAATAATTACATATGTTATCTATTATATGTCATTATTTTTACTGAGGTATAATTGATATATAACATTATATTGATTTAGGTATACAACATAATGATTGAATATTTGTATATATCTTGAAATGATTACCACAGTTAATTTAGTTAGCATTCATCATCATTCACAGTTGCAATTTTTTTCCTGTGATAAGAATGTTTAAGGTCTATCCACTTTTGGCAACATTCAAATATACAATACAACTTTATTAACTTTAGGCATCATGCCGTCCATTACATTTCCATGACTTAATAATTTTATAACTGGAAGTTTGGACTTTTTTTACTCCTTTCACTCATATAACATTAAATCATAAGTCTTGAGCTTCCCTGGTGGCTCCGTGGTGAAGAATTAGCCTGCCAATGCAGGAGACATGGGTTCAGTCTCTGGTCCAGGAAGATCCCACATGCCACAGAGGAACTAAGCCCGCGTGCCGCAACGACTGAGCCTGAGCTCTGGAGCCTGGGAGCTGCAGCCACTGAGCCCGTGTGCGGCAGCTGCTGAAGCCTTGCACCTGAAAGCCCGTGCTCCACAGCAAGAGAAGTCACTGCAATAAGAAGCCTTTGAAAAGCAACTAGAGAGTAGCCCCACTTGCCACAACCACGCAGCCCAAGCAGCCAAAAGTAAATACGTTTTTAATTGAAAATTAACTTATTTATTTTAATTGGAGGCTAATTACACTTCTGTGGTGGCTTTTGCCATGACTTGAATTAGCCATGGATGTACATGTGTCTTCCCATCCTGAACCCCTGCTTTAATTAAATTAAATTTAATAAATTTAATTTTTAATTAAAAAAATTATGTCTCATATTATCTGTCTTGTTGCATCTTAATTGTTTAAGGTTTTTTCTCCCCATTAAATTATTAAAACCCCCAATATTTCTCTTTATACAGCCTGCCCTTTGCATCTGACTTGAGTGCTCAGGTATTTGTTTCCATGGGACTAATGGCAATCCACTCCAGTATTCCTGCCTGGAGAATCCCATGGACAGAGAAGCCTAGTGGGTTACAGTCCACGGGGTCGCAAAGAGTCGGACACGACTGAGTGACTTAATCTAGGTTAAATCTTAATGGTCCATCATTCTTATTGCCCAGCCTGCCTGGATTGGCACAGACACTTCTTCGTCTTCAAGTAGCCATTGACAAATATATTAAAGCACATGAAACTCTGTAACTTTCCTTGAGACCTCCTTCTCTTTGAGATAATGATGCTGGCTTTGATGTATGGTTGTCCATAGGCTATGGGTCTCTCAACATTTCTCCCTTCATATACCAAGTGCCTCCTGAGTGTCAGCATGATCCCTACCTGAACACCTACATTCGGCCATGAGAGAGAGTTTCCATGATTTGTAAAATTATTATTACTTCAAGTTTACAGTCAGGCAGTTCTCTAACAGTGATCATTTTATCAAAAGAAGGTGGGGCATGAGTTTTCTTCCTTTTCCTGTGTACCAAAGGACTCTCCTACCTCTATTCTGAGCACGCTCTATCACATTTAATGATGCATTCCAGTTTCTCCTTTTTTAAAAAAAATTTTTGATGTGGACCATTTTTAAAGTCTCTATCGAATTTGTTAGGATAGTGCTTCTGTCTTTTATGTTTTAGTTTTTTTGGCTGCGAGGTATGTGGTATCTTAGCTCCCCAGCCAGGAATCAAACCCACACCCTCTGCACTGGAAGTCTTAATCCCTGGACCACCAGGGAATTCCTATTCCAGTTGCATTGATGCAGATTGTGTCGACTTTCCAGCATTCAAACACGTTATACTCCAATAGTGTTTTGTAATTTACCAAAAGCAAAAAATCTTTCAGAAAATGTGCATGCATGAGTGCTAAGTCACTTCAGTCACGTCCAACTCTTTGCGGGACTAAGGACTCTGCCAGACTCCTCTGTCCATAGGATTCTCCAGGCAAGAATACAGGGGCTCTTCCTGACCTGGGGATTGAACCCACACCACCTGTGGTTCCTGCGTTGCAGGCAGATTCTTCACCCCTGAGCCACTGGGGAAGCCCTCACAATATGTAAGCATGCTGTAAATCCCCTTCTGGAAGATGTTAGCTGTAGGAAGCTCAGCCAATGGACGACCTTAAACCAGGTCTTCTCTCTGTGCATCCAGAACCCCTAGTATGCCCTTGCCCGACCCCCATGGCAGCAATACGGAAGCAAGATGGCACTTCGGGCTCTGTTGGTTCTCTGAAGGCTCTAGAAACCGTCATCCGGAAGTGGAGACTGGAGCCGGTTTCAAGTGTTTGGGAGCTCATCTCCTCTTCTCTGGTATGTTTCAGTCGCCTCCCTGGGTGGCGTGTTCTGTGCTTCCAAGTGTAGAGGTCACTATTCACTGCAAACATCAAAGCAATAAAAAATATTTATTCACATATGCACAAGATTTTACATTCCTTTCAATATTCTTACACCTGCAACTTTTGACCTGGAAAATATCTCCAAGAGAAGACTTCAAACTGCAGCATTCCACATGGAAAACTTGGGGCAGGAAGCCTTCCCAGAGCAATAACAGGGAAATTTGTAACACTTGGTGGGCAGGGAGGGGCTGTTTACAGCTGTAAGGTAGAGCAGGGCTCGGTTGCTCTGTGCTGGTTCTCACGGGGCATCATTTCAAAGACCTCCCTTCCTCTGTGCCCCAAACCTGTTTACAAGAGTCTCTTTCTTCCCTGGAACTTGCCACAGGTAGTTAAGTATGAATAATGACAACTGAAAAAAGAAAACTAAATTCCCATTACTAAAGAAAAACTCAAGTCAGCCCTCTGGGGGAGACACTCACAGGATTAATTATATTGTAGGAGTGGATATCTTTCTTCATTTCCCTTTCCAGCAGTTTTGCAAATGCATTTTTCCACGTTTTAAAAGAAATGGAGGAACTCGCTAGTTCCACAGCCAGAAAATCCTGACAGTCTCTGATAGCTGAATAATGGATGAAGCTCCACTGTTTACTTAGCAGGGGGAGGAAAAAAAAAAGAGGGGTGATAGAGCAGTCCAGATAAAGTGTAGGAATCTGACATCCTCTTGTGCTAGACAATGGTGAGAAGAATATTCTGGCTCCTTTTCTTTTTTGTCTGTGTACGAAATATATGTTGGAAACAACACTTCACTATCATCTTCATTATTACTATTAACTCTTAGGCCTGTACCTAGGACTTAATCCCAGAACTCTACTCATGTCAACCTGATTACACCCTGGAACACAGATTAGGAAATATCCCCATCTCAAAAAATCTCAGATTTCCTATTGCACAAACTCTAGAGACTTTCCCTAAGACAGTGTATAATTTTCCCTGCAGGAAAATGTCTCCCACGTCACCATACATTCATTGATAGGAAAACTGATTAAAACATGATTATAATTAGCAAAGGCTTAAGGTTTTTCTTTTCCATAAAGTTCGGCACTTTCTTGCTGATTAATTCATAGTCCTGTCCTCCTTTGTAGGGCCAACCGTACCAAGTCAGAGGAGCTGAAGGCTGTCAGGGTGTCTGCCTTCTGAGGGAACCCTCCCTATAAAAATCTCTCACCGTATCTGTCATAGAGACCTAAAATTCCACCATTAGAGATTCACTCTTTTGGTTCTGGAGGCTTTTAATCCCTGGGGGCCTTATTAAAATGCAAAAAAAATCTCTGAGAAGAATAACAGCATCGGAAGCTATTATTAACTGACAGCAAGAAGGCCCTTGGGAATCGGACACAGGCTAGAGCCTGAGGAATGACTCCAGGAAATCAGGACAGGGGAGAGGATGGTAAGAAGGTAGCAAAAATAAACTTTACCTGCTTCACAATTTTTCAGGGACAAGGCAGCCCTCCTTCTGCTCTTCCCCTACATCAGAGGAATTCCATTCAAGGTGGGATAATGGGCTCCATAGAAGCAATTTATTTTCAGGTGTTCTAAAGGAGAAAACCAGCAGTGACACATAATAGCATTTACGTAGAAGTCTGGCTTTCACTGAGGTTACTTGATCATGACATCACCCCTGGATTTTCTCTTCCAAGGCCTTGAAGTCATCATTTGGGCTTGTCAATAAGGGTTGCATCTAAATCATATGATTACATGCTCCTGTTCCTCTGTTTCCTCACCCTCCTGGGACAATAACAGAATCAATGCTACCATAGTGAAGTCAGCAAGATGTACAGGACAGCTTCAAGCTTTTGGAGACAGCAATATGGGAATTTGCTTTGAAAATTGTATACACACCAGGTGTGTTATTTTAGAAAACATGAAAGTGACTTAAACTAATTAGGTCTCCAAAAAAGGAGAACTTGGAAGTTCCTGAAGCTAACTTTCTGAATTTCAGGAATATCTGTCTCCATCCAGTGAAAAGTGAAAAAAGTGAAAGTGAAAGTCGCTCTTTGCGACCGCATGGACTATACAGTTCATGGAATTCTCCAGGCCAGAATACTAGAGTGGGTAGTCTTTTCCTTCTCCGGGGATCTTCTGAACCCAGGGATCTAACCCAGGTCTCCTGCATTGCAGATTCTTTACCAGCTGAGCCACAAGAGAAGCCCAACAAGGTGCTTTTTTGCATCTGCAGGGAGAGGTCCTGGAGCAAAGTTTCTGCATCCTCCAGAGGCGCTTCCTTCCTTGGAAGAGTAATGTGGACACTAAAAGTTTAAAAAATGCCAGAAAAGTTTGAAACTCCTTCTAATTATTGTGTTGTGGTTGGCGTGCCCTTGCAGGTATATCTATGTTCGTGTTTAAGCATATAGATGCATAATAAGAAAAAGTGCACTGGGAAATTAAACTTTTCCTAGAAAAAATTTCAAGTATTATTTGAAAGCGTTATGCCTTATAGGAGCAAGAGTAGTTTTTATGTTTTTCTTGCGTACCTAGAATAAAATGCTATGGAAATATTTTTTGTGTTTTGTTAATCTGTGTGGTAATTTCATATAGTAAGTAGACAGGAAGACTTGACTCATACCCAGACCCCTTGGAACACTTCAAAATACAGTGAAGGCTCTGTTCACTGCATGGTGACCTTGTCGAGTCAGCAGATCTCTGCCCAGAAGAGAGACATGGTCTAGGGAATATGTCCAGTCTCCAGGGAATACAGTGGCTGAGCCTTAAGTAAACTATAGAAGGAAGAGTAGATATATTTCTTTAAATCTCGACCCACATAGTGTTTTCACTCTAAGTGAATAACCACGTGACTGCAGTTAATTAAGGATCGATGGTTATGTTATAATTGATGAATATGTTCTTACTTTAACAAAAATTGTATATTTTTTAGATAAACCCCAATCAAGCTGCCTTTGCCCTTTATCTCATTTATCTGAGCCTTACATAAGATTCTCCACTGGCCTGACTTCACCATCATAAGCACACCTCAGACATGAAGTACTCCCTTTCTGACACCCCAGAAGAGCAAAACACAAAAGTCAGGAGCACCTGAGAAAAATCCAAGAGAATCCTAGTAAGTATAAATTTCTGGAAGCCCACATACAAGGAAAACCGCAAAATTAATGTCCTCTGACCACAGTTCGGTAGCCTTTATAGGATGTGAAAAACAGCAGCTCGTTTTCCTCTTTGCCTTGTGCACAGCTTTTACTCTGCACTCTGCCCTTCCCAGTGTAGAGAAAAAGGAGCAAGGATTTACAGGAACCCCCAAGTCGCCTTCTGTAGCCACTTCAAAGGGAAGTAACAGTGAACCCAGAGCTTGGGGACTGTCAGCATTTTTATCATGGATGTGGAGGTCCATAGTGTGCACATGTTGTGCTGTGTCTTATGACTAAAAAACAGGCAGTTTCATTTCTTCCTGATAACCATGGTAACCATTCATTTCTTCAACAAGTATTAAGTCCCTATTAGGTGCTGAATATTAGGGAGAAAAAAGATAAGAGTGAGTGCCTGCCATTTAGTATAGGCTAGGAACCTAGTCAATAAAATAAACATAGTACAAAATATTAAGTTACAATAGACATGTATATGAAGTGCTATGAGTTTTAAAAGCTGTCATTATAAGGATTATGACTATATATTATGGTTAATTTTTAATACTATCTGAATAATAATGAGCAGTCAGCATGTGGCAAGCAGACCCATCATATCTCTCTCTTTTACTCTTTATGATACTCCCCCTGAGATAAGCACTATAATCAAGCTAAGGAAACTCAAGCTTTGTAGAGTTAGCTGATTCCTCAAAATCACACCACTAAGGCAGAGCTGATATCTACACCCAGATCCGGACTGCCAATGGCTTGGTCCTAACCACTATGCCATACTAGTTCCAAATTCTGAAATATATTTTGTCCTCTTTGCCTTGGTCAGCACTCCTGTTCATGACTCCAGAGACTTCTGGAACTCATCTTTAAAAATTGTACCCATGTCTGCAGCATGAATTGTTTGACTTATTTGTACTTAGTACAATTGATCCCCAAAGTGATACCCCTGGCACCTTAGGAATGAAATAATGTCAAGCAACTAAAATAAAAAGGCAGCAACCTTCAGCAAAGCACCCCAGTGAACAGCCATGTGCAAGGAAATATTTTGAGGTCATCGAGGAGACAGTAATCTTTGTTTGGGGGCCAAAACACACTTCCCCAGGGAGGTTGCAGGATACACATAAATAATCCAGTCTGAAGAAAGGTCGTCTCTGGGGCTAGAGTCAGGGTTAGCAGCGACAGATTGCAAAGCGATTGCTCTGAAAACCTTCCACCAGTCTGGCTAAGTACCACAGGGAGAGTGGTGCTGAAAGCAGATAAGGCTTAACTCCTCTGCAGGAGGAGCCAACCTTGAACCTTATTGTTGCTGGAGACTTTATTTGGCATCACGCTGTACTCCCATCAGCCAGGGAAACCACGGAACAGACGAGAGTGCTCCTGGAGGGGCAGGAAACGCAGGCCACAGGGCACTGCGGGAGGTCACGGGACCACAGGGCAGCAGGCAGGAATCAATAGCATTGAGCAGAGTCTGGGGGATCAGTGACCCCTAGACTGTGTGACAGTTCAACAAGCTTGAGCCCACACGGGGTTGGCCAAGGGTGTGCAGAGAGTCACAGACATCAATTTTTAGTGAATTCGAAGAACACAGAACTACACAGTGAAATAGAACTGTCGAAGATGTATTTCCTGAGCAGGAATGCCTGGCAAATAGCAGACCATTTGGTCACTTCTGTGTGAGGGACCCAGGAAAGCATTCTTGCCCATGCGTTCAGGCCTGAAATGACCACTATCTATTCTCTGGGTCAGATTGTTTTCCCTTTCCCTATTATACTATTTTTAACTACTTTATTATGAGATGTTTCAAACACACACAAAAGCAGAGTGACTAATATAGTAAAATCCAGTGAAAGTGAAGTCGCTCAGTCGTGTCCGACTCTTTGCGACCCCATGGGCTGTAGCCCACCAGGCTCCTCCATCCATAGGATTCTCCAGGCAAGAATACTGGAGTGGGTTGCCATTTTCTTCTCCAGGGGATCTTCCTGACCCAGGGATTGAACCCCGGTCTCCCGCATTGCAGGCAGAGGCTTTAACCTCTGAGCCACCAGTAATACCCAGCAAAACCTGCATGTAAGAATAGGATTTTATCTGTAAGTGTTTCTGTTTGAATCTCTAGAAGGACTTCTTTTTAAACACATTGCACTGTTTTTATCCCAGAAATAAACTGAACAATAATTTCTCGACATCATCAAAAATCCAATTAGTGTTCAAACTTCCTGAAATGTCTTAAAAGATTTCTTTATGGTTGAGGTTGATTTTTTTAAGTAGAACTTAAACAACAGCCTCATTACAGATGGTTAATATGTCTCTTAAGTCATTTTACTTGTGTATGTTTCCCATTTTCCTTCCATTTTTCTATTCGTTTTTTTATTGGCCATGCTGTACTGCATGTGGGATCTCAGTTCCCCAACCAGGGATCCTCCATTTTTCTTTGCAGTGTATTTGCTGAAAAAGCTATAAAGTTTCTGAGGTTTGGGGTATTGCTGATTGCATTCATATGGTATCACTGAATGTATTCCTCTGTATTTCCTGGTAATTACTTGACCAAGTTCAGGGTCCATTTCTTGGCAAAAACACTTCCTAGGTGGTGGTGTGTACTTCCATCAAGAGACACAAAATATCAGATTGTCTGCCATATTGTGACGTTAGCTGCCATTGATTATTGTCTGGATCCATTACTTTGTTCAGGATCACAAAATCATATTCTGGTTCTATTATTTTTCTTTCATCTAATAAGTGGAAAATGCAGGATAAATTTACCTCTAAGAAACAAAATGTTCTTGGTTCTTCTCTTTTTACAAGTTTCTTAACTCACCAGTTGGGAATTCCCTGGAGATCCAGTGGTTAGGACTTGACACTTGCATTGCTATGGATTCAGGTTCCATCCCTGGTTGGGGAACTAAGATCTCAGAAGCCTCAAGACATGGCCAAAAAAAATAATTAAGTCATCAGTTGGTTCATGAGCACTTCTAAAAGAATCTTTTTAGTTTTAATATGAATTTATTGATTTATACATATTTGGTATATTCCAATACATCGCTGCCATTATTCTTACCAATATTCAAATTATCCTATCTTTTACCCGTGGTAGTTTCTTCACGTCATCTCAGAGCTCCTTTTGATTTACCTTTTGATAGTGTACTTACTTGTTATCTTTTATATTTTTTGCCTAGATTTCTAATCAGCCTTTTATCTAAGAAATGCTAGTTCCAGATGTGAGTTTTTATATAGGAGACCACATTCTGCCCACAAGAGGCACTTACTAATACCTTAATCAAACTTGGGTCTTCATTCAGTCTAAAGTAGCTTCTCACTCTCTCTCTGCCCTTTCCCTCTTAAACTCAGAGAATAACGGACCCCCTTCATGAAGACAAACTTTCAGGACACCTCAGGAGTCTCATTCCATGGGCACTGTGGTTGCATGTGACATGCAATCACACATATTCAGATGCCCTATACCCCCTTGTACCTTCCCAGACAGGATGAGGAGCTGTGTCTTCTTGCATAATTTCATCGTGGTCTCTGCTTCTGGAATGGAAGACCCAGAAGAGAAAGGAACTTGTCTGTGCTGCTGGTAACTTGCCCCCGGAATGGTGGCTGGTGTGTGTCTGCTGACAAGTCAGTGAATTTACATTCTAAGAAGCAGCTGTGATTCTTCTTTAATTATTTCACCTATGCATTTACAAATAAAGGAACGACTTGATATCAAGGGAAGTTCTTTCATTTTCTTCGCTAAGGTTCTGTTCTTTCGTTACCCCCATAAGACCAAGGAAGCAGCATTCCCAGAGCTCTTACACCCAGGCTTTCTCCCTTCTGTCCCACCAGATCACCCCTTGCACAAAGAGTGCTTAATCATTGAACTAGATGCAAAATGTAGCCAACTTAAGCATTTTTAACAGCCTTGGAGAGTTTTGTGGAGGGGCAGAGGGATCTTTGCAAGCTTATGCATTCCTTACTCAATCGCTCCATTGATCCTGTATTTTCCCACAGGACAGAAAACCAAATAGGGTTCAGGTAATGAGAGAAGGAAGTAACCAGTGCTTGCGTGTGCTCAGTCCCTCAGTCATGTCTGACTTTTTGTGACCTCATGGAAAGTAGGCTGCCAAGCTCCTCTGTCCATGGAGTTTTGCAGGCAAGAATACTGGAGTGGGTTGCTATTTCCTACTCCAGGGGATCTTCAGGACCCAGGGACTGAATCCATGTCTCTTGTGTTTTCTGCACTGGCCACTGAGCCACGTGGCCCTTTCCCACTGAGCCACTTGGGAAGCCCTTGGAATTAACCAGAGCTACGTCCAAACCTGTGTCCTTCTATTTCACATTGATCATTCACTCCTTGGACCCTTTAACACCGATTTCCAAGAGTCAGTGTCACGTCAGTTTAGTTCAGCTCAGTCATCCAGTCATACCAACTTTTTATAACCCCATGAACTGCAGCATGCCAGGCCTCCCTGTTCATCACCAGCTCCTGGAGCTGGCTCAAACTCATGTCCGCTGAGTCAGTGATGCCATCCAACCATCTCATCCTCTGTTATCCCCTTCTCCTCCGGCCTTCAATCTTTCCCAGCATCAGGGTCTTTTCAAATGAATCAGTTTGGCATCAGGTGGCCAAAGTATCGGAGTTTCACCTTCAGTATCAGTCCTTTCAATGAATATTCAGGACTGATTTTCTTTCGGATTGACAGATTTGATATCTTTGCAATCCAAGAGACTCTCAATAGTCTTCTTTGACACCACAGTTTAAAAGGATCAGTTCTTCTGCGCTCAGCTTTCTTTATAGTCCAATTCTCACATCCATACATGACTACTGGAAAAACCATAGCTTTGACTAGATAGACCCTTGTCAGCAAAGTAATGTCTCTGCTTTATAATATGCTGCCCAGGTTGGTCATAGCTTTTCTTCCAAGGAGCAAGCGTGTTTTAATTTCATGGCTGCAGTCACCATCTGCAGTGATTTTGGAGCTCAAAAAAATAAAGTCTCTCACTGCTTCCCCATCTATTTGCCATGAAGTGATGGGACCAGATGCCATGATCTTAGTTTCCTGAATGTTGAGCTTTAGGCCTACTTTTTCACTCTCCTCTTTCACTTTCATCAAGAGGCTCTTTAGTTCTTCACTTTCTGCCATAAGGGTGTTGTCATCTGCATATCTGAGGTTACTGATATTTATCCGAGCAGTCTTGATTCCAGCTTGTGCTTCTTCCAGTGCAGCATTTTGCATGATATACTCTGCATATAAGTTAAATAAGCAGGGTGACAATATACAGCCTTGATGTACTCCTTTCCCTATTTGGAACCAGTCTGTTGTTCCATGTCCAGTTCTAACTGTTGCTTCTTGACCTGCACATAGATTCCTCAGGAGGCAGGTAAGGTGGCCTAGCATTCCCATCTTTTGAAGAATTTTCCAGAGTTTGTTGTGATCCACACAGTCAAAGGTTCTGGCATAGACAATAAAGCAGAAGTAGAGGCTTTTCTGGAACTCCCTTGCTTTTTTGATGATCCAATGGATGTTGGCAATTTGATCTCTGATTCCTCTACCTTTTCTAAATCCAGCTTGAATATCTGGAAGTTTACAGTTCATGTACTGTTGAAGCCTGGCTTGGAGAATTTTGAGCATTACTTTGCTAGTGTGTGAGATGAATGCAACTGTGTGGTAGTTTGAATGTTCTTTGGCATTGCCTTTCTTTGGGATTGGAATGAAAGCTGACCTTTTCCAGTCCTGTGGCCACTGCTGAGTTTTCCAAATTTGCTGTCATATTGAGTGCAGCACTTTCACAGCATCATCTTTTAGGATTTGAAATAGCTCAACTGGAATTCCATCACCCTACTAGCTTTGTTCGCAGTGATGCTTCCCAAGGCCCACTTGTTTTCCCATTCCAGGATATCTAGTTCTAGGTGAGTGATCACACCATCACTGTTCTGTGGGTCATGATGATCTTTTTTGTATAGTTTTTTGTATAGGTCTTCTGTATATTCTTGCCACCTCTTCTTAATATCTTCTGCTTTTGTTAGATCCTTCTGTCCTTTATTGTGACCATCTTTGCATGAAATGTTCCCTTGGTATCTCTAATTTTCTTGAAGAGGTCTCTAGTCTTTCCCATTCTATTGTTTTCCTCTATTTCTTTGAATTGATCACTGAGGAAGACTTTCTTATCTCTCCTTGCTTGCTATTCTTTGGAACTCTGCATTCAAATAGGTATATCTTTCCTTTTCTCCTTTGCCTTTTGCTTCTCTTTGTTTCTCAGCTATTTGTAAGGCCTCCACCTCCTCAGACAACCATTTTGCCTTTTTGCATTTCTTTTTCTTGGGAATGGTTTTGATCACTGCCTACTGTACAATGTCATAAACCTCTGTCCATAGTTCTTCAGGCACTCTGTCTACCAGATTTAATCTCTTTAATCTATTTCTCACTTCCACTGTATAATCATAAGGGGTTTGATTTAGGTCATACCTGAAAGGTCTAGTGGTTTTTCCTACTTTCTTCAATTTAAGTCTGATTTGGCAATAAAGAGTTATGATCCAAGCCACAGTCAGCTCCTGGTCTTGCTTTTGCCAACTGTTTAGAGTTTCTCCATCTTTGGCTGCAAAGAATATGGTTAATCTAATTTCGGTACTGAGCATCTAGTGATGTCCATGTGAACAGTCTTCTGTGTTGTTGTAAGAGGGTGTTTGCTATGACCAATGCATTCTCTTGGCAAAACTCAGTTAGCCTTTGCCCTGCTTCATTTTGTACTCCAAGGCCCAATATGCCTGTTACTCCTGGTATCTCTTGACTTACTATTTTTGCATTCTGGTCTCCAACAATGAAAAAGACATATTTTGGGGGTGTTAGTTCTAGAAGGTCTTGNGACCAATGCATTCTCTTGGCAAAACTCAGTTAGCCTTTGCCCTGCTTCATTTTGTACTCCAAGGCCCAATATGCCTGTTACTCCTGGTATCTCTTGACTTACTATTTTTGCATTCTGGTCTCCAACAATGAAAAAGACATATTTTGGGGGTGTTAGTTCTAGAAGGTCTTGTAGGTCTTCATAGAACTTATCAGCTTCAGCTTCTTCAGCATTACTGGTCAGGGCATAGACTTAGATTACTATGATACTGAATGGTCTCCCTTGGAAACGAACAGAGATCATTCTGTCATTTTTGCAATTACATCCAATTACTGCATTTCAGACTCGTTGTTTACTGTGATAGCTACTCCATTTCTTCTAAGGGATTCTTGCCCACAGTAGAAGACATAATGGTCATTCGAGTTAAATTCACCCATTCCAGTCCATTTTAGTTCACTGATTTCTAAAAGCAAGAATACACAGAACTGTACAAAAAAGATCTTCACGACCCGGATAATCATGATGGTGTGATCACTCATCTAGAGCCAGACATCCTGGAATGTGAAGTCAAGTGGGCCTTAGAAAGCATCGCTACGAACAAAGCTAGTGGAG
Organism: Cephalophus harveyi; assembly: GCA_006410635.1. Lineage (NCBI taxonomy): Eukaryota > Metazoa > Chordata > Mammalia > Artiodactyla > Bovidae > Cephalophus > Cephalophus harveyi. The sequence goes on along the minus strand of SJYT01015651.1, from coordinate 117,900 downwards.
GTGATGGAATTCCAGTTGAGCTGTTTCAAATCCTGAAGGGTGATGCTGTGAAAGTGCTGCACTGAATATGCCAGCAAATTTGGAAAACTCAGCAGTGGCCACAGGACTGGAAAAGGTCAGTTTTCATTCCAATCCCAAAGAAAGGCAATGCCAAAGAAT
>SJYT01015651.1:98292-117585 GCA_006410635.1 Cephalophus harveyi | reverse complement strand
AGTATGTCAAGGCTGTATATTGTCACCCTGCTTATTTAACTTCTATGCAGAGTACATCATGAGAAATGCTGGATGGGAAGAAACACAAGCTGGAATCAAGATTGCTGGGAGAAATATCAATTAACCTCAGATATGCAGATAACATCACCCTTATGGCAGAAAGTGAAGAGGAACTAAAAAGCCTCTTGATGAAAGTGAAAGAGGAGAGTGAAAAAGTTGGCTTAAAGCTCAACAATCAGAAAACGAAGATCATGGCATCCGGTCCCATCACTTCATAGGAGATATATGGGCAAACAGTGGAATCAGTGTCAGACTTTATTTTGGGGGGCTCCAAAATCACTGCAGATGGTGACTGCAGCCATGAAATTAAAAGATGCTTACTCCTTGGAAGAAAAGTTATGATCAACCTAGATAGTATATTCAAAAGCAGAGACATTACTTTGCCGACTAAGGTCCATCTAGTCAAGGCTATGGTTTTTCCTGTGGTCATGTATGGATGTGAAAGTTGGACTGTGAAGAAGGCTGAGCACCGAAGAATTGATGCTTTTGAACTGTGGTGTTGGAGAAGACTCTTGCGAGTCCCTTGGACTGCAAGGAGATCCAACCAGTTCATTCTGAAGTAGATCAACCCTGGGATTTCTTTGGAAGGAATGATGCTGAAGCTGAAACTCCAGTACTTTGGCCACCTCATGCGAAGAGTTGACTTATTGGAAAAGACTCTGATGCTGAGAGGGATTGGGGGCAGGAAGAGAAGGGGACGACCGAGGATGAGATGGCTGGATGGCATCACTGACTCGATGGACGTGAGTCTGAGTGAACTCCAAGAGATGGTGATGGACAGGGAGGCCTGGCGTGCTGCGATTCATGGGGTCGCAAAGAGTCGGATACGACTGAGTGACTGAACTGAACTGGAGTCGTGTCTGACTCTTTGTGACCCCATAGACTGAAGCACACCAAGCTCCTTTGTCTTCCACTATCTCCCAGAGTTTGCTCAAATTCATGTCCATTGAGTCGGTGATGCTATCTGACCATCTCATCTTATGCCATCCCTTTCTCCTGTTGCCTTCAATCTTCCCCTGTGCCATTTCCATTTGGCAAACTGCTGGAGGACACTCAGGATCTCCACCCCATCTCTGGCTAAAGATTCAGATCCCATAGGTCAAAAACAAAATCATCCTTCACTCCTCCCTGATCAAGTTTTCCAGAGAAACTGCTGAACGAACAAAAGCCAATTCCTAGAATAATCTTTTTCACAGAATCCTTTTCAAGCTTGTAACTAAACTAAAACAAAAACCAATTAAAAGAAAATGCTAAAAGTTTACCATATTTTAGTTGTCAGAAGGATTCATATGATAACCTAGATAAGAGGTTCTTACATGTCTTTTATTTCTTTTTTCCTTACAACACTATTAAAACAAGCCTCTTAATATCCTTTGGTGAAAAGACTTGGACAAATCTATAATTTATGCTATGATTTTTGAGAGATTTCACCTGAAGGAAGTACCAAGGAAGTACCTTGAAAATGCTTCCCATTACTAATAGAAAGGAACTTTTTTTCCCCTATTATTATTTGTACAAGGGCTTCTTTCTTTTTCTGCATTTGACAATTTGGGGTGAAAACTGGTGACTGAATTAATTTTAAAAAACTGCATTAATTAAAAAGATGAGATGTCTTTTTATTTTTCTCTAAAAAATCCTAGTCAACGTCCCTGCAGCAAACCTCAGTGTGAGCCTGCAGCCTGCCAGGCAGGGCCCAGGGCTCTGATTTTTGTCATTTGATCTGATACATGCTTAAGTCACTGATTAGAACTAATAATTGGATGGAGCAGTGAAACACTAAGAGACTGAGACAGGCTGAGGTAGAAGCTTGAGCTGTTGTCACAGAATTTGAAGTGAAAACTCAGCTCCACCTCCCCCTGCAGCCCAGGTTCCTTCCCCTTGCCTCCCCTCCTCAACCTCATCAAATCTCGAAATAAGATGAAAACAAACCATGGAGGATTTTTCCTCAAACTTCCCAGGTGGTGCTGGTGGTAAAGATTTGGCCTGCTAATGCAGGAGACACAGGAGATGCAGGTTCTATCCCTGGGTCAGAAAGATTCCCTGGAGGAGAGCATGACAACTCACTCTAGTTTTCTTGCCTGGAAAATTCCATGGACAGAGGAGCCTGGGGGGCTACAGTCCATAGGGTCGCACCGAGTCTGACAAGACTGAAGTGACTTAGCACAGACAGCACGGCCCTTGAAGAGTTGATCTCCATGAGGCATGACTTGGGGGAATCAGCCTAGAAACCCTGGGGGTGGGCAGAACATCCAGATGTAAATCTTGAAGCAAGAAGTCCCACCTTCTCCTCTTTCAGAAAACCTCTATCAATGAGAGACAACACTTATATAGGAGAAACAGACTCAGGTTCTCAGCTGTGGTATTTGAACAGCACATATCGTCCTTGTAAGATCTGGATGAGACTTTTCTAGTTTCAAGGAGGAGAAATTGCCAAAGATTCTCTTACCACAGAAAGAAGATTCAAGACCGGAACCAGAAAAGCACATGGGTTTTCCATCCTGAGGTCAGTGTTCTTTCTTGCCCATCTGCCTCTTTTAAATGAATAACTACTTTAATGAAAAAGAAAAAAAAATAAATACTAGACTTGAAAAAAAAAATTCTTTTGTCAAAGGGCTTCCCACTGTTTGTGAAAACAGTATGTATGCAAGTGGCTGTGAGTTACCAGCTATAATGTCTCAGTAAGAAGCAGTGAGTTTATGCATTCATTCTAGGAGTGGTCAGCTCCTACATGCTCTCTGGAATGCCCCATCGAGTGAGGTTCTGCAGCCCTGTGTCACAAAGGGCCATGCACTAAGTGCTTCTGTTACTGCACCAAAACTACCTGGTTTACAGAATAGTGTGGCAATTCTGAAAAAATTTAAAAATAGAATCACCATATGAACTAGCAAGCCCACTTCTAGTTTTGTACTCTGAAGAACTGAGAGCCAAGTCTTAAAGAGAGATCTGTAGAACATTACTCACAATAGCCAAGACGTGGAAGCAACTCATGTGTCCATTAACTACAGTTTAGTTCACTCAGTGACTCTTAAGTTCAATTCAGACTCTTAGTGACCCCATGAACTGCAGCACTCCAGGCTTCCCTGTCCATCACCAACTCCCAGAGCTTGCTCAAACTCATGTCCATCCAGTCGGTGATGCCATCCAACCATCTCATCCTCTATTGTTCCTGTCTCCTCCTGCCTTCAATCCCTCCCAGCATCAGAGTCTTTTCCAATTAGTCAACTCTTCGCATTAGTTGGCCAAAGTATTGGAGTTTCAGCTTCAGCATCAGTCCTTCCAGTGAATATTCAGGATTGATTTCCTTTAGGATGGACTGGTTGGATCTCCTTGCAGTCCAAGGGACTCTCAAGAGTCTTCTCTAATACCACAGTTCAAAAGCATCAATTCTTCTGCACTCAGTTTTCTTTATAGTCCAACTCTCACATCCATACATGACTACTGGAAAAACCATAGCTTTGACTAGATGAACCTTTGTCGGCAAAGTAATGTCTATGCTCTTTAATATGCTGTCTAGGTTGGTCATAGCTTTTCTTCCATGGAGCAAGCGTGTTTTAATTTCATGGTTGCAGTCACCATCTGCAGTGATTTTGGAGCCCCACAAAATAAAGTCTCTCACTTTTTCCATTGTTTCCCCATCTATTTGCCATGAAGTGATGGAACTAGATGCCATGATCTTACTGTTCATTAATGGATGAGTGAATAAACAAAACATGGTATCTACATATAATGGAGTGTTATTTGGGCTTGAAAAAGGAAGAAAATCGTGATCCCTTGCTACAACCTGAATAAACCTAGTGGATTTGCTGAGTGAAATAAGTCAGTCACAAAAGGACAAATACTGTATGATTCCACTTACATGAGATACTCAGAGTAGTGAAATTCATAGAGACAGGAAGTGAATGATGGCTGCCAGGAGCTGAGAGGAAGGGAAGGTGGAGAGGGAGTTATGAATGAGACAGAGCTTTAGTTCTATAAGATGAAACAGCTATGGGGTGAATGGTGGTAATGGTTATACAATAATACAAATGTACTGAATGCCACTGAACTGTGTACATAAAAATAGTAAAGACGCTACATTTTATATGATGTATATTTTAAAATATAATAGTAATTATACACAGTAAATTAATTTTCAAATAATATTTTGTGAATGAGTATGCAAGTATCAAAAATAGATTTTCATTGGAAAACCGGTGACTTTTAACGAGCACAATGAATATTAGAAATGGTCTTCCACTGGTGAAATTAAAGCTATTCAGAGTATGTGGATCCACTAAAACCATTCAGAGACACTCCCACCCCTGAATGAATTGGGGAGAGACCACCACATGGCCTTCAGGGGTGCCCCTGAGAGATCCAGCTTGACAGACTCTTTGGTATTGGAAACTCTAGAAGACGAGGAGCTGGGGCTTCAGTGAGTTGCAGAACAAGTTCATAAACTGTTTGTGCCTGAAAATTTGACTAATAAATGTCTACATAGAAAATCCGATTCATTGTGACCCCATAGCAAATGTGGAGACAGCCGTCCCCCACCACTTTCAATATCTCATTGACTCTTCACCAAAATCAAACTGAAAACCGTGCCACTAATTATGCTTCAGCCTCAAAGCCCCTAGCTTCTATGGGTCTTTACTCAGGCTCTGTATCTAATTTGCTCGACCCAGTTTTGTAGTCTTTATCTTAAAAGGGCTCAGCCATCCCTAGCTAACTTCTGATTGGAGAATGACTATGCCCAGTTCCCATGTCCATTTTCTAGAAGCAGCAATCTGGTTATTCTCCCCTTCTTTTCCCTCCCTTTTCTGGTGTCTAAAGACCAATTTTTCTTCCCCCACATAAGAAGATCAACATGGAAATGTGACCTAAGTTCCAGGTCTGTGACTTGTTAGCCAAACTGGATATCTCCTCCAGGACTAGAAAAGCTGTGGCTGGGGAAGGAGAAGAGGCATCCACAGAAAGTACCATGGAGTCCCCAGCGGAGAGGATGGAACCTTCTGGATCAAAGACAAGATGCAGGTGGAGGACAGCATCATCTTCAGACATGGAAACCCCAGTCACTATATACAAGTGAGATATGTCACCTGAATGGGGATAGGGAACTTGGATGTCCAAGGACATAGTGGTCCACATCTACACACAGGATAAAGCAATAAAGAAGTTACAGAGCAGGCACAGCCCAGCAACAATCAGAGAACTAGCAGAAATGCTGCTTTGGAATCTGATCTGAGTTCAAATCCATGTCCTGTTGCTTATCAGCTTTATTGTCTTTGGTAAATCAGTCAACATTTTAGAACTTTCAGTTCAGTTCAGTCACTCAGTTGTGTCTGACTCTTTGCAACCCCATGAACCACAGCACACCAGGCCTCCCTGTCCATCACCAACTCCCAGAGTCTACCCAAACTCATGTCCATTGTGTCAGTGATGCCATCCAACCATCTCATCCTCTGTCATCCCTTTCTCCTCCTGCTTTCAATCTTTCCCAGAATCAGGGTCTTTTCTAAGGAGTCAGCTCTTCGCATCAGGTGGCCAAAGTATTGTAGCTTCCGCATCAGTTCTTCCAATGAACACCCAGGACTGATCTCCTTTAGGATGGACTGGTTGGATCTCCTTGCAGTCCAAGGGACTCTCAAGAGTCTTCTTCAACACCACAGTTCAAAAACATCAGTTCTTCAGCCCTCACCCCTCTTTATAGTTCAACTCTCACATCCATATACGACTACTGGAAAAAGCATAGCTTTGACTAGACAGACCTTTGTTAACAAAGTAATGTCTCTGCTTTTTAATATGCTGTCTAGGTTGGTCATAACTTTTCTTCCAAGGAGTAAGCGTCTTTTAATGTCATGGCTGCAATCATCATCTGCAGCGATTTTGGAGCCCCCCAAAATAAAGTCTGACACTGTTTCCACTGTTTCCCATGGCATGTTTTCCATCTATTTGCCATGAAGTGATGGGACCGGATGCCATGATCTTAGTTTTATGAATGTTGAGTTTTAAGTCAACTTTTTCACACTCCTCTTTCACTTTCACCCAGAGGCTCTTTAGTTCTTCACTTTCTCCCATAATGGTGGTGTCATCTGCATATCTGAGATTATTGATATTTCTCTGGGCAATCTTGATTCCAGTTTGTGCTTCTTCCAGGCCAGCGTTTCTCATGATGTACTCTGCATAGAAGTTAAATAAGCAGGGTGACAATATACAGCCTTGACATACTCCTTTTCCATTTGGAACAAGTATGTTGTTCCATGTCCAGTTCTAACTGTTGCTTCCTGACCAACATACAGGTTTCTCAAGAGGCAGGTCAGGTGGTCTGGTATTCCCATTTCTTTCAGAATTTTCCAGAGTTTGTTGTGATCCACACAGCCAAAGGCTTTGGCATAGTCAATAAAGCAGAAATAGCTGTTTTTCTGGAACTCTCTTACTTTTTCCATGATCCAGCGGATGTTGGCAATTTGATCTTTAGTTCGTCTGCCTTTTCTAGCTTCTTCTAAATGGGGAAGTAGTAACTTTTTTTTTTTTCCTTTGAGGAGGGCAAGGCAACCCACTCCAGTATTGTTGCCTGAAGAATCCCCAGAGACAGAGGAGCCTGGCAGGCTACAGTCTATGGCATCAAAAAGAGATGGACAGGACTGAGCGACTAAGCACATAGTTGATTTACAGGTTCCCCAGATGGCGCCAGTGGTAAAGAAGCTATCTGCCAACGCAGGAGATGTGGGCTCAATCTATGGGTCAGGAAATCCCCTGGAGGAGGGCATGGCAACCCACTCCAGTATTTTTTCCTGGAGAATCTCATGGCCAGAGGAGTCTGGCGGGTTACAGTCCACAGGGTCTCAAAGAGTCAGACTCGACCAAAATGACCTAGCACGCGTGCATGCACGCACATAGTTGATTGACAATGTTGTGTTAGCTTCAGGTGTGCAGCAAAGTGATTCAGTTATACATAGAGATATATCTATTCTTCTTCAGATACTTTTCCATTGTAGGTTATTATAAGATATATAATATCTTATATATCTTGTATATAGTACAAGGAGTATAGTTCCTTGTACTATACAGTAGGTCCTTGCTGATTATCAATTTTGTATATAGTGAGTGGTATGTGTGTGTTAATTCCAAACTCCCAATATATCCCTTTCCCTGCCTCCCCCTTTGGTAACTATAAATTTATCTTCTATGTCTGTGAGTCTGTTTTGTAAGTAAGCTTTTTTGTATCCTTTTTTTTTTTTTAGATTCCACATATAAGCGATATTGCTTCTTAGGGTTGGTTCATGTCTTAGTGGTGATGGAATATGTGAAGTAGAGCCTGGAGCAGCTACTTGGGTATGTACCAGTGCTTATAAGTAGGATGTCTAGAACACTATGCATTGGAGGCTGCAGCAGCAGACGCTGGTCAGAGTGGGATCTTGGTGGCAGGAATTCCTGGTCTGCTTTGCTCTCTGCTGTTGAGTTACACAACCCTTCCCTGAGGTATTATTTCATTGTATCACACACTCAGAATTTTTTGTGAGGCTGGAAAAACTACATTAAGTATTTCTATGTGAAAGCTAGCCCTCTGTTTCTCTGATTAGATCGCCAGACTTGGAGCGCAGAGCTTGAGGTGAGCATGATGTTCCCTGCCATCCAGCTTTTCTGTGCCAGGACCTGCCCCAGCCTCCTGGCCAGTACCCCCAACACCTTGTTTCCGGGTGGGTGTCGATTTCATGCTGGAACTTCCTCTTGCATGGCTCCTCTCCTCTCTCCTGTGTGCTTGGCATTGAGATGCCACAGTTGCCTACAGCCAGGTTAGGACCACTCAAGACCAGGAAGCCACAAGCCAGCATTAGAAGAGAAAGGGCTTCTTCTAACTTCTCAGTTGCCTAGAGACGATGGCTTCTGACCACAGCCTGCTACCCTAAGACTAATCTAGCTCCTTTTACTCCATGTCCATCCAGAAAGGGTAAAGGAGGAGTGCAGGGTATAGGGGGATACTGGCCTAGGTTCAAACCCCAGCCGTTCTATTTAAAGATGTGTGGTTTTAGCCAAATAAGCTCTCTAAGCCCCATTTGCCTTATTTGTAAAATGAAGAAAGTGATACATGGCCATCATGTTCCAGTGAAGATTCAATAAGCCGAAGTACAACAATAAGTACCAGGTATCTGGAAAGCATAGTATTCATGCAGTTTTTATCATCCAGAATATTCTATACTTTTCTACAATGGGTGTCTGGCTTCTCAGTTCCTTTTCTAAAATGTATTTTACTGCAGTAAAGTTGATTTACGATGCTGCACCAATCTTTGCTGTACAGCAATGTGACTCAGTTACATACATATAGACGCTTTTATATATTCTTTTCCATTATGGTTTATCAGAAGATACTGAATGTGGTTCCCTGTGCTGTTCAGTAGGACCTTATTGTTAATCCCTCAGTACCTCTTAATGGTGTTCTTACAACAAACCATTGCTGGGTAGTAACTCCAAGGTGTGGGAGATGCCCCATGATGACAGGAAGGTTGAGGACAGCCATGGGCATGGGAACAGAGACCAGCGCAGGCAGGACAGTGAGAGACCCAGACTTCACCCTTCTGTCCGGGATGGGTTACAGTCACTCTGCAGCCACACCATTCAGCAAATCCTGCTTCAACTGCACAGGCTAAATACCCACCACTTCCACTGTGGTCTGACAAGTGAAGAGTTGCACAACTAGCAAAACCGACTTCATTACACAGCCCAGGGAGAAAGAACTCTTCCAGCTTTCTCCTTTGTAAAAATGTGCTGTGGGCTCCCTCATGGCTCAGTGGTAAAGAACTCATCTGCCAACGCAGGAAACACAGGTTCACTCCCTGGGTCAGGAAGCGCCCCTGGAGAAGGAAATGGCAATCTGCTCCAGTATTGTTGCCTGGAGAATCCCATGGACAGAAGAGGCTGGCGGGCTACAGTCCATAGAGTCCCGAAAGAGTCAGACACGACTTAGCAAGTGAACAACAACATGCTGTATGTTGTTTACCAACTCCAGGCAGTGTTGCATTCCCTGGGGAACACAGTGTGGCTCCTTTTCTCCCGTTCTTGCCCAAACTTCCATCTCAAGCTCAAGGAAAAGCCAGACATCCTCTACTGCAGGGGTCCCCAGCTTTTTTGGCACCAGGGACCAATTTGGTGGAAGACAGTTTTTCCACAAGCCTGGGTGGGGAGGGGATGACTTGGGGATGATTCAACCACATTACATTTCTGCCTCCCCAGAAAGAGGCACTTAATTTCTATTAGTATGACATCAGCTACTCCTCAGATCATCAGGCATTGGATCCTGGAGGTTGAGAACATCTGCTGTACTGGATCACAGGTAGCAGTCATCATGAAGATATGCCTGGCTCACTTTTCATATTCTCTTAATTTCAAGGTGAGAGTCTTTTTCCTCCGGCTATTTCTCTGAGATAATTTGAAAACCCACTCTGTTTTCCTTGCCCTCCCTCGGTTAGAACTTTCCCAGCATCTGTGGAGAGCACTCTTGTCGAAGAGACAGGAGATGTGCCTGACTTTTCCTCTCCTGCCTTTGGGATTTCTTCCAGTTTGGGCCACAGAGGGTTTTGCAGAAAAGCAGAGATGTTCCTTTTTTTTTTTAACTTCACCTATTGAATATTCATCAGGTGATGGATTCCACCTCAACAATCAGCCAAGGGAATAAAAATAGTTTGCAGCCAGCTCTCTGCCACAGACAGAGCTCCCAACCATTGGAAGATGGGGCTTTCCCTACCGGGTGATGTTAAGACAAGCAGGTCTGATTTCCCCAGACAGAGCTCTGTGCTCAGAGCAGATGCCTGTCAAAGCAGCCCCCGGTAAGTGGCAACAGTGAACTCACTTCCTTTCCCTAAAGGTAACTGTCCTCATCACTCTCATTAGCAAGCCAAGTGAACCTTGGGTGCATATCAGAGTTTGCTTTAAAATATTCATCATCTGACAACTGATATTTCAGCCATATTTCCTTGAAAACTACTTTGGGAGAGGAAGGCTGAGCGGCAGAGCTCAATTAACTTAGCATTTTGCTCACCTTCTGAAACTACTTTTCAAGTCCGAGTCATTAAAAATTCATGGCACTATGTAACATGTTATTCTCCGGTGAGGACTGAGCAGGACAGAGGTGGCTGCTCGTACAGGGCTATCCCTCCTGTGCATGCAGTGGCAGATGAAGCCGGGGCTGTCCCAGGTGGGATAAACAAAACTCTCCCCACCTCCCCCCACCTCAAGGACATCATTCTGTGCAAGAAGCATCAACATCCCTTATCAAGCCCTGGATGGGTCTTCCAAGTGGGCAGTGAAGCTTTTTCATGGTTTCCACAGAAAGAGGCAGCCAGGAGTACCCAGGAGCACCTCTGAAACATGGTAAGTGGGGAAAGTTGGAGACAGACACACACAGGTTCTTGAGCAGTTTTGACAATTACCTCTATGAGGCTCGATTTCTACATATGCAAAGTACACAGAGTTCCAGGGTGAAGACTGGAATAGCATAGAGAAGGTGCACTGAATCTTTTGACAGTTCAGTGATGCTAAATAACCGTCTCCATCATCTCCATCACAGGGATATGGCATCTGGACCACTGTGCACATTCTACCATGTCACCATGTCTGCGTCATCTACAAAGCACTAGGGTCCAGGTCCTGTTCATAGGAAGCGCCCCTGGAGAAGGAAATGGCAATCTGCTCCAGTATTGTTGCCTGGAGAATCCCATGGACAGAAGAGGCTGGCGGGCTACAGTCCATAGAGTCCCGAAAGAGTCAGACACGACTTAGCAAGTGAACAACAACATGCTGTATGTTGTTTACCAACTCCAGGCAGTGTTGCATTCCCTGGGGAACACAGTGTGGCTCCTTTTCTCCCGTTCTTGCCCAAACTTCCATCTCAAGCTCAAGGAAAAGCCAGACATCCTCTACTGCAGGGGTCCCCAGCTTTTTTGGCACCAGGGACCAATTTGGTGGAAGACAGTTTTTCCACAAGCCTGGGTGGGGAGGGGATGACTTGGGGATGATTCAACCACATTACATTTCTGCCTCCCCAGAAAGAGGCACTTAATTTCTATTAGTATGACATCAGCTACTCCTCAGATCATCAGGCATTGGATCCTGGAGGTTGAGAACATCTGCTGTACTGGATCACAGGTAGCAGTCATCATGAAGATATGCCTGGCTCACTTTTCATATTCTCTTAATTTCAAGGTGAGAGTCTTTTTCCTCCGGCTATTTCTCTGAGATAATTTGAAAACCCACTCTGTTTTCCTTGCCCTCCCTCGGTTAGAACTTTCCCAGCATCTGTGGAGAGCACTCTTGTCGAAGAGACAGGAGATGTGCCTGACTTTTCCTCTCCTGCCTTTGGGATTTCTTCCAGTTTGGGCCACAGAGGGTTTTGCAGAAAAGCAGAGATGTTCCTTTTTTTTTTTAACTTCACCTATTGAATATTCATCAGGTGATGGATTCCACCTCAACAATCAGCCAAGGGAATAAAAATAGTTTGCAGCCAGCTCTCTGCCACAGACAGAGCTCCCAACCATTGGAAGATGGGGCTTTCCCTACCGGGTGATGTTAAGACAAGCAGGTCTGATTTCCCCAGACAGAGCTCTGTGCTCAGAGCAGATGCCTGTCAAAGCAGCCCCCGGTAAGTGGCAACAGTGAACTCACTTCCTTTCCCTAAAGGTAACTGTCCTCATCACTCTCATTAGCAAGCCAAGTGAACCTTGGGTGCATATCAGAGTTTGCTTTAAAATATTCACCATCTGACAACTGATATTTCAGCCATATTTCCTTGAAAACTACTTTGGGAGAGGAAGGCTGAGCGGCAGAGCTCAATTAACTTAGCATTTTGCTCACCTTCTGAAACTACTTTTCAAGTCCGAGTCATTAAAAATTCATGGCACTATGTAACATGTTATTCTCCGGTGAGGACTGAGCAGGACAGAGGTGGCTGCTCGTACAGGGCTATCCCTCCTGTGCATGCAGTGGCAGATGAAGCCGGGGCTGTCCCAGGTGGGATAAACAAAACTCTCCCCACCTCCCCCCACCTCAAGGACATCATTCTGTGCAAGAAGCATCAACATCCCTTATCAAGCCCTGGATGGGTCTTCCAAGTGGGCAGTGAAGCTTTTTCATGGTTTCCACAGAAAGAGGCAGCCAGGAGTACCCAGGAGCACCTCTGAAACATGGTAAGTGGGGAAAGTTGGAGACAGACACACACAGGTTCTTGAGCAGTTTTGACAATTACCTCTATGAGGCTCGATTTCTACATATGCAAAGTACACAGAGTTCCAGGGTGAAGACTGGAATAGCATAGAGAAGGTGCACTGAATCTTTTGACAGTTCAGTGATGCTAAATAACCGTCTCCATCATCTCCATCACAGGGATATGGCATCTGGACCACTGTGCACATTCTACCATGTCACCATGTCTGCGTCATCTACAAAGCACTAGGGTCCAGGTCCTGTTCACCTCCACCCTCAGTGCTCAACATTATCTGGTACAGAAACGGGACTCAGTGAAACTTTTATGAGATTATTGTAATGATACGTATTCATATTTATTTGTTAATTCATATAATTGTTGTTCAATTGCTTAGTCATATCCAACTCTTTGCGACCCCATGGACTGCATCACACCAGGCTTCCCTGCCCTTCATTATCTCCCAGAGTTTGCTGAAACTCATGTCCATTGAGCTGGTGATGCCATCCAACCATCTCATCCTCTGTTGCCCCTTTCTCCTCCTGCCCTCAATCTTTCCCAGCATCAGTCTTTTCCCATAAGTTGGCTCTTTGCATCAAGTAGCCAAAGCATTGGAGCTTCAGCATCATTCCTTCCAATGAATATTCAGATTGACTGGTTTAATCTTCTTGCTGTTCAAGGGACTCTCAAGTGTCTTCTCCAGCACCACAACTTGAAAGCATCAGTTCCTTGGTGTTCAGCCTTCTTTATGGTCCAACTCTCACATCCATATAACTATTTGAAGGGAACATGATTATCATTAGTCCATTAATTATGATAATTTTTGAAAAAAGAATTATTATAAAGTAAGCACAAACTAGTGATTGCCAATGTAATGATTTTCAAGCAAAAATTTAGCAGGAAACTGACCAAAATAAGTTGTTCTTCTAATGACCATAGCTTCCAAGTCCTAAGCAAGCAGGAATTTTGCTTCAAAAAGAGAACAACTGAAAACAAAAACTGGTGCTTTGGACATAGTCTAAAAACATGCTTGATAATTGCATCCTAGTCGCTAATGGACGTTTGCCCATAGCCCCTAAACCATCCCATAATTTGAAAATGTTCAGTTTGTTTGTCATTTCTCAGTTTGCTGAGGTTTGGTTTTTGTCTCCACATCCAACTGCTCAGAATCTTATTCAAGCAGATCCAAACCACTCTGGTCTAGAAATAGGGCTTGAAATCTAGCCAGCCTGGTTTTTTATGCAATATTTCCAGTACTCCCGCTTTCAAAACAAGCTGATGGAAAGAAAACGCTAGACAAGCCCTACTGTGGTATTCCAGAACTTTCCCAGTTCAGCCTGGAAACTTCAGAGAACTGTGAGATACAACCAAGAAAAATAAAAATAATACCACTTTACATTTGCCTAACATTTGATCATCTATGTGTAGCTAATGTTTATTCAGCAATTGAGTTTCACACATAATATCCATTGAATCTTCCAAACAAGCCTGTGAAAAAGAGAATTTTCTCCTTTTCACAGAGGGTCTTTTTTACAGGGTATGAAGTGCCCAGGCCAGGTTCATGATTTTCTTGGAGTGTTCCCATCGTTATCTTCTTCGATCATCTGGGAACTGGGATCAGCAGGGCCTGGGAGCCCCTCCATGCAGTACCAGGGTCAGGAAGGTGACTTTCTCAGGGTCATACCACTAACAAGAGACAGAAACTAGAGTCTGTGCTTTGTCCATGTACTGTATGTATTTCATATATGCTATCAACGCTGCTCAACTGCAAGAGCAGCTTAACATTTAATGTTTTTAAAATATTTTAAATGCTTAATGCTTTTAAACAACAGTTATAGACGTATAAGTGTGCCATGTATCACTAAAAGAAATTAATATCTAATGTGTTCCAAAGTAATTGCAGTAGCGTTTCATCCAGGGAAGCAAAAGTTCAGCAAAGTTGACACTAAGTCTACACCCTGAAACTGGATCATGGATGACAGTTTATAATGAGTACAAATTAAACAAGTTAACAAGGATGGAAAGGATTGGTATATCCCAGTCATCAATAGGTCTAATCTACTATTTGTGGGGCAGGATAAGGTAAAGTTAGTCACAGCCTCTGATCAGACTATCTGGATTTAATCCTTTTATCTACTCACTGATTCACATGTTAGGTGGGTTGCTTAACTCTCCATGACTCTGTTTTCTCCTCTGTAATGTTACCTACCTCACAACGTGTTGTATTAATTGAATTAATGTATGCAAAGTCCTGGAATAGTCTTTAACAGATAGTGGGCACAATATAGGAGAAGGCAATGGCACCCCACTCCAGTACTCTTGCCTGGAAAATCCCATGGACGGGGGAGCCTGGTGGGCTGCAGTCCATGGTGTCGCAAAGAGTCGGACACAACTGAGCGACTTCCCTTTCACTTTTCACTTTCATACATTGGAGAAGGAAATGGCAACCCACTCCAGTGTTCTTGCCTGGAGAATCCCAGGGACGGGGGAGCCTGGTGGGCTGCCGTCTATGGAGTCGCACAGAGTCAGACACGACTGAAGCGACTTAGCAGCAGCAGCAGCAGGCACAATAAGCGTTTGCTATTGTCATGGACTACACTGACCCTCTGAGTAGGGGCTGCCTTCTTTTAAGCAGGTACATGTTGATTTCTGTAGTAATGTGTAGATATTTTGTATCTCTGGTGGGAATATGTTCCCTGAGGGCAAAAGTGGTTCACCATTTATTTGGTCTTCCAAAATGCCTGGCAAGAGTGGCAGACGTAAAGAGGGTGATTAACAAATATTCCTGGAGGACTTCCCTGATGGTCCAGTGGTTTAGACTCTGCAGTTGCAGTTTCAATGCAGGGGGCCTGGGTTTGATCCCTGCTCAGGGAACTAAGATTCCCACATGCTGCTTGACATAGTCAAAAAATAAATAAATCATTTTTAAAATACAATAAAATAGATACTCTTGGATGTGGTAAGCCAATTTTAAAATCTTATACTGCCATGTACCAACTCAAATTTCTCCAATGATTTCTGTTGCCTGGGGTGCAAATCTGACTTTCTCAGGTAGGCAGCCAAGTCTCTCTTAGAAGTCCTGAGGATTCTTCCCCTGATTCTGGCCCAGCTGATTCACTGGCCACATCCCAAGTATGGGTGGCAGTAACCCCCTTGTTGCCTTTGCTTATTTTTCTCCTCCGATCTAGAGTGCCCTTCCTCCCGTGCTCAGCCTATCCAAACCACACGCACCCTTCCCTCCAAGCCCTTTCAAGCCCACCCTCTCCTGGGAGCTGCTCTCAAACCCCCAAAGTCAAGCAGTTGTCTTCATCTTCTCTTGACCCCTATAGCTTTATAACTACAGTTCACTTGGAATGTATCACTTTTAGCCTTAAGTTTTGGTCAAAATATTACGTCTGATTTCCAAAGGGGAAAAAGGAAAAAATGGAAAGCAGGGGGAAGGAGAAGGATACGAGAGCTTTGAATCTCTCTGGAACTCACTTCAGCCAGAGAAGGAGGGGCTTACAACAATGGGGAGAGATGGGACAGCTGAGGGTGCAGTTGTCTGCACTCCAGAGCAGAAGCAGCAATCAGGGTCTTTTGTATTTCCATGCAAATGTTCATTGAAGCACCATTCACAATAGCTGGGACCTGGAAGCAACCAGGTCCATTGACAGATGAGTGGATAAAGTGGACAGATGAGTGACTACTACTCAGCCATAAACAGGAATAAAACTGGGTCATTTGTAGTGATGGACCTAGAATCCATTACACAGAGTGAAGTAAGTCAGAAAGAGAAAAACAAATATATATTAAGGCATACGTATGGAATCTAGGTGGAGAAGGAAATGGCAACCCACTCCAGTATTTTTGCCTGGAGAATTTCATGGACAGAGGAGCCTGGTGGGGCTACAGTCCATGGGGTCACAAAGAGTTGGACATGACTGAGTGACTAACACTGTGGAATCTAGGAAGATGGTACAGATGAGCCTGTTTGCAGGGCAGAAATCAAGATGCAGACATAGAAAATGAATATGTGGACAGAGGCGGAAGAGGGGTGTGAGACAGATTGGGAGAATAGGATTGACATATATAACACATATACACTACCATGAGTACAATAGATAGATAAGGGGAAGCTGTTATATAACACAGGGAGGTGAGTTCCATACTCTGTGATGAGCCAGAGCGGTGGGATGGGGATGGGGTGGGAGGGAGGTTCAAGAGGGAAGGGATATATGTATACATATAGCTGATTCACTTCATTGTACAGCAGAAACTAACAGAACATTGTAAAGCAATTATACTCCAATTTAAAAAAGAAAAAAAAGCCATCAGCCATGAAAACACAGATCCTTGATATTTGGAAGGCAAGGTCCTTTTTGCCCACCCTGGATCCCACAAGCTATGTTCAAGATGTTTCAAGAGCAGTGAGGGATGAGTAACTGCTGCTGCTAAGTCGCATCAGTCATGTTCGACTCTGTGCGACCCCACAGACAGCAGCCTACCAGGCTCTGCCGTCCCTGGGATTCTCCAGGCAAGAGTACTGGAGTGGGTGGCCATTGCCTTTTCCAGAGCTGAAACTGATCAAAATGAAGCTCTATTTACCAACCAAGTCAATGGACATGAACTTGGGCAAACTCCAGGAGATGGTGAGAGAGAAGGAAGCCTGGCTTGCTGCAGTCCATGGGGTCACATAGAGTCAGATACAACTTGGTGACTGAACAACAACAGCAACCAACCAAGTCTCCATCCTGGAAATGGAAAGTATTTAACACACTCCTGAGTTCCAAAATGATTACAACAGTTACATTCTGCCAGTGTAATTATTGGTTAGACAGGGAGGCAGATTCCTGGTGCTTCCTGCTCTGCCACTCTTGCAGAATTCTCTTCCATGTTTACTCACGGATTCATTATCTCCTTGTTAAAGTATATGCCCATTGAGGGGGGATCACAGACATTGTCAACTTTGATCACCATTTGGACCTTCAGATCTGAACCTATCACATACTAGATACTCAGTGTATTAGTTATCTGTTGTTGGATGAAAAACTACACCCAAAGCTTGCTTGCTCAAACCCACTATACTCACAATTATCTTCATGGTTTCTGTGGGTCAGGAATTCAAGAGCAGCTCATCTGAAGCTTCTGGCTCAGGTTCTGGTTCAACCTCAACCTTGAGGTTGCAGCAGGTATTGACCAGGGTCACAGGGATCTCAAGACTCTTCTAGGGCAGAGTGACTTCTGACATGGCCCACTCACAGTTCTGACTGTGCCAAGGGTTCTTGCTGATTCCTTTTTCCCACATGGTCCTCCCCAGGGGGCTGACAATGTTCTCCCAGCAGAAGGCTGGCTCCCCTAGAGTGAGCAATCCAAGATCCAACAGAAGTCATAGAGATCTAGCTTTGGAAGTAGTGCTGCATCTAGCAAGCTAGCATGGCTGTCAATAGATAATTGTTCTGGTTGGGTGTCTTCTCCTTCACTAGCTTAGATGCTCTTTGGAAGAAAACACTTTCAAACTTCCTTGTAGTATCTGGTACAATGCTTTGTATCTAGCAAACACTCAGGTCTTTATTTTATTTTTAAAATTTTTGGCAAGGACCATTTTTAAGGTCTTTATTGAAATTGTTACATTATTGCTTTTGTTTTAGGATTTGCTTTTTTTTTTTTTTTTGGCCATGAGGCATGTGGGATCTTAACTCTCCAACCAGGGATGGAACCCACACCTCTTTCATCGGAAGGCAAAGTCTCAACCACTGGACTGCTAGGGAAGTATTATCACTCAAGTCTTTAACGTAGTCAATTAATAGAAAGATATTTGCCAGTAAATATTTTCAATATTTTCATAATCAGTCAAATCATAACTTAATTTTTAGGTTTTCATTGGACAGTTATTTTATTCAGATGAATAATGTTTGAGGGAATAGAATTTCTGTCTTCAGTATTCTTTAAGCAAGCTGGGAATTTTGACGGACACCATCAGGAACAAGTTGCATATAATCTTCTTTGGCTACTGAGCATGACACTTTGTGATTTTCTTCTTTAAGTGTTATGTCTTCGTGTTTGAGGTTTTCATTTGCTTTTGTTGGCATAAACTCACTGTTTCTAGACCACCAGTACTCCTGAAGACCAAAATTAATTGCTAGTTTTATAGTTTTATATGTCTAAATGATAGGGATGCCAGATTGTTTCAAAATGAAAACACATCCAAATTTAATGAAGTTCAAAGGAAGAAATGTTTATTTATGGATTAAAGCATAAAATGATCTGTTGCTTGTAGTTACTGAAGTACTGACAGCTCTTTTTAACAGGGAAAGGGAGGGCAAGTGGGGAAGCGCAAGGGAGCAAGTTCCTTCTGTGATGCTGAGCATGAATCAACAATCCAGACAGATAAATAAAAGGCCCATGGGTTTTGACACCAGTTGAGAACACATGATATCCAAGTGAAGTCTGCAAAAGGGAGGGGGAGTCTCTGGTAAGAGGGTGGAGGTTTTCTTCTGTCAGCTCATCACTTGCTTGCTCAGGGAAGTCTCCACATGTCTGCAGGAATAGAGCATACTTTGTCCCTCTGGGGCACAGCTTTGGTGGCGCTTGAAGTTCAATGGTATCATTAAGCATTCCCAGAGTTGTTGGAATGGAAGACACAGAATCTAAACTAGAAGGCCACCAAAGAGACTTACTTCCATGTCTTTTACGGCTACCACATCTCTATGCACATACTGCTTGAGATCGCATCACTGGGTACCATGCTCCCTGGTGCAGAAAGAGCTGGACAGCTGTTGTAACTGAGCAGAAGTCTGGAACTGTTCTCTAAAGCTTTTCATTGTTTCCGAGAATACAAAAGCATCTTAACAAATACTTTCTCCCATCACAAAATAAATCATTATCTAAACTGGACATGGAACAACAGATTGGTCCCAAATAGGAAAAGGAGTACATCAAGGCTGCATATTGTCACCCTGCTTATTTAACTTATATGCAGAGTACATCATGAGAAACGCTGGACTGGAAGAAACACAAGCTGGAATCAAGATTGCCGGGAGAAATATCAATAACCTCAGATATGCAGATGACACCACCCT
>SJYT01015651.1:44599-84919 GCA_006410635.1 Cephalophus harveyi | reverse complement strand
CTCCCGGAGTTCACTCAGACTCACGTCCATCGAGTCCATGATGCCATCCAGCCATCTCATCCTCGGTCGTCCCCTTCTCCTCCTGCCCCCAATCCCTCCCAGCATCAGAGTCTTTTCCAAAGAGTCAACTCTTCGCATGAGGTGGCCAAAGTACTGGAGTTTCAGCTTCAGCATCATTCCTTCCAAAGAAATCCCAGGACTGATCTCCTTCAGAATGGACTGGTTGGATCTCCTTGCAGTCCAAGGGACTCTCAAGAGTCTTCTCCAACACCACAGTTCAAAAGCATCAATTCTTCGGTGCTCAGCCTTCTTCACAGTCCAACTCTCACATCCATACATGACCACAGGACAAACCATAGCCTTGACTAGACAGACCTTAGTCGGCAAAGTAATGTCTCTGCTTTTGAAAATGCTATCTAGGTTGGACATAACTTTTCTTCCAAGGAGTAAGCGTCTTCTAATTTCATGGCTGCAGTCACCATCAGCAGTGATTTTGGAGCCCAAGAAAATAAAGTCTGACACTGTTTCCACTGTTTCCCCATCTATTTCCCATGAAATGATGGGACCAGATGCCATGATGTTCGTTTTCTGAATGTTGAGCTATAAGCCAACTTTTTGCTCTCCTCTTTCACTTTCATCAAGAGGCTTTTTAGCTCCTCTTAGATTAAGTACATAGAAAGAAGATGCTCTAATTTTTCATACATACATCTGAAGGGCACTTCAAGAGGGCACTTGACCCCTGTATGTAGCCCTTTAGGAAACTGGTGACTTGAGACCCAGTGACTTATCCTGAATGTCACAGGGATGAATATTCATGTTTCTTGCATGGATCCGATACAGTTAATTCTGGAAAGCACAGATGTGTGAGTCTCCAGGCCCCAAGGAACACCATGGCTGACTTTGTACTGGAAGATTAGTTGCTGCATTGAGAAGTGGCTGAGTCTTGCCTTCATCCTCAATTCTGAGCCCATACTGCTTATGAAATGAAGAAAGAGTGCTAAAGCCCAGTAAAGCTGAATGACAGCATTCTGTGTACCATCTCAGGCACCAGTGTAATCTAATGTGTGATAAGAGTGTTATAAAAATGAATTATTATTTCCCCCATTTACAGAAATAATACATGTTCTTTGTAGTATATCTGTAGTCAAAAAGAAGAAAAAAATTACTGGTAATCTCCCCCTCTCCAAATAATCAGTTAATAGTTTGGTATGTTTTCTTTGTAGCATATCTGTAGTCAAAAAGAAAAAAATTACTGGTAATCTCCCCCTCCACAAATAATCAGTTAATAGTTTGGTATATTACCTATATACATATTGGTGTATATATATTTATTGCAAAAGCTTTACGCCTCTTACCCCCCACCCTACTTAGCAATAATAATATTGTTCTTACTAGGTCACATAAATATATATTTCATTTAAATCTGAAAATAATTTTCCTCTGATTATAAAAGGCATAAGCAGTCATTGTGAAAAGTATAGGTAATATCTTGACTGTAAAGAAGGAAGTAAAAATCATTTGAAACTTGACCCCACAGAGGTAACTGTTGATATAGACTTCCTGTCATTTAAGACTTTAAAAAAAAAAAACATTTTTATATGTATTTTTCACAGTTTGCAAATTAGTAATGTACTCTAGGTTATAACATAGATGTGTTTTGCCTTTTCTAAATACTTTCTAGTGGTTTTCTTTCAAAAATTTGGATGCTTAGGGAAAGTCTTGAATCCCAATATGTTAAGCTTCAGGCAGTGACAGTGACAGTGACATTGATGGCCTAGAAAAGCTTTGGGTTGAAGATAGTCCTTTTCATCACTCCATCACTTAAGCATCAGACCAAGGCTTGAAACATCATCCTGACTTTTCTGGAGGTTGCAAGAATACCCAGGAGAATTCACTTCCCTTTTCAAAATGAAATAACCACTCCAAAATACCAGGACACACATGGTGCAAGCAAACACCTTTGGTGCAGCTATTGTTGGAAGTGTCCCTGACCTTCCAAAATATCAGTGCTGGAAAAGTTCATATTTTAAAATAATTAATTGCTTTCCAAAAGTTCTATATGTTCGTGGTAAAAAACAGAAAAAAAACACCCTCTCGAAATCAGCGCTTTGCATGCTACTAACTCTGACTAGGAACGTTTCAAGTAGAATTCTGATTTGCAGGTGTGAGGTGGGTAGTGTGGAACTGATTGCTTTTTTTACTCCCTTGAATAGTCCAATACCTGTTGGTGGCCTTTTATAGGCCAGACATGGATTTTTGTGCTGAGGTGTAAGAATTTAACATTTTGTTATGTTTCAATGAAAATTCAGTAAGAGACTTAACATCCCCATTGGCAGTGCTGCTCTATTTTGATATTTTGTCCCAAGGACACTTTTGTAATATGCTCTCATAAATAACAGTATATTTCCTGATTGGGAAACAGTATATTTCCTGATGGAGTCACACAGGTAGATTCATTTGTCAAAATCTATGAAATAGTACATTTCAGATTTGGGCATTTGACTGTGTGGAAATTTTATCTCTTGCCAAAAAGGAACTGTAAACAAGTATCAGCTTTAGTCACTGATAGCTCTGCTGAGGGGAACTGCATTGATGCCTGCAACTTACTTTGAAATGCTTGAAAAAACAAGATGAACTGTGATAGATGGAAAGATTTGGAATAAAGTAAGTGTAGTTAAATGTTAGCAGCTAAAGAATTCAAGTGGTGAGTATGTAGATGTTTACTTGTAGTTCATCTTTATTTTAAAATGTGATTGGTAATTTTAATAACAAAATGTTTGGGAGGAAAAACCCAATAACAAGGCTCTATGTAGAAGAGCTAAAGCACAGTCTATAGAATTATTTTTCTTGCTGAAACATTCTGACTCTGCTTCTTACTAGCTGTGTGACTCCAGATAATTCAGCCTTGGTGAAGTTGTTCAATGTGAGTAATGAATACACTTAGCACAAATCTTACTCTACAGTAAACACCTGATAAATACTGTGATGATAATTCCACAGTGCAAAAGAAGTGGTGATTATAAATGAATGACCTTATACTGAGGGCCCAGTATGTGTCTGGCACTCTCGCTTGGTCATTTCCAGTGGAATGAGGCCGTCTCATTCTGAATCACAATGTGTGTAGCAACAAACACTAGAGAAGGTGTGAGGAGCATGACTGGGCAAACTGAGAGTGGCTTCACTAAGTGTGACACAGCCCCTCCCCAGCTCTGTGGCTCCCCTTCAGTGTAGCATCTGCTGTGAGCTAGAAGGCTCTTCAGAGGAAAGGTAGCATCTGCTTTGTTAGACTTTGTAGCCTTCCTGAGTTGACATTGACTTAATTCATCACAAAAATCGCTCCCTTTGTGTACGGCCAAGGCATTCTGTTTTGAGGTTGTCATGTTTTAGCTTTATGGACAGTTACTTGGGAAATTCATCTAGGGTGGCACGATCTCCTTTTGTCCCCACAGTGGAATCATGTTTATGCATTATGACAACCTGTTCCAAACTCCTGCTGGGAGGCAAAGAGAAAGGGTCAGGGACCTGGAAAAAGCTGCAGCTGGATTTAGGAGCACCAACAGTGGGGGATGAAAGGAACAGTTCTGGTAATTCTGTGGATGTGCTGTTTATTTCCAAGTGTCTAATATCATACTCCTGAAAATTAAGGTAAAAAACAGTAAAACAAAAAACCCAAAAACTGTGCTGGTGAGGGAGAGTGGGGGAATAGAACAAATGTTGGCTACATTTTGAAGGAGATGTTGTTGGGCAGGAGGAATAGACTTATTCTACTAACTTTCCAGCTGCTATAATGAAATCTGAATCTTGATCTAAATGTCTCCTAATGATTGGGATTCCAGAGGGTATCCTCATATAGGACTGCTTGCTGGGTGAAACCAAGTGTGAAACAGGATTTGATTTGTCTGCCACACTAATACCATTGGAGAACTACTTAAAACCTGCCAGAATTTTCTTTTACCACATCTTGATCCCAGCTCTTTTACCACATACTGATGCCAGTATTTTACTGTGTTTTGGGCTTTACAGTTCCAAACTCAACTCAAAAGACTGTGTTATCTCTTTTCCCCAAGAAGTAAAATGCACATCACCTTGTTAATTCTTTACTTTCTTCTTTTTTAAATTGGAGGATAATTGCTTTACAGTTTGTTGTAGTCTTTGTTGTTGTCCATCAATGCAAATCAGTCATAATCATATATATATATATGCTGCCAAGTTGCTTCAGTCACCTGTGGGTGTGTATATATATATATATATATATATACCCTCTCCCTTTTGAGCCATCCCCCACATTCCATCCCTCTTTATTGTCTTGTTTGTAATACTTGGCCTGGATCATTATGATATGAATTCTTATTCAAACCAGGCATTTTTTTCTTTTATGATTCAGGAAGTTCCAGAAGAGACCATCCTAATTTGAATGCTTCAATGATCATCAGAAAGGTTGTTCTGAAGACAGTCTAAGAAAGTAGTTTCTGGCTTTGTGGCTTCTGAGGTCGGGTATAGGTCATGGTAGTGATGAGTGTACCAATTCTGAGGAATTTAAGTGCATTAAACCTTTTGGGGGAGTGGTTCTGAGGAAGGTGTGATGGGAGGTGAAATTTAAAGTTAATCCTTATCTTCTGGCTGTTGAACTGTTGAAACTGAAGTTAGTTATCTTTAGATATAATTGAATATGCACTTACATAAATTGGAAATAATACAGGGAAAAATCAAAGAAGGAAGGAAGGATGGGGAAGAATAAGGAAGAAGAGGGAAACACAGACAGGAAGGAAGAAAACCAAAGAAAGCTAGCATCGCAGGAAAAGGAAGAAGTAATTATTTCTCAGGCCTCAAAGGTCAGCCTAATACAAACTCTTCCCAGTTTGGGGTAACTGCTTGATTTCATGCTGTAGGATGCAGTCTAAAGTCTTCCCTGTGTTTAACATTCTAACATTCAAGCAATAGATTTATATTTCAGACACAATGAATGGATCAGGACAGGCAATAAAAGAGTAAGACATTGCAATTTAAAACTCAATGCAATTTGAAAGCTACATAACAAATGCTGGACCACAGTAGATGTATATATCATGGGAATGTTGATCTGAGGTTTTTCATCTCTCTTGGGTGTGGGTCATCCCCTGTTTCTGCTTAACTCCAGTTATCCAGTACTTCAGCACTTTAAAATGGAAAATAAAACCCCCTTGAGTTCCTTTTTATAGCAACATCACCAACCCAGTGTTTGGAATTCTATATCTCTGGCATTTAGGATGGTTGCACATTTTAAATCTGGAATATGTGTTTATTTGAAGGTTAGGAGGGGGTGGGCATATACTTAACTCTTGCTATCATTAAGCAGCTGCTTAGTTTGAATCTCACTGACCCCTTGGAAGCTTTCACAACTCTCTTTGAAAGTGTGCCTGATTGGGGGCTTTTTAAAAACCACCATGAGAAAATTATTAGAGATCTTAAAAGCACTTAGGACAAAATAGCTTAATTTAACAAAGATAATATATGTGTTTTTTTCACTTATATGCTTTTCTTGAATATGGAGAAATAAACTTTAATATGTAGAGTTTTTCTGAAGATCTGAAAATAAGAAATTTGAGTGCTGAATCTTTGGCATGCTTGACTGGTTTATTTGAAGCAGTGCTATAGTGGTTTCTAATTTAAATAGGTAACTGCAACAGCCAAGTAAGTATAGCTGAGTAGCCTTTCTTAGCTATTTATTCGTTGGTCTCTTCACTCCCCGGCTTTATCTACCTAGAAAACTCAAAGCTCTTCTCTCCATGGTTCTTCTGTTCTGTCTCCTGCCCTGTTTAACTGGACACTGTTTCCCGTTTTCACTGTCCTTAATTCTTGCCATTTATGAAAGCATTCGTATTTTTCAGTAATTCTTTGTTTATATCTCTTTCCTTCAGTAGATTTTAGGTTTCTGAAAGGCAGTGACTATGACTTTTTAAAATCTTTGTATTCCCTTAGGTGCTCAATAGATGTCTTAAAAAGGCAAAATATTTTTCTTTTGCTGTTAGTTTTCTTGCCTGACACTTTAGGAGATCACGTTGTAAAATTATGAGCCATGTTTCTTGAAGGTGTTTTCTGGAGGCCTGCTCAAATATAGACATCCCTGACCCCACAGAGAAAAACTATAAAGGCTCATACAGAAAGGAACATTTAAATATTCAAGACAAACCACTGTAAATAACTGCCTATATTTATCTCACATTTTTAAAGTCTCAGTTTTATTTTTTTATGACAACCCATGATAATTGCAAAAAATTTGCATCAGTACTGAAAGGTACCAGTAATACTCCTCCTTACTTCCTTAAGATAACCTTAGTTAATAATTTGATTATTGTCCATTTAGATTTCATTATGACTGTATAACTATTCACAAAAGTGAATATTTATTTTTAAATATTGTTAGCTCAGTTTAAAGCTCATAGTGTCTGTGGACATTTTGTTGTTTAGTCACTAAGTCATGTCTGACTCTTTGCAACTCCATAGACTATAGCCTGCCAAGTTCCTCTGTCCATGGAATTCTCCAGGCAAGAACACTGGAGTGGGTTGCCATTTCCTACTCCAGGGGATCTTCCCAACCCAGGGATCGAACCCACAACTCCTGTTTGGCAGGTGGATTCTTTACCACTGAGCCACCAGGTGCCCTAATAAATATATATAGTATTTGTATTATTTCATCATGTGGATATGTACAATTTGTTTTTCCAATCCCACATGTTCAAATACTGATGGGCATTTTGGTTGTTTTCACTGTTTCCCTCTTATAGTTACATTGCAGTGAAAATTCTTCTTTCTGTAGTCGATTTTCACAGAATTGGGATTGCTCTACCAAAGGGTGTTCTGTGCATATTGGACAGATGGACCTCCTAATTGTCTTAGAACATTCCAGGTTTCTTTACCATCATGAATTTTTCAGAAGCATAGAACAGATGCCCAGTACTATCCCTTGATTTGCATTGGACTTGGAAGTCTGTGAGAAGGATTTTGAACGTATTCTACAATTGGAAAATCAGGGCCTGTCTGGAGAAAGGGTCTCTAAAGAGCGGAGCGGCTTAGAAAAATGCAGGGCTCTTATGAGATCTTTGTAAGGAAAGGGGTCGGCTGGGCATCAGGAGCTACAGCTCCTAGGGCACACAGGATTGTCAGGTTTGATTGATCCTAGTCTCCTCTAGAGACTGTGTCCTCTGGGACAGAGACTATGCTGAAAAGGAAAAAGCTGTCTCACCAGGGGCTCTACCACTCTGCTTGAGAAATTCTCCAGAGGGGACCCACCTGTGAGAAGCTGGGGGATCTTTCTTGAGTAGGGGAAACTGGTGGCAGTGTGGCCAGTAGACCATGGGCAGCAGAATGAGAACGGCAAACAGGCAGTGGGGCTGATTCTGGACAGTGGCTCTTAAGACCATCTCTCACCAAGTGGAGAGCCAGATAGAGGAATTTGCAGATAGAGGAATGGATTTAAATAAGAGAAGACAGTGAACAGACAAAACTTCTAATCATGAGAGTGAAAAATCTCAGAATACTATCAGAATCTAGTGTTGCTCTGAAAGTGAAGGAAACATTTTTTTATGTGGATGCAGACAGGCAATGTATATGTTACATACATTTTAAATGTTTCTTTCCACTTGGCTCTGAAAATAAAACCTTTGTGAGTTTATCTTCCCATATCAATTCTAGGCATTGGCATCTTTTCCTCCCTGTTCATCACTGGTTCAGATCAACAAGAGATACCCTTATATTTATGTATTATCAAGTAGCTTCCAGTTGTCTGCCTCTGAAGCTGGGATATACTCTTGCCCAGGATAGGTTCTCCAAAAACTGTCAAAAATAGTTCTGAACCTGCCAACAGTCATGTTCTTTACCTTGTGATGCCTTTATTATTAGCTCTGGTGATTTATACTGTGCTAGCCTGGTTAAGGTGGAACTCTGTCTCGCAGAATCTCCTTCCCTGTATAATTCAGGTTAGAATTGGCTAGATATGGGATTTCACAGAATTTGGAATGCAGCTATTACTCTGTGATACAGTGATGGGCAGATGTAGACATGCTGCAAGAGGGTCCAACCTGTCTTTGCTGTTCTCTGCTCCATGTCTAGCAGTTTTTCTCAATTGCTGACTTTGCTAATCAACATGAACACAAACCCACTTGGCAACAAGTTCCATACCCTTCTCTGTGAATCTTGGATATCCTGTTTCTCTGATTGGTTGGTTGGTGACTTTTGTGATCCTTCAACTTCCACTTTCACATCTTCCCTTTGTCAGTATCTTGTACAAATTCAGCTTTAATTGCTATAATAAATCTCTTATCCGTAACTCACGGTGGATCTGCTTCCCTAATTGAACCCTGACTAAACGTATCTTTGCCTTAAAAGTCAGGGAAAAAATGATTTTTTTGATAGCTAGTTTTCTTTTATCATTTTTTCCTTTCAATTGTACCACAAAACACTGTAGAAATGCTATTGATATTCATAAATGCTTTTCACCATCTGTGATTATTTCCAGGATATGTTGAAGTTACAAATGTTCAGTTCAGTTCAGTCGCTCAGTCGTGTCCGACTCTTTGCGACCCCATGAATCGCAGCACGCCAGGCCTCCCTGTTCATCACCATCTCCCGGAGTTCACTCAGACTCATGTCCATCGAGTCCGTGATGCCATCCAGCCATCTCATCCTCGGTCGTCCCCTTCTCCTCCTGCCCCCAATCCCTCCCAGCATCAGAGTCTTTTCCAAAGAGTCAACTCTTCGCATGAGGTGGCCAAAGTACTGGAGTTTCAGCGTTAGCATCATTCCTTCCAAAGAAATCCCAGGGTTGATCTCCTTCAGAATGGACTGGTTGGATCTCCTTGCAGTCCAAGGGACTCTCAAGAGTCTTCTCCAACACCACAGTTCAAACGCATGTTACACAGGTATTTTTATTACTAGTGTATATCATTAATCCCTACTATAATCTACATAGAGATTTCTTCTGGAGATTTCTTTTTCTGAAGAAACTTGTTTATTCTGAAAGATTGTCTTTTTTTTCCCAAGTGGTTTCATTTGCAGAAGTGCAGAAGGCTTGTTTAATGTCCTGTGGTTTCAGTCTTAGAGTATTAGATTTTTTTTTTTTTTCTTGCTACAGGTACTTAAATAAGGTCATGTTAATTTTGCCATCATGACAGGAAGTTCTATCTTTAACCTTTCTTTTAGAAACATACCTTTTAATCTAGTAGGCAAAATGAAAGATTGGTTTATAAGTGTTAAAGGATAGAAAGGTAAGATAACAACTGAATAGAGCCTTTCTGGAGGTAATTTTTATCTAGCTTTGAAATTTTTATCACAAATAGAGTATGTATTAATAGTTATGGAAACAATAGCACCAGTGACAAGGTCAGAAGAATAGGCTAATTTATCATTATAGATTTTAATGAAGCCTATAGCATAGTATTATATATATAGTATTTTTAACAGTATGGCAGTTTGAAAAAAAAACAATGATTTATGAAACTAATTTAGGGATTGTTCATGTGTGTGTGTGTGTGTGTGTGCGCGTGTGCTCAGTTGTTTCTGGATCTTTGCAACTCCATGGACTGTAGCCTGCCAGGCTCCTCGCTCCATGGACTTATCCAAGCAAGAATACAGGAGTGGGTAGCTGTTTCCTCCTCCAGAGGATCTTCCAGACTTAGGGATCATACTGTATCTCTTGTATCTCCTAAATTTGATTTTGGTCATACCTGAATGGTCTAGTGTTTTTCCCTACTTTCTTCTATTTCAGTCTGAATTGGGCAATAAGGAGTTCATGATCTGAGCCACAGTCAGCTCCTGGTCTTGTTTTTGTTGACTGTATAGAGCTTCTCCATCTTTGGCTGCAAAGAATATAATCAGTCTGATTTCGGTGTTGACCATCTGGTGATACCCACGTGTAGAGTCTTCTCTTGTTTTGTTGGAAGAGGGTGTTTGCTATGACCAGTGCGTTTTCTTGGCAAAACTCTATTAGTCTTTGCCCTGCTTCATTCCGCATTCCAAGGCCAAAGTTGCCTGTTACTCCAGGTGTTTCTTGACTTCCTACTTTTGCATTCCAGTCCCCTATAATGAAAAGGACATCTCTTTTGGGTGTTAGTTCTAAAAGGTCTTGTAGGTCTTCACAGAACCATTCAACTTGAGCTTCTTCAGCGTTACTGGTTGGGGCATAGACTTGGATTACCATGATATTGAATGGTTTGCCTTGGAAACGAACAGAGATCATTCTGTCATTTTTGAGACTGCATCCAAGTACTGCATTTTGGACTCTTTTTTTGACCATGATGGCTACTCCATTTCTTCTAAGGGAGTCCTGCCCGCAGTAGTAGATATAATGGTCATTGGAGTTAAATTCACCCATTCCAGTCCATTTTAGTTCACTGATTCCTAGAATGTCGATGTTCACCCTTGCCATTTCTTGTTTGATCACTTCCGATTTGCCTTGATATATGGACCTGACATTCCAGGTTCCTATGCAGTATTGCTCTTTACAGCATCGGATCTTGCTTCTATCACCAGTCACATGCACAACTGGGTATTGTTTTCGCTTTGGCTCCATNCTGAGTTAAATTCACCCATTCCAGTCCATTTTAGTTCACTGATTCCTGGAATGTCGACTTTCACTCTTGCCATCTCCTGTTTGACCACTTCCAATTTGCCTTGATTCATGGACCTGACATTCCAGGTTCCTATGCAATATTGCTCTTTACAGCATCGACCTTGCTTCTATCACCAGTCACATCCACAGCTGGGTATTGTTTTTGCTTTGGCTCCATCCCTTCATTCTTTCTGGAGTTATTTCTCCACTGACCTCCAGTAGCATATTGGGCACCTACTGACCTGGGGAGTTCCTCTTTCAGTATCTTATCATTACAAGGCTCTAACTCATTGGCCCTGAGAAAATTTACTTAAAAAAAATCATAGTCATATTCAGGTCACTATTGATATTACTAGATGGGGTCCCCTCACTGGGCCAATTAATAATGCCTGCTCTGACTCTGGCCATAAATTTGATCTTTCTTCTATTACTCAAGCTCAATCAGAGCAATAAACAAAGTTTCAACAAAGGAGGAAAAAAATCTCCCAGAATTATGGGATGGATTTATAACATCAGGCTATGGTAATTTAGGTTTAAAGTCTCCTCTATGTTGGAAACAGTTAAATCAGTCTTAGTAACACTAGAAAACTGGGTATGTGCCTTCTAGACAGTGTGAATATATAATTTCCCTGGAAGATAAAGATTCGTACAGTGTAGACTAAGTCAAATGACCTGGGATGTACTGGGCTATATCTAATGGAAACTCTTAAGTCTTACTTGTGACTTTACTAATACTGCTGGATATGTTATTTGTATTTCACCTGTTTTACAAAACTGCTGTTTTTTAGACTGCCAAATGTGTGACTGAGGCCTCTGCTAAAATAATATATAGTTCCATATGAGATCAATGATGGTAACAGTGTAAGTCTAGATATGGGAAGTAACAACAAGAGGGAATGTTTTCCTGGACCAAGAGGCTAGTAAGACAGGTGGTCCAGAGAATTTTGGATACTGTTTCATGGCCTAGTCCAGTAACAGCACATTGAGAGGCCTGTCAACAAAATTTTTGCCAAACTTGGCAATGGACATTCTCAGCACCATGGGATAAAATAGTCATGAAATTCTCCCCCTCAAAATCATGGTCAAGTTTTTGAGCAAAAAGGGGCTCTGCCAACTAAAAACTGACACTTGCCATCTACGTCTACAAAGATTAAATCATGGCCACTGCAACTGCTGATCTTCAACTCCCCTGAAAGGAGTTCAGGGTGAAAATCGGGAATGAGGCACTCTGTGCTCTGGGAAAAACTGGCAGAACAGGCCTGCAGATAGTTAGATCTTTTCAGGAGAAGATTTTATGAGTCCCCATTCTTGCATCTTCTCATACCTAGGAGAAACAATGACGTCATTAATGGTGACATCTGCTTTGTCTATTAAGGAAAATCTTACAATTAAAAGTCAAAATAGAGTAGCTGTGGTTCAGAAATCCTGGGAAATTTCATCCTGGGTGTAATTTCAGACTAGACTTTGTATTGCTGAACACTTGAGTTTTCTGAGTCATGTCAGACTTGGATGCCACCATTCTCAAAACAGTGTCTGCTGGAAGCTAGTAACTGCAACCTTACTTTTTTATAAAACTAGGCAGCTGCCTACCTGGCTACAAGTCTCCCCAAAGTGCCAGGTCCAAACTGGGTTTCTGGCCTATTCTTCTAAAAAGAAATGAGATTTATTTTGTCTATTAAAATTCCAGTTATCACTCCTCCAACTACTTCTAATAGGGTCTGTTACACCAAAATGGCAGCCCAAGGGACTGAGATTTTAATCATATAAGACTCAGATCTAGGACTTGGAACACAGAAATATTTCCAACTCAGTGTCTATTCTCTAAGCTGAGGCAATCTTATGCCCTATTTTGACAGGAAGTTATCACAGTCATAGTGGCCTAGTTCCCTAAATTAAAACTGAGCAGGACTCTGTGGGGTTCTAGAGTACAGATATGTTCTGTGTTCTCCATTTCTTGTCTATAGGATATAGGCTTCATTCAGCCTCCTTGACCTTCCCTAAGTTCCAAAGCCTGAATTCAAACAATTGCTAATCAGAGAAGGGAGGGCATACAGAAACAGGAAAAAACAATCAAATGGTGGTACAGCCTTGAGACAGGGTCTTGGTTCCTACTCAAAAAAAAATGCATAGCAATGTCTTTTAGTTCTTCTGCAGAACTGGAGCCCCCATCCAGGTGGAGGATGGTAACTTCAGACTGAACACAAGATTCCTGGAGCACAGCTCTGTTGCCTCACCACCAACCACCCCTCCCCCCCCAAAAAAAGTCACAAACCCTCCAGCTCTTACCCAAATGTTGCATCCTGTTTCTGGGGACCAGTGATGACCACCCTATTAGGTCTCCTGTTTGGTCCCTGTCTATTTCATTTTGGAGAGGAGCCAACAGGTTCAAACTAAATTGCTGTTATTACAAGGGTGAGTGCTGGTTTCAGGCACAAATTACCTTGACTTAGATCAGGTAGAGAGAGATTTCTGCTCTGCTAGGCAGGCCTATGCCCAAGCACAGCAGGAAGAAGTTACAGAAGAAAGACACCTCTACCCCAATTCCCAAGAAGTATCTTGAGTATGAAGTCTCTCAGGGGAAGTACACTGATTGAAACTGCCCACCCTGGACAGGCACCATAGTAACTATTTGCATGAGTTGATTTAGGATAGGAGGTCCTGGTAAGGAATGCAGAACTAATAAGCCTCCACCAACTGGAAGAGTTCGGGAAAGGTCAAAAAGAGATATCACAGAATCCTTCTCTCTGGCATCCATCTTGGCTGAACAAGGTGTGCACCACCAGGAAGGACTCTGAGTCAGAATGATTGGATAAGACAACCTGAACTCTAACCCCATCACCATAAAACCCAAGACTGCAAGCCACTGGCAGAGCTGTTCTCCTGGGTTTCCTTACCCTACTGTTCTCCACCCAGGTGCCCTTTCCCAATAAAACCTCTTGCTTTGTCAGCACATGTGTCTCCTCGGACAATTCATTTCTGAGTGGTAGAAAAGAGCCCAGTTTCAGGCCCTAGAAGGGGTCCCCCTTCCTGCAACATATATATAGATGTTGACTAAAAAAAATGCACAACCTAAAAGCTGAGAATTATGATTTATTTTTTTGCTCAACACAGAGGACTTAGGCCTGGGACAAAGCCTCTCAGATAGCTCTGTGAGTGCTTTGAAGAGGTTAGGGAGGAGCTGGGATATATAGAAGTTTTTGTAACAAAGACTGAGTAGTTGGAACATCAAGAGATTAATGTTAAAGAAGACTGAACCTCTCAAGTGAATGAATTTAGTGCTTTTCTAGCTGTGGGAAGATGCAAAAGTCTGGGGCTCATTGAAATCATTTCTTTGATATGCGCCTCCAGTATCTGGGGCCAGTTTCCTAAGTTTCTTCATCCTGAGGGTCCTCTGGAACATTGTTGGGCTATAGTGACTGCCTGCCTGATGGTGGCACATCCTGTTTCTATTGGGAGTTTGAGTTCTCTCTCAAGGCTCACTGTGTGAGGCAGCTATAATGTGATGGCTTGATGGCTGTAACATTCTTTGTTTACTGGCAGCGCAGGCAACATGTTTTTCATATAGATTTCATATAGATTTCTTTTCTCCTCTCCCCTTACTGTTGTTGGTAGTGTAGGGAAGAAAAAATAATCTCTTTCCCCTTCTAGGTTCTTGACTGAGGCTCCACTGTAAAAAAAACAATAACAGGAAACAGGAGCAAAACAAACAGAAGTTTAATAACAAGTATAATTTCAGTACACATGAGAGAGACCCAGGAAAACTGAGTAATGCCCCACATGACCCAAGCTGCCAGCTTAAGCATAAACTTCAGCTAGAAACAAAAGTTGTTGGCGTGGGAGCCAGCTATGATAGACTATCAAATAATGCACAGTAAAGGAAATCAGTCCTGGGTGTTCACTGGAAGGACTGATGTTGAAGCTGAAGCTCCAATATTTTGGCCAACTGATGCGAAGAGCTGACTCATTTGAAAAGACCCTGATGTTGGAAAAGATTGAAGGTGGGAGGATAAGGGGACAACAGAGGATGAGATGGTTGGATGGCATCACTGACTCAATGGACATGAGCTTGGGTAAACTTCGGGAGTTGGTGATGGACAGGGAGGCCTGGCATGCTGCGGTTCATGGAGTCGCAAAGAGTTGGGCATGACTGAGCAACTGAATTGAACTGAAACAGGGCTAAATTTGTTATGCAGGTTGAAGTCTCTGTCTTCCTTTTGATAAGTTTCTAGAGATGTAATCAACCCCTCTTTCTAGTACAGAGAGGGAGACATGCTTACAAATGGATATTTCCCTTATTAATGCAAAATGTCCATTAAAAAATGGTACTTGAATTCAGTTTTCAAAACTTTTCTTGTGGCTGCTGTTCCTTAAAAATAATCAGTTGAGGATAATGCTAATGCCAAAGAGGTATATTTTGGGGTGACATATTCTGCTCCCTTTCAGTAGTAAGGCTGGATCTAGAGAGGGGAAATTGTATCAAGTTTTTCCATGCTAAAAATTTTACATGATGCTTTTTGTAAGAATAAGCCTACAATTCTCCATTGCTGCCTAGGACTGACTGGGTAAGTCTGCCTAATTTTCGAGTAGAGTATTAGGAAGCCCATTGTTGTTAAATATCTAAGCCTGATTTTTCCATATTAGTGTAACTGGTAAGAGTTAATTTTGACTCCATACCGGATCTGCTTCTGTGACTTTAATGGTTATCTTGCTGCTTTTGTTGTTATAGGTATAAATAATGGCCTGCCTAAAGGAGCCCTGCCTGACCCTTGGGTTAAGCTGCCTTTGTTTGGCTCACAGGGAGATAGCCTAACCCTGCCCACCTGTGAAGGACAGTGACATTCTTATGTTCTTTGTGGGAGAAATTGACACTGCTTGTCTGCTGCTTGCTGGCTTGGCTCAGAAATTCACATCTGGTTGGGGCTGGAATCACAGATAGCTGTGGTATCCTTGTTTATTGGTATGGCAGGAGGTATTCCATTTCACACCACCTGTGAAATGGCTGTAAGAAAGCAAAACTAGCACATATCCCTGCCTGAGGCTTGCCATTCTAGGTGATGTTTGCAATAATTCAATGGTTTTTCCACTTTGTTTCCTTACCTCCTCCCATCTCTGATCCATAAAAGAAACTGGCATCTAGGCCATGACAAGATGGTTATTTTGAGATGTTAGTCTGCATTCTTCTGGGTCAGCTGGCTTTCAGAATGAAGTTGTATTCCTCACCTCAAAACTTCATCTTGCAGATTTATTGGCCTATCTTGCAGCAAGCACAGCAAGCTTGGACTTGGTAACATTAGTAGTATTACTTCTTTGTTGTTCATCTATTTACTCCTTGGCCTCTTTTAATTATTGGTTGAGGAATTATTGGCATGTGGAAAGTAGGAATGCTGTACACTGGCTATCTAAAGCACAAACTATTACTATGTCTACTCTACGCTTGAAACTATGCAGTGATTAATGTGTACTTTTGCTCAGTCTTAATAACAATTCTATAGAGACCACTAATAATTATTTTTGTTTTACATTTGAAGAAATTGATTTCATAAGAATTAGATCACTCATCCAAGGTCATACATCCATTTAAATGATGAGCCTGGGGCTAAAACCAAAATATGTCTGGCTCTAATATATTATACAGCAAGAGTAGGGGTAAATGAAACTGCTGATCATAGGCAAAGATTCAGGAAAATGTGAAAAAATTGATTTTAGGTTAAATAATTCAATTTTGTTATGCATCAGTTCAGTTCAGTTGCTCATGCATGTCTGACTCTTTGTGACCCCATGGACTGCAGCACACCAGGCTTCCCTGTCCATCACCAACTCCCGGAGCTTACTCAAGCTCATCTCCATAGAGTTGGTGATGCCATCCAACCATCTCATCCCCTGTCATTCCCTTCTCCTCCCATCTTCTATCTTTGCCAGTATCAGGGTCTTTTCCAATGGGTCAATTCTCCGCATCAGGTGGCCAAATTATTGGAGTTTCAGCTTCAGCATCAGCCCTTCCAATGAATATTCAGGACTGATTTCTTTTAGGATTGACTGGTTGGATCTCCTTGCAGTCCAAGGGACTCTCAAGAGCCTTCTACAGCACCACAGTTCAAAAGCATCAATTCTTGGCTCTCAGCTTTCTTTATAGTCCAACTGTCATATCCATACATGACTAATGGAAAAATCATAGCTTTGACTAGACAGACCCATGTTGGCAAAGTAATATCTTTGGTTTTTAGTATGCTGTCTAGTTTGGTCATAGCTTTTCTTCCAAGGAGCAGTTCAGTTAAGTCACTCAGTCATGTCCGACTCTTTGTGACCCCATGGACTGCAGCACACCAGGCCTCCCTGTCCATCACCAACTCCTGGGGTTTACTCAAACTCATGTCCATTGAGTCGGTGATGCCATCCAACCATCTCATCTGCTGTTGTCCCCTTCTCCTCCTGCCTTCAATCTTTCCCAGCATTAGGGTCTTTTCAAATGAGTCCAAGGAGCAAGGGTCTTTTAATTTCCTGGCCACAGCCACCATCTGCAGTGACTTTGGAGCCCAAGAAAATAAAAGGAAATATCAATAACCTCAGGTATGCAGATGACACCACCCTTTTGGCAGAAAGCGAAGAGGAACTAAAGAGCCTCCTGATGAAAGTGAAAGAAGAGAGTGAAAAAGCTTGCTTAAAACTCAACATTCAAAAAATGTAGAGCATGGCATGTGGTCCCATCACTTCATGGCAAATAGATGGGAAAACAATGGAAACAATGAGAGACTTGTTTGTGCATATGATCTGAATAGGTAGGCTATGGGCACATGGTTGATTTTTCTGTGTAATATATATATAATTGAACATAAAAGACTAAAAGTTTTTTTTTAAAGAAAACAAAAATGACTTGCACCATACATAGAAAGTTTTGAGTTAGAGTTAATGTTATTTGATGGGGGATATAGGATGGATGGATTATTGATATCATGACAGAGAGGGTAATCATTGTGTAAATTATTTCAGAATAGGGACTCTTCCATTTAGCTTTCAAATTGGAAGATGTTATTTTCCATGATAAAGGAAATGAAGATCTATGAAACTCTTCCCACTGTACCACCAGAAGGTGATTTATAGTAAGGCATATCTAGACAGCTAGAGGTAGCTCCATGAAATATTTACAGAATTGAAGGAAAATTAATTTGTTCATTGGGATGGTAGTCAGGAATTTCTCAAAACTTTGAAATAAATTTTCCTTGAGTTAAACTAGGTAAGTTTCATTAATAGCAAGATGAAAAATGTCCTTTTGGATTTAATCAATGAAAGTGACATTGAAAGATACTGATTTAAAAATATAAAGTACAGAGGAATAAAGTCAAGACTAACATGGAAAGAAGTTTATGCCCATTTTCAGTAAAGATTTTGCCCATAGTTAGGAGTGGAGAGCTTGGTCTTGAAGAGCATAAATTATAATTTGCCTTGATCCTGATCACACTTAATCTCTTGATCAGGAATGGATTCAGTTTTTTTCAGCTAATCTTTGTTGTTGTCTTTATAATCTCCGAAAAGGAAAACAAACAACAATGGTAAACTTCAAATACTTGTCTAAGAGAGAATTTGAACTGGGCAGGTATAGCAAGCAATTAGAATTACTATTTTGGTAGACTCATAGATAGATCAAGAAAGCTGAACCACTCCAGACTGGTAACATAATAAGAATTCTTTATAGCAGCTTAGTAGACCACTGATCTTTCGGGGGTTGATCTGTGATGGAGAAATAGATGATTGGCTTACCCTCTGTCTTGGCTGCATAAAGCTGTGAGACCTTACCTTTCATGAAACCTACGGTGGTAAGAATGCAGCATGAATACTCTAATCCCAGTGACAATTGAACAGCTGTGGTGCTGTCTCTTATACACATCTAGATGTGTATAAGAGACAGGCTTAGTGTAAAACGTCTTGTAAGATCTTTGGCTTTACAAAATATAATCATCATCATAACTATAACTTATGGAATTAAACTAAAGCATTTTTAAAGTATTATCACATTCATATGTCATTTTATAAAGATGGCTTATTCTTAAAGGTTTTAATGTAGCATATAACATGGACAATGATAACAATTTATACTTTCAATCTGAATATGGCAATTTTTGACTTTAATAAAGCTTCAGGTTATAAAAATACCAAAAGTAGGTCAGGAAGAGACATAGGTACCTTTTTTAGAGGAATGTAAATGCATTTAATTGTTTTTTTTTCCCCTGCTATTTCAGTCACTGAATATAATAAACACAAAATGCATCCAATTACACAATAATGGGATTAAATCTGGAAAGTTTCTATGGTGCAGGATTTAACATATCAACTCTATTAGCTTTCAGTTTTCAAAAGCATAATCCATATTACCTGAAATGAATGTTAGCAGTAGTATTTGGCAAAACATGAGGAAATTAAATTTTTATGAGTATATGTCAAAAATGCAAGAGAGTTCCAGAAAAAACATCTATTTCTGCATTATTGACTATGCCAAAGCCTTTGACTGTGTGGATCACAATAAACTGTGGAAAATTCTGAAATTCACCCTGCTTATTTAACTTCTATGCAGAGTACATCATGAGAAATGCTGAGCTGGAAGAAGCAGAAGCTGGAATCCAGATTGCTGGGAGAAATATCAATAACCTCAGATATGCAGATGACACCATCGTTATGGCAGAAAGTGAAGAGGAACTAAAAAGCCTCTTGATGAAAGTGAAAGTGGAGAGTGAAAAAGTTGGCTTAAAACTCAACATTCAGAAAACGAAGATCATGGCATCTGGTCCCATCACTTCATGGGAAATAGATGGGGAAACAGTGGAAATAGTGTCAGACTTTATTTTTTGGGGCTCCAAAATCACTGCAGATGGTGACTGCAGCCATGAACTTAAAAGACACTTACTCCTTGGAAGAAAACTTACGACCCACCTAGATAGCATATTGAAAAGCAGAGACATTACTTTGCCAACAAAGATCCATTTAGTCAAGGCTATTGTTTTTCCTGTGGTCATGTATGGATGTGAGAGTTGGACAGTGAATAAAGCTGAGTGCCAAAGAATTGATGCTTTTGAACTGTGGTGTTGGAGAAGACTCTTGAGAGTCCCTTGGACTGCCAAGGAGATCCAACCAGTCCATTCTGAAGGAGATCCACCCTGGGATTTCTTTGGAAGGAATGATGCTAAAGCTGAAACTGGCGGCCCAGTACTTTGGCCACCTCATGCAAGGAGTTGACTCATTGGAGAAGACTCTGATGCTGGGAGGGATTGAGGGCAGGAGGAGAAGGGGACGACAGAGGATGAGATGGCTGGATGGCATCACCAACTCGATGGACGTGAGTCTGAGTGAACTCCGGGAGTTGGTGATGGACAGGGAGGCCTGACGTGCTGCGATTCATGGGGTTGCAAAGAGTCGGACATGACTGAGCGACTGAACTGAACTGAAGTTAATTGACTGTCATATTCAATGGGAAATTAAGATTTAGGACTTATATAAAAAAGCTTTATCAGTGAAGAATGGTTTAATGTAAAATAATCTCTCCCTGGACAACTTCCTGTTTGTATCATAAAACCCCTGTACTGGAGAGTCTTATTTTCATCTTTTGCTTCTATTTGTAAATCACTGCTGTATGTACGTGTAATTTAAGTCTTTGATGTAATTTAAGTAGCACTGATACCGGAGAAGGCTATGGCACCCCACTCCAGTACTCTTGCCTGGAAAATCCCATGGATAGAGGAGCCTGGTGGGCTGCAATCCATGGGGTGGTGAAGAGTTGGACACGACTGAGCGACTTCACCTTCACTTTTCACTTTCATGCATTGGAGAAGGAAATGGCAACCCACTCCAGTGTTCTTGCCTAGAGAATCCCAGGGATGGGGGAGCCTGGTGGGCTGCCGTCTATGGGGTCGCACGGAGTTTGACACGGCTGAAGTGACTTAGCAGCAGCAGCAGCAGCATACTGATACAGGGTCAAGTATCTCCAATTCTGTTTCAGTCTAGGGATGTGACCAATGGTGAAATGACTTACTCCGACATCTCATATGTTTAAAATTCTCTATCCCAGTGTTTGTGAGCCATTGTAGATGTGTATAAGAGACAGCTGACGTGGGGTAGCTTCCTCTCGGCTGCTCCTGCACTGTTGCAGCCTGGCACTCTCAGCCGCCACCCCGACCACAAATGCGGGATAGCTCCTCTCGGCTGCCGCCCCTGACCTCGGACATAGGGTAGCTCCTCCCGGCTGCCTCACCTCGGACATGAGGTAGCTCCTCTTGGCTGTTCCAGCGCCATCGAAGCCTGGCTCTCTCGGCTGCTCCCCCTGATCTCGGACGTGGGGTAGCTCCTCTCGGCTGCCGGTGCAGTGCATACGTTATGTGCGTCACTTTGACTGTGTGGATCACAATAAACTGTGGAAAATTTAGTCCTTCCAATGAATATTCAGGGTTGATTTCCTTTAGCATAGACTGGTTTGATCTTCTTGGAGTCCAGGGGACTCTCCAGAGTCTTCTCCAGCTCCACAGTTCAGAAGCATCAATTGTTCAGCGCTCAGCCTTCTTGTGGTCCAAATCTCACATTCATATGTGACTACTAGAAAAAGCAAATCAGTCCTTTAGGACTGTATTATAATTATACAATTACAGAAAACTGTATTGCAATTATAATAACACTCATTGTGAGGGAGAATGAGAGGAAAACAGTGAGAAAGCATTATTTTAATGCAGCTAATAGAATGAAATAAAACTGGCTTAGAGAGTTTCCTTTAGGTTTTCTTAATGGCTGTAAATTTTGTTCTCTCTTAAGTGATAATGCATTTGGAAGTATCACATATCTATTCAGTTCAGTTTAGTCGCTCAGTCGTGTCTGACTCTTTGTGACCCCATGTCCAACGAATTGGTGATGCCATCCAACCATCTCATCGTCTGTCGTCCCCTTCTCCTCTTGCTCTCAATCTTTCCCAGCATCACGGTCTTTTGAAATGAGTCAGTTCTTCGCATCATGTGGCCAAAGTATTGGCGTTTCAGCTTCAACGTCAGTCCTTCCAATGAATATTCAGGACTATTTCCTTTAGGATGGACTGGTTGGATCTCCTTGCAGTCCAAGGGACTCTCAAGAGTCTTCTCCAACACCACAGTTCAAAAGCATCAATTCTTCGGCGCTCAGCTTTCTCAGTCTTCTCCAACACCACATTTCAAAAGTATCAATTCTTCGGCGCTCAGCTTTTCTTCCAACTCTCACATCCATACATGACCACAGGAAAAGCCATAGCCTTGACTAGACGGACCTTTGTTGGCAAAGTATTGTCTCTGCTTTATAATATGCTGTCTAGGCTGGTCATAACTTTCCTTCTAAAGAGTAAGTGTCTTTTAGTTTCATGGCTGCAGTCACCATCTGCAGTGATTTTGGCACCCAGAAAAATAAAGTCAGCCACTGTTTCCATTGTTTCCCTATGCATCTGCCATGAAGTGATGGGACTGGAACTTGGTTTTCTGAATGTTGAGCTTTAAGCCAACTTTTTCACTCTCCTCTTTCACTTTCATCAAGAGGCTCTTTAGTTCTTCACTTTCTGCCATAAAGATGGTGTCATCTGCATATCTGAGGTTATTGATATTTCTCCCGGCAATCTGGATTCCTGCCTGTGCTTCCTTCAGCCCAGCATTTCTCATGATGTACTCTGCGTAGAAGTTAAATAAGCAGGGTGACAATATACGGCCTTGACTTACTCCTTTTCCTATTTGGAACCGGTCTGTTGTTCCATGTCCAGTTCTAACTGTTGCTTCCTGACCTGCATACAGGTGAAGTTTATCAAATATGTCTCTTATAGTGCTTTTTTCTATTAAAATATATGTATGTGAATGATAGTAAACCAGTTTCCATCAAACCCAGTAGAAACCTTGCCCTAAGCACTGTTCATTATCAGAAACTCACCAGGAAAGAAATAGAATAAAGTAGATGTATTGCGTATTTAGGCTACTTTATGTAAGAGTATCATTTAAGAGTCGGGAATTTGGAGTTAAGTAGACTTTAGTTTTACCAGTAATATGGTTATTAATGTATAGATGCAATCCAT
The DNA here is from genome assembly GCA_006410635.1 of Cephalophus harveyi. Classification (NCBI taxonomy): domain Eukaryota; kingdom Metazoa; phylum Chordata; class Mammalia; order Artiodactyla; family Bovidae; genus Cephalophus; species Cephalophus harveyi. The sequence goes on along the minus strand of SJYT01015651.1, from coordinate 62,279 downwards.
ACCTAGACAAAATCCATTGTCACAAGATTAGATCATCTTGTGTATTCATGCAAAAATTGAATTTCCTCATTGAGATATCATTTATTTATTTATTTATGGCTGTGCTTCTTACTCCTTTTCCTATTTGGAACCGGTCTGTTGTTCCATGTCCAGTTCTAACTGTTGCTTCCTGACCTGCATACAGGTGAAGTTTATCAAATATGTCTCTTATAGTGCTTTTTTCTATTAAAATATATGTATGTGAATGATAGTAAACCAGTTTCCATCAAACCCAGTAGAAACCTTGCCCTAAGCACTGTTCATTATCAGAAACTCACCAGGAAAGAAATAGAATAAAGTAGATGTATTGCGTATTTAGGCTACTTTATGTAAGAGTATCATTTAAGAGTCGGGAATTTGGAGTTAAGTAGACTTTAGTTTTACCAGTAATATGGTTATTAATGTATAGATGCAATCCATACCTAGACAAAATCCATTGTCACAAGATTAGATCATCTTGTGTATTCATGCAAAAATTGAATTTCCTCATTGAGATATCATTTATTTATTTATTTATGGCTGTGCTGGGTCTTTGTTGCTACATGCAGGCAATCTCGAGTTACAGTGAGTAAGGACTATTCTTTGTAGCTTGCAGGCTTCAGTAGTTGTGGTACATGGGCTTAGTTGCTCTGTGGCATGTGGAATCAAACGCATGTGCCCTGCATTGGCAAGTGGATTCTTAACCACTGGACCACCAGGAAAGTCCCTGGAATATTCTTTTGTAATTCTCTTTGGAAACAGTGAGGTAATGTTAAGAAAAATGGAAATTTGTATGAGTTTTTGGAGAAGTTAGATTTTTAAATAAAATGGAAACAGTGACATTAAGTATGAAACCATTTGGTAAATGCTAAATGAAAAAGCCAGTGACTGTTCAGTAGAATCTGGTCTCTTAATTTTCAACAGTTTGAGTAAATAATCACATGAATTAAATTATTTTATGTGAGTTTCCTGCAAGACAAGACAAACTTATTTTACTTTGGTTAATCACATACTATACTGCTTAATTAACATTTGAGAACTAACCAGAAGAGGTGATTCTAATGAACTTATTTTTAGCCTGCATATAAATTGCAGAAGATATACCTAGATTTGACAGTCTTTTTCTTTCCCTCTTTCTCCATGCCCTAGTATGTGTCTTCACAGTCTCCAAAGTGGTTGCTTGGTCTACCAGCTGGGTGGCATGAAGTCTTTTGATAAGTGATCAATAATGATGTGAATAATGGACAACACTTTCATTGAGCTTATAACTGTTTCTCTGTCTTGATGGTTAGTGCCTAAAACTTAACTAATCAAGCCCATGTAATGTCAGTTAACATTGCACATTTAGGTAGTCAGCATGGCTTTGAAGTTTTGCTGCTGGAAAGCTTGGAGAGGAAAGCATCTTTTTTTTCAGATTCATGAGGTTATGAAAAATGATAGTGGCAATGCAATGCTGGCTATTTTTAAAGAATTTGAAGAAAATGCATTTAAAAATTGAGTAAACAGCAGAAGTGTTTTTTCCACTTAATGTCTTCAAAGGGAAATGGGAAATTTCCTTCTGAATTCTACTTTTGCTGAATTGCTGAAAATAATGATGATACTATAATAGCTATAATGTTTTGACTCTTTGTTTTAAATGTGCCAGACTATGAGATGAGTACTTTACCTACTTTCTTCATTTATTTTTACATCATTCTAACACTGTAAATTCTTATGACTATTTTATAGTTGGACATGTTACTTTTACCTTTCTGAATCTCATTCTCGTCTCAATAAAGGAATAGGTAGAGTTGGAGATTTTAACTAAGTCTGTTTTACACCAAAGTTCTTATCTTATTACTACACTTCCATGCAGTAGCCTAAATTCACAGTAAGGATTTGATAATGAGCAGTAACGATAACTTGGCTTCTACTCAATTTGATGGGAACCAGTTTATTCTAAGACATTGTTTGACTGATGTTGTGATGGTTCATGTCCAGGGCAGAAACTATTGTCAAAGGTTATAGAAGGCAGCAAAGAAGGAGCTGTGTTTGCTTCTGAGAGAAAGTGAACCTTGATATTTTGAGTGTGAGCAAAAAAAGGATGACCAACCAATAAGATTATGAACCTTAACAATCTGATTACATCAGCTAGAGTGATTGTTTTACCCAGTGCCTTCATAGTGTCAAATCCTTCCATAGCTCTTCCATTTCTTTCTTGAAAATACCTGTGGCTCCTTCTCTTTGAACCTTTGCCTATGAGTAGTAGTAACAATGGTAGTACTGGTTAAAATAGCCAACATTTACAGACCTTGCATGAATGGTGGCAGATTCCATTACTTTTTACCATTTCTGCTTGAATGGAAATAATCATTTTGGTTCTTCACAATATACAAAGGTATTAAAATGAATTAATGAATCATGGCAATAATTTTTCATTACTGATAGGAGTTTTTAGGCTGTTAGGATAGTCACATATATTTTCTAATTTAATTCTTGAAACAGCGCTGAGTGTTGTATCATAATTGAGTAAACTGAGTCTTAAAGACATTAAGTAACTTGTCCATTGTCACACAACTGGGCAAAGGCTGAAGCCTTGGTTAAAACCTGGGTCTACAATTTCAAACCTGGTGTGCCAAACTAGAAAACTATTAGAGCCATATCGGAGATTGTCTGATTTCATTCTCTAATTTTAGATAAAACTGAATCACATACAGAGAATGATAATTGTGGCTGGAGGGTGTGTAGTACTTGGTTTATTAAACACATTTAATTTGTGGGTTGCCATTTTTTTTTTTTTTTTTTTTTTTGTTGATTGGATAGGGGAGTATTCCTATTGGCTGATGGTCCTTTCTCTATCAGTGGGCTGCTTCACACACCCAGCTTTCCCACCAGGCCCATAAACATATTTGAGTTTATGACTGGTCTCAAATGTCAGGAGCAGACCATTCACTCTTTCCTTGAGTGTTTTGACAAAGAGAGAGTCCACAGCCACTTTGCTCTGGGATATTCTGTTACCCTGCCAACACTGATATAATACTGCTTCCTTTTAGTTTTAATCCATTTCTTCCTCCCTTACCCAACCCTACTGATACATAGAACAACTGGTCAAAAAACTGTTGGTTTCTAAGAAAACAGCTATTAAATACTCCCTTTACAACTTTTCTTTAAAACTTTCCTCCAAGTAAACCAGTCTTCCCTTTGACATCTCAGATGGCTGACAGGTAGTTAGCTCCTCTGACTGGCAGATTGGTGTCTCTGTCACATGGGAGTGTCGTTACACAGTAGAATTAATACTTTCAGCCTGGATTTATTTAGCATCTTCTGACACTTAGAAGAACAAGGGAACACATGCCTCGTTCTCCCTTGGGATGGTTGAGAATTAGATTAAACTGGCAGGAAATATTTGAATGTCCTCAGTAAACAGACTTTGTATTTAGGTGTATCGATGCTTTTTGAAGTTCTTTATTGCCTTCATTTTCAAAGTTGTTTTGAGAGAGCTTTTGCCAGTCACTTTTGGAAGTTATGTCATTACCACTTGCTCGTTGCTAAAAAAAAGAATTTTAAATCAGCTACTAACTCTGGATTTTCTTTTGCAGATGCAAAAGAAATTGTTTTAAAAGCCCAGATCTTAGCTGGCGGAAGAGGAAAAGGTGTCTTCAGTAGCGGTTTGAAAGGAGGCGTTCATTTAACAAAAGAGTAAGCGTGGAGGTTTTAATTCCTTATCTTTGGGCAAAGCAGTTATGGAAGATGCTGCTCATGATGGAAAGGAGCACTGAGAAAGGGAGTAGGAGCAGAAGGTCCCAAATAAATGACGTAGACAACAGGTAGAGGGCTCTGCAGGGTCCCGGTTTTCCTTCTCCTGTAAAAGATTTTTGTTCACTAATTGGTGAAAACTTGACATCCTTTCTGTTCTAGACAATCAGTGAAAACACTTTCCTCTCCTCTCCTGTCACATACCTTTCAGTGGTTTACTTTGATCCTTCCTCTTCCCTTTATCCCCATCTTTGGGCATTACTTCCCAAGTTGCCCACTATCTTATCTAAGTCTGCAGTGCATTTCAGCATTGTCTCTCTACTATGACTGTAACTTACTTGGGGGGAGAGGAGAACAAACTTAAGCAAGCATTTTTATTTCCCTCCCCTCCTCTTCTTTGTACTCTTGCTCGTTCATTCATATGTACTTTGGACTCAGGGAGCATCTGCTACACTGCTAAGCACCTGGTTTATAAACAGAAAGTACCATGCATTCTGTGAAGGTGGAAGGTGGGCCCAAGGCAGGATGGATGTCGGGGTATAGTATGGACTGTGTCTTAAAATTGTTTTCAGTATAAACATTGACTTTCTTTTCTTTCTTCTCTCTCTTTTTTTCTCCTCTCTCTTAGCCCTAAAGTTGTGGGACAGCTGGCTAAACAGATGATTGGATATAATCTAGCAACAAAGCAAACTCCGAAAGAAGGTGTGAAAGTTAAAAAGGTAATGTGAATGCTTTTGGCCATCTTCTGTGTATGTGTTAAAAAAAAAAAATCATACTTCAGTTTTGACAGAATCTAATAAAGCAGTACACTTTGTCTATGTGTCATTTTTTTTGAACCTCACATAGTTTTTGGTGTCGTATGACTTTGAGGAGAGATAAAAAAGGATTCTAAATTAGTAATACTGTTTATTATCATCAGGATTTGGTAACGATGGGTAATGATTGAATTTTGTTTAAAGTCAAAAAGGACTTAACGTGACAGTTCCTAGAATCAGTGAGGGACATTCTCTGCTTCCTCACAGCCCCACCTTCATCCAGTGTATCAGAATTACTGTGCTTGTTTTGGTGTTTTTTCTGTGTTCCACTATAACTTATTTCGAGGTTATTACCATTTTGACTCACTGTTATTACTGGGAGTATGTCATATTAGTGGGATCTGTTGGGACACCCAAGTGTGTACAGGGCACATACTTGTACACATACACACAGAAAATAAAATCTAAACCAAAGTGGCCCACCACAGCCATGAAACTGTGACTGGTAGATCTGAGAACAGAACCTAACTTGCCCTCCTATTAGTCTGTTTAGCTTTGTTGAACTCCCTGTTATGTATCGAGGCACTGGAACTGACTGCCTGATTTGCAGGATCCAGTGCAAAATGAAAATGTGAGATTATTGTTCATATCTCAAGTTGGCTGCAGCAGAACATCAGATTAGAGACCAAGAATAGGACCCTCTGGCATGCAGGCCTGGATGACTGCACAGGTCACTCACTTCAGGCCTGGGAGCTACAGATGACTAGAAAGCCCTATCATGACATTGTAACAGCAGATTAGGGCCCAGCATTTTGGGGAGGCAACTGTTTGCTCCACAGACACAGCATCACATATGGATTATCACGTGATAATCTCGTCCAGAGTGCCATTCTTCAGGCAGCTGAGGCAGTGCATTCCATTTTTACATTTCAGAAGTTGTCTGGAAAATTTTTGATATGATGGCCCCCAGAAATCACCATCTGGGTCTTCTTAGCATACTTAGCTTACCAAGCATACTGCCTTGGTCCTGAAAAGGACACTGAGCTGGAGGGAGATGGGGATACTGGTGGGTCATTAGACCCTTCCCTCTAAGAACACAGAGTCTTTCTGAAGGTTGAGGAGGTGCACAGACAAAACTGACTCTGGTTATTTCCCTTTCCCAGTGCCTTGCAGCTAGATACAAGAACTGTTTACATTTTACAGTGGTTTTGAAGAATTATTTTTGTTCAGCTCAGGACCATACTTTTATTTTCCCCTTTAAGCTGGTTATGAGCCTCTACCTATATAACTTGTTCAAAATTTGTTTATAGAAGATACGATTAATGGTTTTGTTTGTAGGAATTTATTGTTTTATATGGACACATGGAGTTTGAGATTAGAGTTTGTGATACCTTTGAAAAGCATATAAAATACAAGAAGATTCACACACAGACTATATATATATAAATATATGCATAAAATTAGTTCATAGGTAGGTTCCCGAAATCGTGGGAATGAGTGCATTCTTGTAAATAGAATCATTGCCAAGAAATGACCAGAGTGGTATAGTTTTAAGTATTTTTTTCCCTGATTGCAAAAATGATTAACATGAGAAAAATTCCAATAGTACAGAAATATAAAAATTAGAGAGTAAAATTTTCTTCTATTCTCACTTTCTAGAAGTAATTGTTAAATATTGTTTCTGTCCTTTTCCCATGTAAAATATGTATTACCACATACTTGAAACAGTAACGTTATATATACTTTAAGGAAAGTGGATTTTTAAAAACTTAAAAAAAAAAAAATTATTGAGGTATAATTTGTATACCATAAAATTCACTCATTTAAAATGTACAACTTCAGTAGTTTTAATAAATTTATGGAGTTGACAGCTATTACCACAATCTAATTTTTGAACATTTCCATCAACCAACCCAAAAATCTCCCATCCATTTGCAGACAATTCCTATGCCTACTCCCAGCCTGAGGAAACACTAATCCAGTGTGTCTATATTGATTTTCTCTTTAATATGATATAATTCATATACCATATAATTCATCCATTTAAAATGTGCAGTTAAGTAGTTTTTAGTATATTCTTGGGTTATGCAACCATCACCAGTATCCAGTACCAGAACCCATACCCATTGGAAGTCATTCTCCATTGTCTTTCCATCCCTTGGAAACTATGAAACTATTCCCTATATTCATGGATTTGCCTATTCTGGATATTTCATATCAATGGAATGTTTCAAGCCTTTTTTGTCTGGCTTCCTCCACTTAGTGTATTTTCAAGGTTCATCCATGTTGTAGCATGTAGCAGTACTTCATACATTTTTATGGTTGAATAATACTGCTTTGTATGACTATAACACATTTGGTTTATTCATTCATCAGTTGATGAACAATTAATTGTATTATTTACCACTTTTGAGCAAGCATGAACTTTTGTGTATACATTTTTGTGTGAACATTCATTTGTGTTTTCATTCTTCCTGAGTAGAGCTTTGGGGGTGAAATTCCTGGGTTAAACGGTAATTCTATGCTTAAGTTTTTCTGGAACCATCAAAATGTCTTCCAAAGTGACCATGCCATTTTACATTCTGACCAGCAGTGTAGGTTTAGTCCCTCAGTTGTATCCAGCTCTTGCGACACCGTGAACTGAGCCCAACAGGCTCCTCTGTCCATGGGATTTCCCAGGCAAGAATATTGGAGTGGGTTGCCATTTCCTTCTCCATGCATTTATAATTTATGGAATCTTGGCCATCAATCAGAAGTCCCCAGATGATAGAAACTTTAGGTCTTGGTTTGTTTAAGAAGCTATTTAAGCATATTACCTATATCTGTTCACACTGGGGTTTTTTTTTCCTAAATCTGTGTTTGTAGTGTTTTCCTTGGGATAGTGATAGGGGAGGTGAGACAGTGCTGCTACACACGTGCTCCACGGGTCACTATCAGTAACAGTTCCTGTTCTGCAGAGAGTGACTGAGTACCCTGTTAATCTTATCTAATTGCTATTATGTTACAAATAGTTTGTGCGCCGGCTCTCATCCACATACTATAGTCTGAATAGCATGATATATAAAAAACAAAACAAAATGAACACAGTAAGAAACATGAAAAACAGATTCATTGCTCAAGAGTAATGTACCTTAAAAAGATTCTCCATACTAGAAGACTCCACGAAAAGGCTGTGTTGATACAGTTTCTATCCATCGCAGATAAAGATGGTTGAAATGTGTTTAACTGAGCTTCTCATGACATGAGAGTTAACGGAGTCCCTTTAAGTTCTCTCTGTCACAATTCCTAAAAGGATTTCAACATCCTGGGTCAATAAAGGGCATCTCAATGTCAGAAAATTTGTCTGTATGTAAAAGTCCATGAATTGTCTATTGAAAATCATAATATTCTTGGGAGTGTTTTCTTAAAGAGCAAGAGCTGTTTGAGACAGCAGCTGGTCTTTACAAATAGAAATTTGATAGAATATACAGCACATCTGTCAACACTTGAGAAAATTAAGAATAGGACACTTGAATGACACTTATCCTAAAAACTTATAACACTGCGTTGTTTGTTACAGTAACTACTGAAAGTTGTTAAATCTGGTTCACTAGACTAGCTGTGTATTAGAAAGTGAGCTTGAAATAAAAATGGTTCTATGAAAATCCTAACACCATGTGCCAAGAAATATTTCTTACAAACTCATGAGCTACCATTTATGATAGAAAAATCACTATGAAGCCCCTTCTAAGGTATTCTGTTTTTAACCAGTCATAAATTCTATAGAGGTGTGAAAAGAAGGAGTTAATTGTATTCATTACATTATAGCTTTCTAGGTCATCATGTATTTATCCCACTTCATGTGACTTAAAAATTAGTGCTTTTGTGGCTTCTAGGGAGCAAAACTATATTATTAAGCAGGAACATTTTTGGTGAAACATATTACTGAATTCCTTTTTAGGAAGAGCAATGTATGTGATTTTATTATTTTTACTTCTAGTGCTGATTCTTTATAGATGTTCTTATTTTCTTTTAAAAAGCATCCAAGACATTTTTTTACTATTTTTGTTGGTAGTATAAGTTGGTCCAGTATCTCTCTCCAAGGAAATTTGATAGTACTTATCAAAATTTTAAATATGAAGAATCTATGTAAAACCTAGCCATTTTATCTTTATATCCCTTGACCAGGGGGACACTAAAACAATGGCGCAAAGCTACACATACAGAAATAATCACTGAGGTAGCGTTTTTAGAAACACAAGTCTACATAAATGTCTGTCAGCCAGGACAAGGTCAAATAAATATTGACATATAAGTACTATGTAGTCACAATGAAGAGAGAAGACCTTGTACAATCTAAGGTATAGTATTAAGATAATAAAAAGGAAGAAAAAGAGGCATTTAAACATGTGTAATATTTATCCGTGTGCAAGATGATTCCATGTTGGTAATGCTTACCGATGCATAGGGAAGAGGTAAAAATTAGTAGTGAATTTTCCTGGCAGGGCTGCCTCATGCCTTTGTTAAGGTTGTGCAGAGCAAATAGGACCTGGCTGGAGCATGCGTGGAGAAGGAAATCCATCTGTCCAGTTTGTCTCCTGCCCAGTCATGGCCCTGGAGTGTGACTATATCCTCATAGAGAAAGGGATGTTTTTTTTTTCTGATCATCACAAAGGTTCTGCTGGGGCCCAAGGGGTATGTATGTGTGGAAGGGGACTGCTTTCACTGTCCCTTCTGTATACTTTTAGTATTGTCAGCATTTATTTTCGAACAAGCAAATATTATGTTTGTAATTTAAGAGAAAGTATAAATTGAAATAAAAATACAGTGATCCAAGAGACAGAAGTATCCAAACATAGGAAGCATCAGACACACCATAAAAAGAATCCTTCTTTGGCAAGCAAACTTGGTTTCCCACCAGTGCAATCTGAGAAGAATCAGTGTAGTAATATATATGTACTGCTAATGCCTCAAATTAAAATAACATCTGCTTCCCTGGAGTTTTTCTCAAGTGTCAGGGTTTCTGAAGAAGAAAAGGAAGATTAAAGTGGGAAGGTTCCTTGAGGCAAACTGAATACCTGTCACTTGAAAAGTTAACAGGATCAATTAAGGAGGTGAAAATGGGCACTGTGCCCCATGAGAGCAGAACTCTCAAATCTCCCTGGGTTTAAAGATAGCCTGAAAATGAAGCTGTTTGATTTGTGTAGCAAGTTTGTATAGATTTCCAAGTGGAAATCAGCTCGATGCTGACTTAATTGACTTTCCCGCTAATGTGGTAGGTGATGGTTGCTGAAGCCCTGGACATTTCCAGGGAAACCTACTTGGCCATTCTGATGGACCGGTCCTGCAATGGCCCTGTGCTGGTGGGCAGCCCTCAGGGGGGTGTTGACATTGAAGAGGTGGCAGCTTCGAATCCAGAACTTATTTTTAAGGTATGTTTAGATTCCTGACTATGTTCTGTTCGTTAATTGTTTCTGTACATGCTGTTAAAGACTGAATGTGAGCCTGATATCTGAGCCTGGTGTACTGTTTCTGGGATTTAAGGCATGAAGATATTGAGTCCTTTTTCATACTGGATATCCAGTAAGGAAAGGTTTGGTAGATCAAAATATGTGCTTTTCAAGATATTTTCTGTGCCCTTCTTCTCCCTTCATTCTTTCCTCCTTCTAGCCTTTTCTTCTTCTCTAGTTTCTTTCCATCCAACTTGCCACAAGAATTAACCAATGGCAGAGCAATGTGAAATTTCCATTTCCTCTTGGTTAATTCTACCTTGTTTATAAATATGACCCAGAAATTGTCTCCTAGAAATCAGATGTGAACCGGAAACTTCCTCGATGTCTTTCAGTACTGGTAATAAAGCGACTTAACACAGTGCAAAAGAGAATCTTTCTAAGGCCCAGATTATTTGTTTCAATCCTTTAAATCTTGTGTGTGTGGTTTGTTGTTGTTGTTGGGATTATCTTTTTTTTTTTTTTAAGATGTTAAGGTTAGTTTCTTGTCAAAGAGACCTGGGGTCAAATCCTAACTAGCCAATAAGTTTCTGTTTTTTGAATCAGTAAATGAAAATGGGGATATTCCCTCCCTATAGAATTGTGAAGATTAAATTAGATAATATATGCAAAGTGCTTCTCAACCTACCTCAGCTATAAGAAGAAAATCCTAAGGTCTTTAGAATTATAACCCTAGCTTTTAATTCCGAGTTCTTAGTGTCAAAAAAGTCACACAAAAAATTTCTAGTAAAAACCTTTATTATTTCTTTTAGAAAGTGATTTTTTTTTTCCTTCTAAAAAGCGAGAATTTTTATTTCTTGAAACACTTCATTTATAAGGTACTAATACTTTGAAGATTGATTTTAAAATATTTTCACCAATGTTGCATATTTAAGTTAACTACTTTGGAAGTTAAATTGAGACTTTACTGCTGGCTTACCAATAACACCTACTTTTTTTTTGAAACTAACATTTTTAAAACAAGTCATTACATTTGTTAAGCAAACATGAAATAATATATCTAAACAACACTCATTATCTTGGAGGGAATAGCCCTTTGTAGAGCTTGTTGTTGATTGTCATCAACAACAGAGTATTTAAATCATAAGGTAATATTTAACCTATATAAGACAAACTCTGAACTTAACAGCAATATTAGACAGGAAAAACTTACTTTGGAAGCTTTCCAAAAACATGACATAAAAATTAACTGACTAAATATTCGTCACTGCCATCTGTATAGTAATTAAAAGTGAAAACTGGCATCCGATCATCTTGTCAGCATGCCACCCTGAAGAATTATATAGTTTTGAAAAGGCTGTTTTATAGATGGTGTGCTAATTAAAATATACCCCATAGGCAGCTGTGGTGACCCAACTCAGAGATCTCTGGAAAGGTGCCACACTTTTAATTACTCATTTACATATAAATACTAAGCATTTTCTTTTGAGGCTGTAAATCTTTTCATTTGATTGTCTGAATTTTGTTGATCTGATTCATTTTTACTAGGAGCAAATTGACATTATTGAAGGGATAAAGGACAGCCAAGCTCAGCGAATGGCGGAAAATCTAGGCTTCCTCGGGCCTTTGAAAAACCAGGTACTTGAGCAATTGGAAGCTGGTTTGTCTAACATGTTTCAGAAAATGTTTGGGAACTTTCCTAATTGTGTCTAATGTTTGTGATTATCAGGATTTAAGGCAATTTATTGTTTTCTCTTTTTTTCCTGCAGTTGTTTATGGTGAAAAATACTTCCCTGGTGTTCCAAAGAGAATGTTTATGATGCATGTGTTTATATATAGATAGATAGATAGATACAGATATAGATAGATATAGGTGTGTACATGTGTAATAAGAGTGTGTTGCCTGCAGACACATACAGCTTGTTATGTATGTTTTTTTGTTACTTACGTATGTTAGTTTTCTCTATAGCAGCGCATTTCCAGTACATCACTTATAAGATGCGGTATACTGGTTAGAATCACAGGCTGTAGAGTTAGGCAAACTGAGTTTGAATCCCGCACTGCTACCCAGTACATGTGTGATTCAGACCATCTGAACATCACTTTCATAGTCTGTAAAATGGGGGTGATGAAATCCTAACTGAGAGGGTTATTATGAAGATTGAGTAACCTGATGTGTGAAAATACCTATTCAGTACTCCAGAAAGGTCACTTATTATTATTAACAATAATATTCGTTGTCTAATTAGTTGCTGTTCTTTTATAGCTAATGGGCATTTGAGAGGAATATTAATTACATAGAGGTGATACTTGACTGAAAACAGCTTGAATTATGCCAATTTAGTAATTATATCCCTTGGTTTCAAAGATAAGAAAATTGTTCTTTGAGCTATTAAGGGAGAGAGTCTGTCTTGAGCATCACAGTCCTGCACTGCCCTTGGTCCTGCCCATAGAACCTGATTTTATGTCTATGCAGGCATGCTTCCTTGTCTCATAATTAAATCAGAAAAACTTACTGGCTGTTGTTTTCTTCCTCTGTCATTAAGATAAGCCGCCTTAATAACCCTTCATTGTGTGTCTGTGTGTGTGTGTTGTCCTAAGGCTCTGGGATTCTTGTAGTTTCCTTTAATTTAGTTGGGCAGCATTCCTCCAGTAAAACAGTCAATTGCACACTCTTTATTTTATGTCTTTACCTTTTCTTTTGATTAAGTCTAACTTTAAAAGCTTAAGGGTAACATGAAGGCAAGTTATGGACAGGTGAAGCACAATAAGACTTTAAAATATATTTGTTTAAATTAAGAGAGGACGGCACTTACTTGAAGATTGGAGGAAAAGCTCCAGTGGAAAGCAGAGGGTTCAACATGGTAGTAGGAAATAGGATCATCTGGGACTAAGCTTCAGGAGGAGATAGAGCCAGGATTCAGTGAACAGTTAGAGGAATTAGCCGTCATTTTGAGACTGGTGAAGAAATGCCGGGTTAGTGACCCGCTGAAAGAGAGATACTGGAGGATTCATGGGTAAGGGCTGCAGTGGTTGGTGTCACTTCCTGAGAATGAGGCCACGAAGTATATTAGCTACCGATTATATTAACTGATCATTTGACATTTATTAAGTAACTTTTTGTGTATTGGTGGTGGTCACAGAGAGCTATAGTCGCTGTGTTCTAACCGTACCATCCTACACTAAGCTCCAGAATATGCCCTGTAACTTTGTTTATATCCTCTATACCTTGCACATCTGTATTTCTCTTGGACACTTGGAGTCTCGTTTGCTGCATCTTTATCTGCATCACGGCAGGGACTTGGTTGGTCTTGTTCACTACTGTGTTGCCAACAAAGCGTTTGGCAAATATATTAGATGTCCAAGAAATATCTATCATATGCATGAATAAGTGAAATAACACATCTGAGGTTTCTAATTGGGAGAAATTCCTGGGGAGTCAGGAATGAGTAATTGTAAGTGGCAAGAGAATGAATTTGGAGTGGATAAAATCTACTCACCATGTGGTTTGAAAGCTCAAGAGATAAATATACATGAAAGTTCTAGAGAAGGCAGTAACAGCATTATGCACATCACAAGTTCCCCCCACCCCAAACATAAAGTAAGAGACAATTAACAGTTATTTATATAGCTCTTAAATGACTAAATCATGTTTCCTGAGTACCTTAAATATGCCAGGTTTTAAGTGAGTTATCTACGGAAGGAAAATGAACCTGCAAATTCTCAGGGATTGGTAGTAGCTATATTGTCATTATATTTTTGATTTTATGTATCTAGGAAGGTAAAGAAGTCTTTTAATTCATGTATTTTGTATTATCATTGCCAATTATATGAAAGACTTTAAATCTTCATTTCCTCAGCAGGTTGAACCAAGCTCATTTGCTGAACCCTGTTGAACAGAGATGCTAAGAGCAGAATTGTTCCCCAGGGGCTCACAGGGCAGTGGTCCACCTGCTGACAGTGAACACAGGAAGAGGGGATGTGAAGGAGTGAAAATGGCAGGGCGGGCCGGGGGTGGATAGGAGAGATGGTGATCTCAGCTGCAGTTGTGTCAGAATTTGTTCATCTGGGGACATCCATTTGTGTTTGAGCAGCAGAACATGAAATGCATGGCACCGGAGCACAAGGTAAATGGGTGCTATAGATTCGGGAGTCTCTGTTTTATAGTGCTTCCTCCATACATGAGCGGGCAGTGTGCATTGAGCACAGGGGGTGCCTGAGAGGAGAAAACATTTATTTAAATGATCAACCATTGCTGATCTTTTGATAAACAAGTGGTATCTTAAAGCCCCCTCGATTCATTGTGACTTTGAAAGTTACTTAATTTTCAACTAGGATGTGGTTTGGTCCTTTGGAAGTGCCTCACTCATGGATGAACAATATATAAGATGATTCTCGTGTAAAATTAATATCTTTCCTATGACTCATGCCTGATGTCTCTAAAATATGATATATTAATATTAGATTTAACCAAAAATAAACATCACCTTGCATAAAAACCTACAAAATATGTGTTCCTGGTGAAAATATATTTCAGCAAGAATTGGCTGAAAAGACTAAAGTCATGAGAAAACTGAATATGACTAAAATCCACAAATTCCTCAAGGATGTCTTAATTATCATCTATACTATTCATTTCTGAAAACGTAGGCTCCATGAGTTGTCAGCATGTGCCTCCAGTATTTAATCAGCTAATCAGTATCTGATCAGCCAAATTAATACCAGCTCACTAACCCTTCTAGGTATGGTTTATATCTCTGGTTAGCTTTAAGAACCGTATTTGAATAGTGCAAGTATTAGTTCCTGGGATGCAACAGAAGTTTTTTCCAATTTTATTTTAACTTGTTAAAACATTTTTGAAGACATTGGTAGATTTGTCAGTTTCATGTGCATGGCTCCAAGGATGTTTGATTTTAGGCTTAATTTTTTAATTGCTTAGCATATAACCCTGAAATAACATTAATTGTGGAAAAAAAATAAATATTTGAACAGCATGGTTCCTGAGGAAAAAAGTGGCAGTAACAAACTGGTTCACAGCACATTAACTAGCAGAATGTTTCCTTTGACTGGTGTTTAATCTATTTTTAAAATTTGAACACATTTAGAAAGTAGAAGAGCCAACCTCAGCTTGCCATAGGCCCTGCCATTTCCTGCTATTACACCTGGGCAGACTGACCCGTTTTGCCTGGATGGCCTTTATAGTCATTTGGTGTATAGCCTCTGGAATAAGGCACGTTCTGTCTACAAGCCAGGCTGGTTCTCCCTTGTGGATATTACAACACAGATTTTATAACGTTTACCCCTTGCAGATCCTACAGCACAGATTTAGTCTTACTTCAAAAAATGTTTATAGTCGCCTTTGCACAATAATAAACAGTTGTAATAATGGATGCCCCCCAAGTGCTGTGTTAATGTATAACTACAGTGGCAGTAGCATGAGAAAATTCAGACTTCATGCTAAGCGATGCTAATATAGGCTTTAGAAGTTTTGAAGCTACGGAGGTGTTCATAGACAAGTAAATGGATAAACGGAATATAGTATATACATACAATGGAAGATTGTTTGGCCTTGAAAAAGAGGGAGGTCCTGACACATGCTGCATTGTAGTTGAGTCTTGAGAACATTGTGCTCAGTAAGTTGTGTGTGTGTGCGCGCTTAGTCAGTCAGTCATGTCTGACTCTTTGTGACCCTGTGGACCATAGCCTGCTCCTCTGACCATGGAATTCTCCAGGCAAGAATACTGGAGTGGGTAACCATTCCCTTCTCCAGGGGATCTTCCCGACCCAGGGATCAAACCCATGTCTCCTATATTGGCAGGCGAGTTCTTTACCACTGAGCCACCAGGGAAGACCTGAAATTTATGTTATGTGTACTTAAAAACAAAAACTTTTTGAAGTAGCTAGGATAAGATCTTATACTTGTATGCACTCAGAATTTATTTCTATTATGAAGTCTCTCCATATTATTACATTAATAATTATTTCTACCGTTGTTTATTGTATTGACTGTGTACAGAGGCTGTGTAGGTATAGTGATGCTATGGTGTCCAGAATAGACATCATGCTTTTGTCATGCAGCTCACATTGCACATTTGTTTGATAACCTTGGAAATCTCTAAAAATATAAAAAAGTTTCAACAGTGAGTCACTTACCTGCTTTACACTGTAATTCAAATAAAATCCACTTGGATTGTACCCCTCCCCCCAAAAAAAGTAAACATTAAATAAAGGAAATCGTAAGTTTTTGAAAAAATAATGATAGAGGTTGGGACCAACCTTTCCCAAGTCTGGCACAAAGCCGGAAGCTATAAAAGAAAAGAATGACATTATTATTAATTTTATTAGATTTCCATGGGGCAGAAGTAACAAAAACATGGCCAAAAAACAAATGTTAAAGGACAAAAGAAATTGCTATTTCTATGACATAAAGAGCTAAATTCCTTCATGTAAAAATGCCTCCTATACATTAATATGAGAAACACCAAAAATATGTGGATTTTTCCTATGCGGAGTTCACAGCATAGGAAATACAGATGTGTCACTCTCATAGAATACTCAGGTCTCTTCATAATTAGAGTGATTCAAATTAAAACCATAAATGAGATACCCAAATAGCTGATGGTTGTGAGGTAAAAAAATAAAAATCTCTATAATGCTGGTTTGTGGGAGGGGACATTAGTGAAAGCTTCAATTTAAGATAAGAACAAGAAAAATTTAAGATAATCTTTTATTATGTAAAATGTCCACCCCTTGTTCCCCACTTCAGAGGATACATCCAATAGATATTTAATCACTGTAGGATATAAAGAGGTATATAGATATATATATATAGATAGATAGATAGATATAGATACACACACAGATAAGGCAGTGTTTGAAGTAATGTCAAGCTGCTGGAAACCAAATGGCCATTATTTAGGATACAGGTTAAATGAACTATGATACATCCATACAATAAGATATTATGTGGTCATTTACAAGATTGTTCTCTCAGTTTTGCTGCTGAAGGCTCTCTAAAATCTATCAGTAAAGAAACAAAGTATAGGACCAAGTTTGTTTTTTTAAAAAGATGAATGGAAAATGTGTACACTTGCGTTTGTATAGCTGTATCCCTTAATGAACCAATAAAGTGGCTGCTACAGAGGACATATAGGGGGCTCTGTTGTTGGGGAGTCTGGTGAACATTCTGAGGGAGAACCTTGTGTACCTTGGGGATTATGTATTATGTACATGTACTATCTAGCCACAAAAAATTAATATTATAAATATTCAGTGTAACTCATTATATTATATTTGGTTATATCCACTGGCTTTCAAATTAGGATTTAAGGAAATTTGCACATGTACATCAAACAAAATAGGGTAAAATGAATTACTTACATCTCCAAGAGTTCTTTAGTTAATACCAGAACAGAGAAATCACTCCTAGTGGTTACCACGTGCATGTGTGCCAAGTTGCTTCAATTGTGTCCTACTGTTTGTGACGCTATGGACTGTAGCCCAGCATGTTCCTCTGTCCAAGGAATTCTCCAGGCGAGCATTCTGGAGTGGGTAGCCATGCCCTCCTCTAGGAGATCTTCCCAACCTAGGGATTGAACCCTCATCTCTATGTCTTCTGCATTGGCAGGCCGATTCTTTACCACTAGTGCCACCTGGGAAACTCCAGTATTGACCACAGTTCAGTTCAGTTCAGTTCAGTCGCTCAGTCGTGTCCGACTCTTTGCGACCCCATGAATCGCAGCA
>SJYT01015651.1:8424-44100 GCA_006410635.1 Cephalophus harveyi | reverse complement strand
ATTGAGTGCAGCACTTTCACAGCATCATCTTTCAGGATTTGAAACAGCTCAACTGGAATTCCATCACCTCCACTAGCTTTGTTCGTAGTGATGCTTTCTAAGGCCCACTTGACTTCACATTCCAAGATGTCTGGCTCTAGATTAGTGATCACATCATCATGATTATCTGGGTCGTGAAGATCTTTTTTGTACAGTTCTTCCGTGTATTCTTGCCACCTCTTCTTAATATCTTCTGCTTCTGTTAGGTCCATACCATTTCTGTCCTTTATCGAGCCCATCCTTGCATGAAATGTTCCCTTGGTATCTCTAATTTTCTTGAAGAGATCTCTAGTCTTTCCCATTCTGTTGTTTTCCTCTATTTCTTTGCATTGATCGCTGAAGAAGGCTTTCTTATCTCTTCTTGCTATTCTTTGGAACTCTGCATTCAGGTGCTTCTATCTTTCCTTTTCTCCTTTGCTTTTCACCTCTCTTCTTTTCACAGCTATTTGTAATCCCTCCCCAGACAGCCATTTTGCTTTTTTGCATTTCTTTTCCATGGGGATGGTCTTTATTCTAGGTAATCAGTTAAGTAGGTGCTGTGAGAACTGAGAAGTTTCAGAGTGAACAGAGAGGCAACACAGAGAGCTAAACAGCAACAGAAAGTGGTTGCCCCCTATATGCTCAAGGAGCAAAGTGAGGTGGTAGTGTCACTGGACTTTGAGATACAGAAGTTGGGACCCTGATGGGAATTAAAGTGAGAGGATGCAGAAAGAGAGGAGTAAAAATATCCTCTCTTTTTCCTTCTTCCCAGCTCCTGTCTCCCACTGCTGCTTCCCACTGGCTGAACTGAAGCCAGCTGGCCCAGGAGCCTTGAAAACCCAGAGTACAAGTGTCAGTTCCCCTGATAAATAGAGGAGAGATGGGGAAAAACTGGAAAGGAATCTGAGGGCAAATAATGCAGGATGGGAACCATGAAAAAAAAAATGTGGAAATGAGGAAGGCATGGCTGGGAAATAAGTTGGAGCTAAGAATAAGACTAAACCCCAACATTCAGCCTTGATTGCACATTACAAAGTCTCACTTTGCTGTGTTAATGGTGAACAGGCTGTGTTTACTGCAGGTGCGAGCTTTCCTGGGTGCTGTCACACCTCGTTTGTGATCCTCCCCCTAGCCCCAGATCATATAGTGCCAGCCTGCTGTGACATGAGCAGTTAATAAATGTTGGTTGAAAAGAATGAATAAGCGAGTGAATTTCAAGCAGTGAGAAAAATGAAGTTAGGGTACAACACCAGGAAAACTGTTGAATATTCTGGTTCTTTGTGGCTTATGCCTTCAGGACAGTTTTCAGTTTGAATTGTGCTATTCAGTAAGTGTACTGTTTAGGTCTTCCATCTTCTTGTTTTGCAACCATTTCCAATAGATACTCAGTAATTGTTGTTTCACAGATTATAGGTTTGGATTGATGAATATAATAGCAGTTTATTCCAGCATAATAAGGAAAAACTCATCGTTAAAAACTCTTGAAATCATGTTTACCTTTTACTTAAATGGAGTTTGTTTGTATTAGTAATTGTAGCTCATATTGCAGTGTAGCTCAGCTAATAGGGACATGATAATTTTCAAAAAGATTCACAACATTTTTTGGCCATACTGAAAATATTTTGTTTCTTGATGATGGTCTTTTCTACTGTCTGGAGGAAAGTTGAACAATTCCTTCTAATGAATAGCAATAGAAATTAAAATAGTTATGCTTCTCTTTTTTTCCTTTCAGAAAACCTAACTGAAAATAGACAGCTTGTTATTTTTAAGATTTCATTAATGTAGCAAAATAATTTTTTTCTACTTTTATGAAATTTCATTTCACTTGATCACATTTAGGCTGCAGATCAAATTAAGAAGCTGTACAATCTCTTCCTGAAAATTGATGCTACTCAGGTGGAAGTGAATCCCTTTGGTGAAACTCCAGAAGGACAAGGTAAGAGAAAAAGAGAGAAAGAGAGAAAATGAATGAATGTAATTATTTATACAAACTGTAAACTATACAAAAGACTATAGAGCAGCCTTGCATTAATTTCTTCAGTAATTTAATTCCTGCCATAGTTTCAAATGCTCCCATGATGCAGTTTAACATATTAGCACTTGAAATTGTATTCAAATGCCAAGCCTCATGGGAAGTTATTTCTTATTTTATTTAGAAACATCCATCTACCACCATCCCCTGGTTTTCAGGTCCCTCCTTGTTGCTATGATGGTAGAGATTTAGGTGTGAACAGGAGCCACAGTGCTTGAGCGTGATGAATACACCTGCTGTTATGGAACTGGAACTTTTTAGTTTCATTTTTTCAGTTTCTCTAAATCTGCATATAATTTCACATTGTGTCTTCTACTGAAGTTATGTCATCATGGTAGAATGCCTAATGCCCCGTCATCGATCTCTTTCACCCCTTGGTTAGCAGCTTTTGCTTCAGGTGGGAGGAGGAGACTTTTTCGTGGGAAAGGTTTTATCTTTTCACTGGGTACTTGTAGTGAATCAGTAACTCTCTTACATCTCAGCACCTACCTCAAATGCACTGTCTTGCATACAGCAAGTATTCAGTAAGGTCTTATTGAGAGCAAAAGCTTAAAGATCTGCATGTTTAGGGTAGGAGGTACACTATCAAGGAAATAGGATAGTGTTACCAAAATGTACTGGTAAATTCCAGGAATCTTGCCTTTTAAAATTATATCTCAACCCCATTTCTTACTTGTTGCTTAGCATATTGTGGGCCACCAGTAAATAAGGATTTACCACTGTACTTTGGCCACCTCATGCGAAGAGTTGACTCATTGGAAAAGACTCTGATGCTGGGAGGGACTGGGGGCAGGAGGAGAAGGGGACGACCGAGGATGAGATGGCTGGATGGCATCACAGACTCGATGGATGTGAGTCTGAGTGAACTCCGGGAGATGGTGATGAACAGGGAGGCCTGGCATGCTGCGATTCATGGGGTCACAAAGAGTCGGACATGACTGAGCGACTGAACTGAACTGAACTGGACTAACAAATACCCATTATGTGCAAATAGAAATACGTTATAGACCAGTGTGGATGATACAATGCTTTCTCTCTAGTATATTTGAGAGACTATATAGTCAGAGTCAGAAAATCTAAAATATCATGTCCCTGAAACCTAGAGAGGCCTGGGATTGCCATGTTCCAGCCACGTACATGGGCTAAGCCTCAGGGATTTTTTTGATTTTGTTTATAAATCCAAAACGGTGAGTAAAAACATGATAACCTATCTTGTAGGGCAGTTTTCAAAGTGAGGTGACTGATGATTGTATAATCAGCATAAGCATCCAGTTTCAGACACAAAATAGGCTAGTCCCACCCATTCATAAAATATAGTTGTTCTTCTCAAGTAGTATAAAAGTAGTCCAGGAAAGGTATAGATTTTATATTTTTATCTATTTATTTTTGTTTTGTTTGTATAGTTTTGAAAGTTTCAATTTAGGACAGGCAAAGAGCTCATGTTTAAGAAGCCATTGAAATTAATGTTTCATAGCTTACACAAGTGACCTCTAGATAAAATTTTGTGGCTGGTGGTTTATAAGCAAACTACCTGTATAATTAAATATTTAAAAAATTGCTTTTGACTGTAAAATAATCAGTATTTTCTAGAGAGAGGGGAAGAAAATTGTTTCTTGATCTCATACATCCGGTGCTGTGATAAACATACGTGTCTTCTTTTTTATCATTTAACATAATCCTGCAGAGTTAAGAGTTGTTCTCCCATTTCATAGGATACTGAAAGATGAATTTGTTTTCCCCAAGGGCAGCTAGATACTAGAGCTGGGATTCAAACCCTTGTCTTTCATAGTCTGGTATGCATGTTGGTTCTGATATGCCAAACTAACTTATGATGACCTGCTTTCTTTTCTTTTCTGTTTTTTCCTTCTTAAGCTATTAATTTACTTTAATCAGAGTGATCTAGAAATAGTCTCCAGTTTGAAAGTATCAGTTAAAATTCATGCTGCATTGAGTGGCTGATAATTAAATCCAAGAGAGGAAGTTCACTCTAAGTTCTTAAAGGTCATACATATATTGCTTTTTAAGCTAATATGCATAAACAACCTGGTTATTTCATAGTAACAAAAAATGGGAATTGAGCCACAGAATGGGATAAAAATGGTATTTTCATTTAATCCTTTAGAAAGCTGTCAGTCACAAAATGGTTTACAGCAGGGAAGAGGGATATGAGAACCTTTTCCTAGAGAATGTTTGTAAAACCTCATGAAATCTGAAGTTTTCTTTTTAATTATTAAGATAAAATATAATTATTGAGCTTCTTTGAAGGAATCCCCATAATAAAACATAAGTCTTATATGATATTTTTAACAGGAAAGTTTAACTATTAATTTGTTCATTGTACCATAAAGGTTCAACTGTTGAATTATAATCACAGTTAAATGAATGTATTGGTTTATAACTCTAATGAGCAGTAGTCAAATTAAACTCAATTAGGAAACATTGATTACTGACCAAATGTACAAATTAACTTCATCATTGTTACAGTTCCCTAAAACTTTCCTTTATTTAGGAGCTATAAAAGCAGTCGTATATATTTTAGCAATATTGACAATATTTATAATTAGCATATTTAAAGTTTTTCCTTTTAGATCAATAATAGGAAAATATGTAGCAACCACTAATGCTGAAGAAGCTGAATGGTTCTGTGAAGACCTACAAGATCTCCTAGAACTAACGAAAAAAGATGTCCTTTTCATCCTATGGGACTGGAATGCAAAAGGAGGAAGTCAAGATAACTGTGGAGTAACAGGCAAGTTTGGTCTTAGAGTACAAAATGAAGCAGGTCAAAAGCTAACAGTTTTGCCAAGAGAAGACACTGGTCATAGCAAACACCCTCTTCCAGCAAATAAGAGATAACTCTACACATGGACATCATCAGATGGTCAATACCAAAATTAGATTGATTATATTCTTTGTAGCCAAAGTTGAAGAGGCTCTATACAGTCAGCAAAAACATGACGGGGAGCTGACTGTGGCTTAGATTATGAACTTCTGATTGCAAAAATCAGACTTAAATTGAAGAAAGTAGGGAAAACCACTAGGTCATTCAGGTGTGACCTAAATCAAATCCATTATGATTATACAGTGGGAGTGAGAAATAGACTCAGAGGATTAGATCTGATAGAGTGCTTGAAGAACTATGGACGGAGGTTTATAACATTGTACAGGAGGTAGTGACCAGAACCATCCCCAAGAAAAAGAAATGCAAAAAGGCAAAATGGTTGCTTGAGGGGGTGTTACAAATAGATGAGAAAAGAAGAGAAGCAAAAGGCAAAAAGGAAAGGAAAGATATACTTATCTCAGTGCGGAGTTCTAAAGAATACCAAGGAGAGATAAGAAACACTTCCTAAGTAAACAATGTAAAGAAATACAGGAAAACAGTAGAAAGAGAAAGACTAGGGATCTCTTCAGGGCTTCCCAGGTGGCTCAGTGGTAAAGAATGTGCCTGCAATGCAGAAGACACAGAAAACGCCACAGGTTCGATACCTGGATTGGGAAGATTCCCTGGAGGAGGGTAATGGCAACCCATTCCAGTATTCTTACTTTGGAGAATCCCATGGACAGAAGAGCCTGGCAGGCTGCAGTCCATAGGGTCCTGCAGAGTCAGTCATGGCTGAAGTGACTGAGCATAAGTGTGAGAGATCTCTTCAAGAAAATTAGAGATGCCAGGGGAACATTTCATGCAAAAATGTGCACAATGAAGGACAGAAATAGTATAGACCTAAAAGAAGCAGAAGATATTAAGAAGAGGTGACAAGAATACATAGAAGAACTGTAAAGAAAAGATCTTCACAACCCAGATAATCACGATGGTGTGATCACTCATCTAGAGCCAGACATCCTGGAATGTGAAGTCAAGTGGGCCTTAGAAAGCATCACTATGAACAAAGCTAGTGGAGGTGATGGAATTCCAGTGGAGCTATTTCAAATCCTAAAAGATTATGCTGTGAAAGTGCTGCACTCAATATGTCACCAAATTTGGAAAACTCAGCAATGGCCGCAGGACTGGAAAAGATCAGTTTTGATTATAGTCCCAAAGAAGGACAATGCCAAAGAATGTTCAAACTATTGCACAGTTACACTCATTCACATGTTAGCAAGGTCATGCTCAAAATGTTTCACGTGAGGATTAAACATTACACGAACTGAGAACTTCCAGATGTACACGCTGGGTTTAGAAGAGGTAGAGGAACCAGAGATCAAATTGCCAACATCCACTGGGTCACAGAAAAAGCAAGAGAATTCCAGAAAAACATCCACCTCTGCTTCATTGACTATGCTAAAGCCTTTGACTGTGTGGATCACAACAGACTGTGGAAAATTCCATAAGAGATGGAAATACCAGACCACTACCTGCCTTCTGAGAAACCTGTATGCAGGTCAAGAAGCAATAGTTAAAAGCAGACATGGAACAATGGCCTGGTTCCAAATTGGGAAAGGAATATGTCAAGGCAGTATATTGTCACCCTGCTTATTTAAGTATGCAGAGTACAGTATACGAAATGGTAGGCTGGATGAAGCACAAGCTGGAACCACGATTGCCAGGAGAAATATCAGTAACCTCAGCTATGCAGATGACACCACCCTTATGGCAGAAAGTGAAGAGGAACTAAATAGCTTCTTGATGAAGGTGAAAGAGGAGAGTGAAAAAACTGGCTTAAAACTCAACATTCAAAAAGTTAAGACAGTGACATCCCCATTCCCATCCCTTTATGGCAAATAGATGGGGAAACAATAGAAACAGTGATGGACTTTATTTTCTTTGGCTCCAAAATCACTGCAGATGGTGACTGCAGCCGTGAAATTAAAAGACAGTTGTTCTTTGGAAGGAAAGCTATGACCAACCTAGATAGCATATTAAAAACCAGAGACATTACTTTGCTGCCACAGGTCTGTCTAGTCAAAGCTATGGTTTTTCCAGTCGTCATGTATGGTTGTGAGCTGGGCTGTAAAGAAGGCTGAGTGGCAAAGAATTGATGCCTTTGAACTGTGTTGGAGAAGACTCTTGAGAGTCCCTTGGATAAAGCCAGTGAATCCTAAAGGAAATCAATTCTGAGTATCTATTGGAAGGACTGATGGTGAAGTTGAAGCTCCAATACTTGGCCATCTTATGTGAAGAGCTGATTCATTGGAAAAGACCCTGATACTGGGAAAGATTGAAGGCAGGAGGAGAAGGGGATGACAGAGGATGACATGCTTGGATATCATCACCGACTCAATGGATGTGTTTGAGCAAGCTCCAGGAAATGGTGAAGAACAGGGAAGCTTGACATGCTGCAGTTCGTGGGGTTACAAAGAGTTGGACATGACGGAGTGACTCAACAACAAGCAAAATATATTACCTTTCCCATTAAAACTTTGTGTAACAGTTACTCTTTTAATTTAGAAGTTTAAGCAAGTTGGCATTATACCAAACTTTTTACTTAAAAAATTTTATTTTAAACTTATTTATTGTCTATTTCCTTTGTAAAAACTTTCTTCAGTCTTGTCTTACTTGTTGAATATTTTTAACAAATCCAGGAGACCGGTCCTGTGAATGGTACATAGTGGAATAAAAAGCATTGGCCTCGATAATATCTATACTGCTCAATCTCCCGTGGGGAATTATTGATAAGAAGTACACCCAAAGAATGATTTTTTTCCAGTGTGATTAATCGTCTGGTTCAAACATCTAAGTTGGTACTACTGGCTGTAATGTAGTTTAGTGCCTGCTAATTAGGATTATAATGGTTGTTAGTGACAGAGACCTGCATCAGCCTTATTTTTGTTAAAAAGCCCCCTGAGGATGAGGGTTCTCATTTTACTTGTGTTACAGAGAAGTTTAGGAGTGAACTAGCTAAAGGAAAGAAGGGAATCAGGGATTCTCTGCTTCTGCATGGCTGCTTGCTTCTAACTCTGCATCTTTGTCAGCCAGCATCTCTGGAGCTGTCAGTGAAGATGGTTCCCAGTACCCATCCTCCTCCTTCAGCAGCCTTTAACAGTCCTTTCAGATGATACTGATTGGTCCTACTTGGGTCCTGCTGGAATCACATGGCGTCAGAAAAAGGCAGTTTCTCTGTGGAAAAAGGACATTGACTCAAAACATGCCTATGAAAATGACCTAACTTTTCTTGAACTGAAAGCAAGCTATCAATTAAGTAGAGAGAAATGGACTATTTTCCTTACTGTCTAATTGCAGTACCAGATTTTATTCATTAAATCTGTAGCCAGGTAAAAAACAGGATTTAAAAAAAATATTTACCTATCTTCATTCATTTAGTTATTTTGTAAGACACTGTGTGAGTGTATGTCCTATTTCTTTTTGCCCCACTTTCAGTCAGATATGCTGCACGTAGACACTTTTCTTTGGTATCTTTAAAACAATATTTCTCAGTGACAAGGATGGGCATCGTGTTCCCCAGGGACTCTTTGGCAATGTCTAGACACTTTTTTTTTCTTTTTTACTAAAATATAATTGACATATAACCTTATGTTAGTTTCAAGTATATATCATAATGATTTGATATATATCTGTGTCTGTATCTCTTTAGCCAAATGATCACCATAGTGAATCTAGTTAGCATCCGTTTTTGCTTGTTACAGCTTGGGATGTGTGATGTTACTTGCTTCTAGAAGATAGAGGCCAGGGATGCTACTAAACATCATATAGTGCACAGTGCTCTCTCCGTCATCAGAAAATGATCTCACTCAATATGTCAGTAGTCCTGAGATAAAGAATTCCTGCTCTAAGGCATTTTCATCAGTTGGAGTCCAAATTCATTCACTGTGCTAAATAAATTAAACCCAATTTAAAACCGAGGCTCTCTGGCCAAGATTCCATGGGAATTAAGGCTGGGTGATGCAAAGTTAAATGGCATATCAAATTCCTTTCTTTCTTCAGATTAATTTCCCTAAATAACTACCCTGTTGCTCTGTGCCCATGTTGTTGGTGGGTGTTTCTCTGTATTTCTCTCTTTATACATAACTCTATTTTCGAGAACATTCTCAGTTCTTTACCTCCCTCTGAAGTTCCCTCCTGCCTAGTATCTATTTTTCTCCTTTCACAGCAACTAAAGAAAAGTTCTCAAAAAGTATACAACTCCTCAAACAGTAACATTTAACAGAAAGTGGGACTAATTGGGAAGTATCAGTGTTTTAAGGCCATCTTGGCAAAGTGCATTTCTGTAGCACATTACGGTTATTTATCTTAAATTCAGTACACTGCTAAAGACAAGTTATTTTTCAAACTAATTATGACAGTCTTATTTCCTTTTGTGTTTATGTTTCTTTTATGTGTGAATCTTCCCCTCTGAAATGTATTTTTCTTTTGTTTAATTCTGTGGCACATTTTTCTGTTAAAACTCTAGGGTCAGAGGCCAATAACTGCCAGTCACATTGTTCATTGCGGTTGTTGAATTAGCAACTCAGAGGATCTCACACCATTAAACAAAACGACAGAAATACCCTATGAATATAAGTACCACAGCTTTCTTTGATATTTGTTCAGAAGGAAAATTCATTTGTATAATCTATCAAGCATGTAACCATGTGCTTTTGATGGTGAAAATTGTTTTATAAATATTAATAGGTGTGTTTTTTCACCCACTTTGTACATAGAATGGCCTTTGTTCTAGTTGAATTTTTTATAGAATTGAAGTGTCATTAATGTGACATTGAAAATCTTAATGTCTGAACCAAGCTCAGCACCTCCAAAAATATATTTTACCATAGTGTATTGTTTTATTAAATGAAAAAGCCAAGGTCTGAGCAAGGAAGTTTATTTTATTCTGCTCTTATTGACATAAACAATCCATTTTTAATCCACCAGTTCTGAAAGTGTTCTTGGAGGAGGTCTTACAAGGGGAAACTAGCATATAAGTGTCAGTCAATGTTCAGGGATTGATCTGTTCCTTTTGTGCAAGCTGCAGGTGTTGTTTTAGTTTGTTTGTTACACTTTTTTGTTTTCACATTACTGTGGTGCACTTTTCTAAGTTTCTTTTTCACTAATACATATATGATACCTGTGTCTATTTTTTCAGTTGTTAAAGTAGGATATGGATGTGATGCAAACTGGAGCTTTGCTGGGAGTGGCAACCTGTTTCTGTAAAGTGACAGTTAGTTAATATTAGGGGATTTGGAGGCATTATAGTCTCTATTGCAGCCACTCATCTCTACTGTTGTTTTGGGATAGCAACCAGAGAGGTATGTAAATGAATGGTTGTGACTGAATAACAGTAAAACTGTGGTTACAAAAACAGGCAGTGAGCTGGCCTATATAACCACCCTGACCTTATCCAAATGTGTGGTGTGATTCAAGCATCACCAAGTCATCTCTTTCAACATCGCCCTTTAAGAAAAATGTCCTTCTCTGTCAGTTCCAAAGCCTGGAATGCCAACCATTAAAATCTTTCCTGTAGGAAAAGATAATCTATACATGTGTAAACTTCAGTAGGCATTAGTTTAGATTTACTCTAAACAGAAGTCTAGGATTATAAGGGAGAGGAACAAGTACAGGTCATTTTCGGTGATAGGAAGAGAAGAGACTCCTGTATCCTGGGCCCTAAGGACCTGTCCTGTTTCTGAAGCCCCAGGAAAGCACTGTGCATGTAGAAGATGGCAGTGGTAATAATAAACATCACTCGTAAGTGCCAGCTGTTAGTGAGGCTAAGTGCTTGCATGCATCCTGCCCTTCCAGCAGCGCAAGGCAGGAGAAAATGCTCTTGTCCCAATTGACTGATAAGACCACTGGACTTAAGAGAGACACTGGCTCCCTGGTTAGGAAGTATGATGGTTGTAATTCCTCCCCGGGTGTTTTTGATACCAGAGTCTACATTAAGTGGTCAAGTTCAAGGGAAAACTTTCAAATGAGGTAACATTATAAACAGAGATTGTGCTGGAAAGCACTTTGTATGTTTGGAACCATTTTAAAAATACTGAGCAGATTTAACAAATATGTGTCTAACAGACTCCATGTACCTCAAAGGCCTTATTTCCCCTCTGCCACCACCCTCCCCAGAAAAAAATTTAGGTATTAATGATGGCAGTTCAATTTTGGTTATCTTTCTTTACTCTTAAGTTGCTTTATTTGCTTCCTGTCTGTGTAGTGTTTTTAACTTCTAAAAGCACTTGGACATATATACATTTGACCTAATTATGTTGTTTACTTTTCTCTGCAGAGAGAGAATGTTTGGCAAGGGCCCATTCACCTTTTTCTTACCTACAGATAACCCTGTCATCCTGCTGTCACTATCTTTAAGTTCTTGGTTAACTCTAAAGTTCTCTCAAGGTGGTCCCCAAACAGTGAACTCATTTCTGTACTAGGCATACATGCCATACTACAGGAAAAAGAGACTTTTGAAAATCTGACTTTGCAGACATTTAGCTGAGACTGCTTTCTGAGCTTTGCATACATACCTATTAATTATACTCTCTCTCAAGTAGCTTGTAGTCTTTGCAAGGAGCAAAGATCAGCCTGGACCTATTTTGATATACTGGTTTATTGATCTTGACCAAGAATTCTTTCATTTGAAACTCTTCACTTAGGAAGTCAATTTCATAGCATTTGCCCATTCATTCTGAACATGATGGTTCCAAGTAATCTTGACAGTGAGTAATAGAGGAGCTAAAATTGCTAATAAATTAATTAAAGTATGTTTATAAACCCAGTGGAAAGCCAACAGTGATATTGCTTTCTGCTGATTGTTATACAAGTCATTAATTGCTGAGACAATGCTACTGTAGCAAGCACAGAACACTGGCCAATTCCTTTGCTAACTAGAATCCTGTCATTCAGATTTCTGGAAAGTAATTACTCATTTGCTCTTTATATTCATAGTATGTGGGTAAAGTGGTTGGACATTTTGTGGGAAGACAAAGGACTAAGGCATACATTAAATTCCGTATAAAATTGTCCCTTGTCAGTCATTGCTACTTTAAGTACTTTGTGGTTTGGACTGTTATTTATGCTGAGAATTCTTCAATCTTAATATGCCAGTTTTGCACAGATTTGTACCAAAATCCTCACTTATTGTGGTAAAGATACTTAAAAAAAAAAACAAAACCCTTTCTCTGGGGTCTTTAACTCCAGAATGCTACAAAGTAACAATACTTTCTTTTCATAAGAAGCAGGTGGTATTAACAAACCATGGTCATTAATTTCCAGTGAAATGCACATAGGTGATTGTTTTGCTGAAAAGACTAGGTGCCTATGGCAGTGCTGGTGGAGAATGAATAATATCTAAATTCATGGTCATAGATCCCTGCCTGTCGATATCCCAAGTGAAGTAGAAGATTATTATGGCGTATCATCCTAGACAATAATTTCTGCTCTAAAGGATGTAATAAAAGAGATCAGATCCAAGACACCAGAATGCCACTTCTCCCCACCACAGTAGCTCCCTGATTGCACATGTGGAAGATCTACAAGTCAAGGAAAACTATCTGTGCTCCATTCCTGTCACTGAGTGAGTTTCACTGTGTCCGGGGCTCCTCTCCAGTAGGAGAGTTAGAGATTCCTGACAGCACCAGTGGATGGAGACTGTGGTGCTAATAATGCCTGGCAGCCTTCCATTGTAGCAGACCAGTCTTGACTCTGCTTAATGTTTTGTAACTTGAATTCCAAGAATCATAAGATGGTCCTGCTCACATCAAGATCATGGTGTCCTTTTAGCAGACCCCAGAGTAAGTATATCAGCAGTCTGGGGATTGTCTTTTTCTACTTTTCAAATAAGAAAACTGAGGTCCAGCAAGAAAGTAGGTTATTTTTATCAAGTTTACAGAGTTAGTTAAGGATCAAATAAGTTTAAAAATCTAATGATTCTGACTTGGCATTCTTTCCACTAAATCTTCTAGACATATTAGTGAGGATAGTGACTAAATAAAAACTTCATTTTGCAACATCAGAAGAAGACTGTAGGACAGCAATATTAAGCATTATTGTCTAGTCTCTCTACATTGACAGGAAAGGTTAACTACTAAAAATAGGAACTGTAATAAAAATTGCAAATCAAAGCTATATTTAGCTATGCCAGTGTATAGCTTTTATTAAAGAGTGATGGCAACTTATATTGTCATTTCATAAAAACCAACAGATAAAAATTATTATGCTTTTTATTAGAACGTAAGTCCCTTGAAAACAGGGATTGTGTCATATTTGTCTTTGTGGCCTTAAAGTTTAAAGATAAAGCCTTAACAGCATCTTCTGTCTGAAGCTTGAGAAGAAATGACAGTATTCAATCTTATTTCTCTTGCACTTTTCAGCCTGGAGAACTTATTGATTGGCCAAAAAGTTTATTTGAGCCTTTCTGTTACATCTGACAGAAAAACTTGAATGAATTTTTTGGCCAACCCAATAATTTATAGATCCTTAGGAGATATTTAGGTATGTTTGTGTTTTCTTTATTAGTTGTCTGTTTTGATGCCAAGATAAACTTTGATGACAACGCAGAATTCCGACAAAAGGATATATTTGCTATGGATGACAAATCAGAGAATGAGCCCATGGAAAATGAAGCTGCCAGATACGATCTAAAATACATAGGACTGGATGGGAACATTGCCTGTTTTGGTAAGAAAGCATTATATCAATATAATAATTTGTGAATTTTTGCAGAGTTTAGAGACCCCTGGTTTCTAAAATGTTATTTCCCAGTCGCAAGTGAACATATGAGATTGTTGTAGCCAAAAACTCTTAAAAAAAACCAAAACCAAAATTTCTTTCAAAAGTTCATTTTGGCCTGTGATCACTGGTTTAAGGCAGGGTTTCTCACTTCTTGCCCTATGGACATTTTGGGTGGGATAATTCTTTGCTGCCAGGCTCTTTCCTTTGCTGCATTGTCACCAGTTGTGACAATCCAAAGTGTCTCCAGACATTACCTTCTGGTAAGCACAGTAAGCCCAGTTCAGGACCAATATTTTAAAGCATCTCAGTTAAATTTTGACTAGTAAAAGTCAGGACCTTTGCCGAAATTTGTGTTTAAAATACATTGCTTTCTTAGAGGAAGTTGAAGAGAGTGCATGCTTTAATCATTATACTAAAGTCTGAGGTTCTGTGAAAACCAAATGATCAAATGTTTACTTCATTATGTCAGCTTATTAATAAGACAATTGAGTTTATCATAGTCATCTAAATTTGTGATACTGGCTTATTAACAGAGATAAGAATGAGTCTAAAGAGGCAATACAATTTCTGTTATTGTCCACAGCATATAGTAGTGAGATTTATATGCTTCTATGTTTCTGGTGGAATCAATTCATTGCACTTGAAACAGAGGTCTCAATCTTAATGGAATTAAAATAAAAAAGTTTTGTAGCTCATTAAACCAACAGTATCATTATATTCAGAACTGAACAGACCTCATCTAGTAGTTTGCTGTTCATACAGTAGAAAATGACATCCAATTACAAGTGATACCAAAAGCTCTTTCTTTATATTGGAGCAAAAACTCTCATGTACTAGATCACTCACATCATTCTTATCTTGATAAGCTAATATGCTCTCAATATTTGTAGGCATTTAGAAAGGGGAAAGATTTAATGGTGTGTTTAGAGCAAATTAAACGCATATTCTTGTTGCCTCTGTAGAAGTATGTATGATTTGGTCAAGGTGGCAGTCTCAAAAGGTAGGATTAATACATTTCACACTGTTTTAAGATCATATATAAATTATTTTTATATTAGTTGCCCCAGGCTTAGTTAGTCACAGTTCACAGGCATTATCTGAGAAATACAAAGTCAGAAAATGTGAAAGGTACTTTACCTGAAGAGTTTCTATAATGTTCAGGAGACTTTTGTGTGTGTGTGTGGTGGGGGAGGACTTTCTAACTAAGGAAAATAATTTCCTATAATTAGGCATAGGAAGCAAAAGAAGTGCAATTGATCAATAAAACTTAGCTCTGGAAAGGAAGAATTTTGATGTTAAAACTCCTTTTCTTTTAAAGAAAGCTTCTAGGATGTTGGTGTATTTTAGTTCTAGTTTTAATGATCAGGTTGCTAGTGAACATTTCTTACATTAATTTGAAACAGTAACAGTGGTTAGGAATATTGTTTTGATGCTGTCATTTGTTTATTTGTTTTCTTCGTTTCTCCAGAGAACACATAAACATGCATAGTTGCACTGATTGTAAAAAAGTGTTTCAGTCCTATTGAAGTTGGAACCCCTATGGTTCAACCTCCCGAGGGATGCCACATTCAAAGGAGCGTATTCACAGCAAGCAAAGATTGAAAAAAATCACATTCTATACTCAAATCTCTTAGAGAATATTAAAAATGATGTAATTCATAGGCTCTAGCAACTTTTTATAGCCTTTTCCCTCTCTCCCAAATCTCTTAAACTTTATACTGTCTAGAACCTGAAACTTCCCTCTACTAGTAGCCCAAATTTATTGCTTACTGAATGAAGCTCTTCCCTTTGTCTTTCCCAGATTGATTTAACTTCTCAATAAATCCTTCTCCCCATTCCTGGGTATTTTTTGTTTATTCTTTGTACATTTTCTCTTGCTGTATTTTTAAAGTCTATGAATTTATCTGGTTGAATAGAATGTCAAGTAGGCTGGAAACTGGCTTATTAATGTCGGGTTTCTCTTTTAGTAATATGGAGAAGGGCCAAAGTTTATGCACCCTTTGATGTTGCTATATTTATCTTGTTTTGTGTACCATTTGCATTTCACAGTTAATGGTGCTGGACTCGCCATGGCTACCTGTGACATCATTTTCCTGAATGGTGGGAAGCCAGCCAACTTTTTGGATCTTGGTGGTGGTGTAAAGGAATCTCAAGTATATCAAGCATTCAAATTACTTACAGCTGATCCTAAGGTAACTTCTCTTTTTGTAGGAGAGGTTGTATGGTGTAATGATTTCTCACATAATGATCTGCCTTGTTCTTGCTGCTGAGTATTAATATGCCAGCACATGTATAATACTTTCCAGCCCCAGGTGCAAATACTGCCTTATATCACACTGGAATTCATGATGGCTTAAATCATCTGGGTAAAAGGCTTATAAGTACCCCTAGGATCTTACTTCAGGGCCTGTGCTTATAAAGTTCTGAGAGGCAGAAGGATATTTTTTTAAACAGTGTCATGTAAATAAATATTGGTTGGCATGAAATATTTTTTGTGTGTACTTAACAATGAAGTGATTAGTTCTGTGCTTATGTGAATTAGAGAGGACTGAGTCTCAGACTCCTTCCTCAAAGGTGCTGAGGTATTATAAGATTAAGACAGAAGAAAACTGCAGGGTTATAATATTATATATTACTGGAAAATGATGACCTCACATCCTTCTATATGCTTTTTAATTTTCATCTGTAATGATAACATGTGTTACAGCTTGTAACATATGCTCTAAGTACATATAATGTTATTTCATGGGCATCTTTTCTTCTTAACTAGAATGTAGCTGTCATGCTAGGTGCATAGTAGGTACTTGGTAAATACTTAATCAGTTCAAAGACCAGTATGATTTGCATCCATTGTTGCTATTCAGTTGTCTATGATAAGATATCATTATATAGAAAGACTAATATTTTTTGAATATGTATTCAAATGTTGTCTGAACTTAATATGGAAACTTCCCATTCATAAGTAGACTGGCATTTTGGGCCTCCTGTGTATACAGTTTTGTCTTCAGTTAGTGGTATGCTTGTCTGTTTTCATTATGACTTAGTTGGTAACCTTACATTTTTGTTAAATCGTTTTCTTATAATTAACACATGCACACATAAAATGGTTAAACATTATCAGCAACTTATCTTCATTTCTGCACTGCTGTTCAGAAATAGCAAAGTGACTGAAGTCCAAAGTCACTCAGCCATGAATTGTCCACAGGTGATTTTTCTGTTAACAGAAGCACGTTGTTTTCATTGGTTAAGTAGGGACATTATGAGAGGCTCCCTAATCATTTATGAATTCATTTATCCCTCTTTTCTACTCCTTTCTAAGGGAAGAATCATTTTTACCTGAGAGATTTTCAAAGCAATTGAAATCTGTAAATACCATGTACATAAAACACAGCTCTTTCAACTGCTTGAACCACAAAATACCCAGAGGACAAGCAACTGTAATAAAATACTGCACATTTAGTGTTGACTGAAATTCAGTGCTGAGCATTAAAGAGAGCCAGGAAGGATTAGATCTACCAGGACAATCATATTGCATTTTCTTTGGAGTATCTTTTCTTAGTGGCTGATCCTGAATTTTAATTTTATTAAAGTACAGGAAGGGAATGAAAAATCACTTGGAAAGCTTTTTTTTTGTTTTGTTTAAAACAATCTTCAAAAATGTTGACTCTTCCTATTTTCAAGTGCTGGGAGTATTTAAACTTTTTTGAGATTGGCTGTCATCTTGGGTAGATAAAGGATGTGGGAGTTACTTTATTTTTCTCATGCTATATCAGGAAAATGAATGCTTGGCTCATCTCACAGTACATTTTCTAAATCTTGAAATTTCAAAGTCAGTTAAAAAGCATAGAAATGTAATGGATATTTTCAGTCCTGGCGTTGTTTCACAGATTTCAGGGAACAGAGGCTAAAAAATATTATCGATGAATTGATTGGATCTTGCAAGGAAACTGGTTGTAATTCTGGCAGTAATTATTTCAAGTAGAACCCCATCCAGTTGCTCAGAACTAGAGATTCCCCAGAGCCCAAAGCTAATTATTTTAAAGGTATTGATTTTCTTGTTAGATATAAGGATTAGTCAGTTGAATACACTAAAACTAAAAATAACAGAAGGCCCATTGTTGTTAAACTTAAATCAAATGATAGTAGCAACTGCTTGTTTGTTAATTCTATTGATCAAGTAATAAACATGCTCATTCACGAAAAATATTATGCATTGACATATATTTCCACTCATAACGTCTGCCATGGAGCTGAGACTTACATTTATTTCACTTGACTATTAGTCCAAATGCTGATTTTCACTGGGACCTAACACAAGTACCTTTATAAATAATGTGTTCCTTATTTGTTTGTAGTATATGTAAAATGAAGTTCCTGTGCCAAACTGTTTAAAACAAAAATTTTTCCAAGATAGCGCACTTTCTAAACTGGATTCCCGTGAAAAGTATCATTAAATATTTTATAATTCTCTTATTTTCCATCTGGGCTTGAGATGAGAGAAAGGTAATAGAGTTTTTTCTGCTGGTGGTAGAATAGATACAATCGCACCCTCATCATTTTAACTTATAAGATTCTAAACATAGGTGTTCTTAAAATCATAGGGAGTAAAATTGTTTTAGAAAGTAGAAGTAGGATTCTGTGCCAGTCTATAAAGAATTTGAGCACATTTAAAGGAGAAATACTATCAAGAATGTTAGCATTATGTTTTTATTTTCCTGAGTCGTGCTTTTGACTTTTTTTTTTAATTTTGAACTTAGAATTCCAAAGGTATAAAAAATGAGTACAACATCATGTGGAGTATGTAGAACATGTTGCATAAATGAATTAAAGGAAAAGATGGTTGATATGAATCTCAACAGTAACCTCTGCTCTGTTGTCCAGTTAAGCCAGTCTATTGCCCTCTGGAGGCCTGATTTTGAAAAGCAGTAGCTTATCACTTGTGAAGTCTGTTCTCTTGATTTTACTGTGTTTCCTTGTTTAGGTCCAATGTAGAGTCCAATATTCAAAGCCTTTTAGGAAGGAAATGTGCTATATAAGCACCAAATACTTGGAAGAGATTTTTCGTGGGGCTCAGGTGCCAGGCAGCCTGGGTTCTAATTCTATCTTTAACATGTGTTAACTGTGGCACCTTGGGCATATCATGTAACTTTTATGTGTCTTGGTTTCCTATTTTATAAAATAGAGATAGTAATAGTACTTATTATCTCAGAGAGTTACTTCATTTTATGAATTGAGATACATATATTTCCTATTTAAAGGGCAATGGTTTCACGTGACAGTACTGCCTAAAAATTTTAATAAACTTTTATTAAAATAATAGCTTTCATAAAGAACACTGTACAAACTTACTATCTACATTGTAAGTAGATAGTTCAATGAATTGTGACAAAGTGAACATATTTGTGGATCCTCTGACCACATCAAATAGGACATTCCCAGTGTTATGGACTGGGTATGTTTTCTCATAATTTATATGTTGAAATCCTACCCCTCAGTGTGATGGTGTGAGGAGGTGAGGCCTTTGGGCTGTAGTTAGATCATGAGAGTAGAACCTTCATGGGTGGGATTAGTGCCCTTATGAAAGAGATTCCCAGAGAGCCCACTCACCCCTTCCTTGGTGTGAGGACATTGCTGGAAGATGGCTACCTGTGTACTAATTAGAGGCCACTGAATGTGCTGGTGACTTGATCTTGGACTTGCCAGCTTCCAGAATTGGGAGAAATGAATGCTTTTTAAACCCCCAGTCTATGGTAGTTTGTCACAGCAGTTTGAATGCACTAGGACAGTCACCATCCCAGCAGTGCTTTATACCTCTGCACTATCTCCCTCAACCCTCCTTTCTTCCCAAAGCTAATACTCTCCTAACTTCTACTATCAAAGACTTGTATTCCCTGGTTTTAAGCATAACACAAATGGAATCATACACTGTATA
Organism: Cephalophus harveyi; assembly: GCA_006410635.1. Taxonomy (NCBI): domain Eukaryota; kingdom Metazoa; phylum Chordata; class Mammalia; order Artiodactyla; family Bovidae; genus Cephalophus; species Cephalophus harveyi. The sequence continues at coordinate 24,519 of SJYT01015651.1, read as the reverse complement.
TACTTTTGTATTTGTCATCTTTCATTTGACTTTTATCTCAGATTCAACCATATTTTATGTAGTAGCGGTTAGCTTACCCTTATTGCTATATAGTATTCTATTGTATAACTTGACAAGAGCTTTTTTATGTCATTTTCTACTGATAGAGATTTGTGTGATTCTCATTTTTTACTACGATGAATAATGTTGCTATGAACATAATCATACATGCCATTTGGAGCATATTTTTGTGGTGTATATGCTTGGATGTAGAGATTTGTGGGCAATAGGGTATGCATATACTTAGTTTGAATGTATACTACCAGACAGTTTTCTAAACATGCCAGTTTACATTCTGATAGGCATGTGTGGGAAACCCTCACGAACATTTTTGTTATTCTGGTAGTCGTGTGGTAGTATTTATTGTGGTTTAATGCCATTCCCTCATAACTAATCAGGATGAACACCTTTTAATGTGTTTATTAGCAATGTGAATATACTCTTTCAACTTCTGTCACCTCATGAATAAAGTAGATATGAAAATAACACCCCAATGCATTGTTTTATTATCATTTAAGATATATGTAAAGTACTTGGCAAACCTTTCTAAAGCATGATGAAAACTTTAGTTTGTATGCTTTTTTCTTGAGTGTTCATTTTGATTATCATTTAAAGGCTTAGATTTAGAATTGTTGAAATGGTGGGGAATAAATGGTTGTCTGCAGAAGTGGGAGCTGTCTGAAGCAGTTCATTGATACCAGTGTTACTGCCTGGGTTGTTTTAAAATTGATGAAATGTGTAAGCAGTTTCAGTAGTGTGCAGTGATTCTCCCTCCAGACAGCCAAGGAAACACAGTTTAATAAAGGGAGGATTAAATTCATATTTTGGGAGAACCACAAAATACAATTTGGTTTAAATTTGAGGAGAGGCCAGCTGGTTTAACTCTGTGGTAAGTACTTGAAAAGTCTTTAGAATTTGAGGCCAGGGATGTAAAACTGTGTGCTGTATTTTTGATAAGGGGTTTATGCAAATGCCATGAGTTGTTATAAGTATATTTTAGAATTAATGACATACTAAACACCTTCTATTATCATACAATTAGAGTTTATTTAAAAGCAAAACACGGGATCCCCTTTTTCCCTTAAACACATGCTTATATCAGAGGCATGAAACAAAACTCATTTTATCATTTACCACATATATTTGCTGAAATGCCTTATCTGCAAGGGAATATTTCTTTTGGGAATTAATAGAATTCCTTTAGGGATTTGTTTTCAAATATAAGGTCCAGTACTTTTTAAACATGAGCATTATTTTTTGAAATGATTACTGTGCATTTCTATTCTTATAGGCCAGTTTGAAAACTAATTTTACTTTCATATAGAGTTGAGAAGCAGCCATTCCTTATGGTGATAAGCTACCTGATAGCCTAGTCTGAAGAGTAAAAATGGTTTTGTGCTTCTGGATCCACAACCTGTCATTTGGTTTCACCCCTTGTTTCATGTTACCACTGTGCATACACGGGAACATGAAAAACCGTCCTCCCTGTGCTCATTTCTGCTCGCAGGGGTTTTCCTATTGTCGTGAATTCATAAATGCTGACATTTGCTTTTCTTTTCCCGATGGCCATTTGACCCAAATTTCCAAGACTGTCTGGCTCTCCATGCCCAACTTACCTGCCAATACTTCCCAGTAATAGCCAAGTCCTGGAAAAGGCAGTTGTTTCTGAATCTCACACATGATCAGTGTGTCTGATAGCTACCACATTTTCAAAGCATCTGTAATGTAACACTCTTAATCTGTTTTCATGCTCCTTGCTGACATACTCTCAGAAATAAATAAAAAAATAAGATTTGTACTCTTTGCTCCACTTCTCAATATCCAGATTTTAATGTACCCGATTTTGTTTCATTGTAAGTGATTTAAAGAATTTAACAGATTTGGGGATGTTTTACTAAATTTTATGATTAATCTCAGCATGCTCAATAATTCATTATGAATCCTATATGAAGAGGCCTTTGTAGACTGTTAAAGAGAAATGGACCACTAATCAAGTTGTAATATCATATAGGTTGGAAATAATATCTGCTTTATTAAGTGTTAAGAATTTTTTTATTCTTAATTTTATTGCATTGAGAAAGGAAGTAGTTGACCTTAGCAATTAGAAAATATAGAAAATAGTGTATATCCTAGCAAGTTGAACAAATAATAGCTGAGATTAATGTCAGACATCTCTGAATCTTAAGAATAATCTTAGGATGGATGAGTGATCAAGGATCTGAAGGTTTTACTACTGTTATTTTTGAGGTATTGGTTTAGAATCCAAGGGATACCCTGGTGGCTCAGACAGTAAAGAATCCATCTGCAATGTAGAAGACTTGGGTTTGATCCGTGGGTCAGGCAGTACCCCTGGAGAAGAGAATGGCCACTACATAGCAATGGCACACTACATAGAAATCCACTCCAAGTCAAGCCGATTTCTTCAGCAAGCCCACATGGACATGCTACTCTTTTAGGAAGTAGACAATGAGACAGTAACTCCTAATTCTCTGACAGTGGTGGCAGGGTAGGGGGGCACGGCATGGCAGGAAGAAGAAAGAGGATTCAGTGTCTTCAATCCACTCCAATATTCTTGCCTGAAAAGTTCTAGAGACAGAGGAACCTGAGAGGTTACAGTCCATGGGGTTGCAGAGAGTCCGACACTACTGAGTGAACATTTAGAGTTCAAATTGCCTGGTAGAGGAAATCCCTGGATGTGGAGAGTGAACTGAGTAAAATTATTCTGGAGAACAAGATTAAAAACCTTTGAACTGTGAATACCTCTAGTTCCTCTGCTCTGCAGAAGTGAACTGTAGTCTGATGGGATGAGCCCCAATGGGTTCAGGAGATTGAAGACACTGAATCCTCTTTCTTCTTCTTGCCATGCCGTGCCCCCCTACCCTGCCGCCACTGCCAGAGAATTAGGAGTTACTGTCTCATTGTCTACTTCCTAAATGAGTAGCATGTCCATGTGGTCTTGCTGAAGAAATCGGCTTGACTTGGAGTGGATTTCTATGTAGTGTGCCTTTCCCCCTAATTATTGAATTAGGGAAACATAAAACAGAAAAGTACAGAAATACGCTAAATTTTATATATGTAAATGTCTTGATGAATAATATACCATTTTGACAAAACTATTTTAAATAATATAATTGACTATTATATAGTCTTTTTTCACTTTTTATGCGCTTTTTGTGTGTCTTAGTACAGTACTCAACATTTTCAGTGGCTTAACAGTGTACACATGTATAGATATATGTTTACTTAAACAGTTCTCTTTGGTATTCAGGGTGTTTCCAGCTTAATATAATGCCACTGTGAACCTCCTTATATTCATAGCTTTAGAAACAGGTGAGATTTATTTACATAAGATGAACTTATAGAAGTATGAGGGTAAAGATGAATACAGAGGTTAAGTTTTTCACACTTAGTGCCAAATTATCTCAGTATTAGTTGAAGGAACATAGAGGGTTTTCATCAAATAAGTTTTCTTACATCATGGCCATTGTTACTGTGACTGTTTACTATCATGAGAAGTAACATTTTAAATTGTTTTTCTTTTATTGAGCATTTTTATCACTTTTGTTATTATCTGCCTATTAATATATTTTGCCCAATTTTCCATTGTGATGTCACTCTTTTTCACATTTAAAATACAGGCATGTGTGCGGTTTTGGAAATCAAAGGAATGGGCTCTTTTATATATCTTGCCACACTTTTTTTCCATGTCTTTAAATTGGTCTATATAAATTTTTATTATTCCATTATATGTATGTCCTCCTGAAATAATATGAAGTGAGATCATTTAATGCATGTTTTTGGGGGCTATTATTTACTTAGTTTTTCATGAAACTTTTAGTAAGACTTTTTAAATTTGTTGCTTCATGAATCACCATATTAAGGTACAGTTGTAAGTGGAAGCATGGTACTCACAACTCCTCCAAATGTGACTTAAGGCAAGATGAATGTTGTGATTAAAATGGCATAGTTCTCTAGTTCTTAATAAGATTCTTAGTTATTTTCAAGGAATGTTTTTCAAAGTATTGAAGGAATTTCATTGTAACCTAATATGCATTTTTTTCAACCAGGATTCTTAGTACAGTTGATCCCACTATTTGCAGGTTCAGTATTTGCAAATTTGCATATGTGCTAAACTTTATTTATGATCCTATAATCAATACTCGGTGCTTTCACAGTTGTTTGCAAAAATACACAGAATTTGAAAAATTTTAGTTATGTGGTACACTGTTCTCAGTGAATGTCAAACAAGTCAGCATTTTCCTTTCTTATTTCAGTGCTCCTAAACAAGTGTCATTTTCATAATGTATTTAATGCCCCATTTTTCATGTTTTATCCTTTTTGATGTGTGATTTTGCTGTTTAAAACGGACTCACATGTAGTGCTAAAGTACTGTCCAGTGTGACCTGCCTTATAGAGAAAATACAACTTAGATAAGGTTTCTTGAGCCATGATTTACAATGTTGTTGGCCACAATTACACAAAAAACAAGGTTATATATTGATAGGTTGACAAAATGAACAAAGGCTCTCAGGAACCTAACCCTATATTTCCCCTAGGAGCAATGGTTCAGTATTCACTAATTCAGTGTTCACTGCAACTTATAGACCATATTGCTCTGAATAATGTTAATTGCCTTTATAAAGTTTTAGATAATTAGGACAGCTCTTCAGAATTACTTGCTAGAGACCCTCCATTTTATCTTTTCTAAGAAAGGACATTTAGGAACTCCTACTATAAAGTAAAATAAAAAACAAAAACTTTTCATAATTTACATTTATGTGTTTCCTAAGGGAAGTATTTTGATTATGAGAAACTTTGAAATGTGTCATAAATGACTTTTGAGACATAGCAGCTTTATAACTTTGGATTAAGTGAATAAACCTTGAGAACATTTTAATTTAGTTTTCACGTTTTAGTTACGGTGATTTCCTTACCTGTTTAAATCCTTTCACTTGATGCTTTTTGAAAGTTTTCTTTACATTTACAAAATTGATCATTTTTTACTTTTATCAACTTACCTTTCCTACTTAAAGTATAAAATTTTAAAAAATGGCCCTAACTTTATTCTGTCTCTTATACACATCTAGATGTGTATAAGAGACAGTTTCAGTAGTGTGCTTGAACAAAGGCTCTCAGGAACCTAACCCTATATTTCCCCTAGGAGCAATGGTTCAGTATTCACTAATTCAGTGTTCACTGCAACTTATAGACCATATTGCTCTGAATAATGTTAATTGCCTTTATAAAGTTTTAGATAATTAGGACAGCTCTTCAGAATTACTTGCTAGAGACCCTCCATTTTATCTTTTCTAAGAAAGGACGTTTAGGAACTCCTACTATAAAGTAAAATAAAAAACAAAAACTTTTCATAATTTACATTTATGTGTTTCCTAAGGGAAGTATTTTGATTATGAGAAACTTTGAAATGTGTCATAAATGACTTTTGAGACATAGCAGCTTTATAACTTTGGATTAAGTGAATAAACCTTGAGAACATTTTAATTTAGTTTTCACGTTTTAGTTACGGTGATTTCCTTACCTGTTTAAATCCTTTCACTTGATGCTTTTTGAAAGTTTTCTTTACATTTACAAAATTGATCATTTTTTACTTTTATCAACTTACCTTTCCTACTTAAAGTATAAAATTTTAAAAAATGGCCCTAACTTTATTTCTATAACAGAACTGATGTTATAGTTTGTTAAATTTTCTTCCAGCATTATCTATGCCTATCTTCTTTATAAGGTTATAACTAGAATGTTCTTCCTTTTGATGGCTTTTTTTATTAGTCTAATATTACATGGTAGACATATTCTCATGTTATTAGTTGGTCTCTCTGCCCATGAATTTTACTAGCAATATTAATAATCAGCTTATTAAAGCTTCTTTGTACTTTAAAGATAATTTAAAGAAGCATTCTATTTAAAATCTTTTTCAGAAACTATATGAACTTTATAAATCAGATTTGCTAAATCAGAGTGAAATATCATTGTAAATGCAATAGTAACAAGCATAAAAAGCTTTATGGTACAAAACAAATTTTTATAACATCAAAAAAGAATTAGTATAATCCAAAACCACATTGGATACCTGTTCAGTGTTCTGTGCAATTACTACTTTCATGCACTGCTAATTTGAGTTTAATTATCTCAGAATTAATTAATGGTGAATTGTTCATTAATATTTGATAGAGTCATTCTGAATTGCCTGGACTTGAAATAACCTAAAAATCCTAGAGGTGGCCTAATGCCCTTTCCTGTTTACTCAGTTCAGTATCTTCCTGATCTGCTTGCATGTGTGCTCAGACATGTCTGACTCTTTGTGACCCCATGAACTGTAGCCTGCTAGGCTTCTCTGTCGAGGGAATTTTCCAGGCAAAAATACTGGAGTGGGTTGCCATTTCCTACTCCAGGGAATTTTTCTGACCCAGGGATCAAACCCACATTTCTTGTGTCTCCTGTCTCCTGCATTGGCAGGTGAATTCTTTACTACTGCACCTTACAATGAGTCTTTTTAGCTTCCTGATATCTTCATGTTATATACAATTTAATAAGATGAAAGGGAGTTAAGAATGAGACTTGGCTAGAAGTAGGAAAATAAACTCATCTTTATTTTTTAGTGCTTTTTTTTTTGGGCGGGGTAGGGGGGCGGGCAGGATTCCCTGATGAATTCTTTTGCTTAAGAACTTTATGAGAATCCATTGATTTCTATTTGCATTCTCTGTAAAGGAATAAGACACCTCAGGCAAACTTCTAAAATAGGTGTTTTTTTAAATCTTTATCACCCTCATCAGATGCCACCTTGGTGATAATTTGTCCCAATTTCCCTTTTCTATATGATATTTACAGTTATAGTTCTCACCATTCAATAATCTCCTTTATTCATTCATTTCTCTTAAGTCTCATAAAATTACCTTGAAATATTCTTTTTCCCCCCTCCCACTTCTTACTGATTATTCAGTGAACTTTCCATTTGCTCATATTCTTTATAAATAGCTAACAATACAGTCTCCTTGAGTTGTTTTTTTCAGTCCATAGTTTTGTTCAACTATTATTATATTTTCGTTATTTCTAGCCACCCATTTCATGTGTAGAACATAGTAAGTTCTCCAAAAATGTATTTTCAGAACAAGTTCATATCGACAATTCATATTTGTTTCCATATGCGTCATCTAGCCAGATGTTCTCAGTCTGAAAGAAGAACATAATGAATCAATGAGTTGTCTTTCTGAAACAATTCATTTCCTAAACTGGACGCTAATGTCATGTGTTTGACGAGACTTTAATCAGAAAGGGCTGCCTGATAAGGACCATAATCTAGAACTAGACTTCGTCCTATAAGGTCAAGTAAATGATGGAAGGAAGGAACTCATTTCATAGGGTGGGATGAGGCTTTATCCAACTGCCAGATGCAGGAGAATAGTTGGTTTTACAGGGAGGATTGTGAGGGTGGGTAGCAGATTTTACCTGAAAGCAACATGTTCGTAGAAGACAGCAAGAGTACAAACATAGGGAGGCAATTCCTAAGTAGTATTTAGGGTGTTCTATTAACAGGTAGCCATTTCCACAGTTCACAGGCCATGGTGCAGCGATCAGACGCCATTCATGCACGATACCTTGTAAATAGAAGCTTGGTTGTAGGGAGACTAGCCTACCAGGCACATAGCTAAGGCAAGAACTCAGCTAGAAGTACAGGTCAGAATGTCAACCATGAGGTTGGCAAAGGCTCATCCAACAGTAAGAATGACTTCATTGAAGAGGGAGATATCCCCAGCCTGTTGGAAGCAGGTCTTCAAAGATCCCTTCTGAAGTCAAGACTTGTTCTAAGACCACAGAATGACTAAGCTAGAGTGTTCAGAAATGTCAGCCAAACAGGAATATACCCTGTCTCTCTGGGAAGTGGAGGAGAGAAGGGATTTTGTACTCTGATAATCCAGATGGAGATATCTTGTAGTTTAAAGCAAGTATCCCACCAAAAGCAATTCACATTTCAGCAAAATTATTTCAGGTTAAAACAGAAAAAAAAGGAATATATTGTGTCTATATGCCAGGCATTCCTCTGGGCACTAAAGATAAAGCAGTGATTGAAATAGAGTCTTACTCCTCGGAGCTGCCATTTTAGAGGTGATAAATAGATAAATGAGTGAATTCACAGCCCAATGAATGAATAAATCCATAATATAGAGCAAATACCTTATATATTATGTGATGATATTCAACTAATTTGAAAAATAAAATTGTAAGGGAGCCCTGAAAATGCCAGGAGTTTTTTGTTTTTTTTTTTTAATAGATTGATAGGTTTGTCCAAGAAAGCCTCTAGATACATTTACCTTGGAGAATAAAATGCTGTAGCTGTTACTTGAGTTGTGGTCTAGGTCTGTGATGGTGTATTTGCCGCTAAAGAGAGAGGCTCTTCCACATCTACATCCATTGGAGTTGCCCTCCTTTCCTTTGTCTTTACTCACTACTTCTTTGCCAAAGTGTTCTAATCAGCATTTCTTGCTTTATTATGGATCTAAAACAAGATTTTGTTCACTTGAATAGTTATGCTGCAACTTTAATAATTTGGGTGGCAACTCTCTTGCAATTAGAGGTGCTTTGCAAACATCGATTAATATTTTATCTACATGTCTAGGACCCTCTCCTGGGATGCTCTTTTTACCACCTTTGAGGTCTTATAAAACAGAGCACTTCGAACACATGTATTAGTTAGCATTCCCAATGGACAGCTGGCACAAATCCTAGTTAATTATTTTTCTTCCAGCTTATCTGTGAGTTCTTTCATTAATCATTATATGTAAGCATTCTGGACACATCCCTTTTTTTCTCAATTAGAACTCCAGTAGAATATTTTTTGAGCACACATTTAGGTGTCTGTTCAGAGGCCTTAGGATCATAAACTGTGAACAGAAAATCCATTTGGAGCTTTAACCCATGACCTTCTAGAATCACTTGCTCGTTAATCGCACACAGTACATTTTGAGAAGAGAAGGAGACTTAAGTGACTTAGAATCTTCACTATGTCAGTGTGGTCCAAGAATATTGGCACTTGGGTAGCAGTTTGGCAGGGAAATGTCCAACTCATACTGTATTTAGATGATTTCAGATATTTTTCTGTATTTTGTAATCTATGATTAGTTGTTTTACTTTATAAATGGAGCTTCTTCATGAAGATGAATTTCCAGATAGCTAATCCAAATGCTCACAGTGTTAAGCATGTTCCAAAGAAGAGATGTTTGATACTCAAATGAGGAGAGTAAAAGAAGCAAAGGTAAAAATACAAAAGCCAAGAAACATGAAAAGATGTTTTACTGAAAGAATAGATTCAGTCATTCCATTTTTTATCTCCAAGTATAGCATTAAACACTACCTATTGAAAGGTGTATCAGTTTATCAAACAATGCATAATAGGAAGGATAACTGGACAGAAATTAGAGCCTCATCATCATAAAAAAAATCTGTTATTCTTTTCCCATCATGTTTTCTCATGATTCTTTTTCTTGTTCCTTTAAGGATTCTTCTCCTGTTCCCTGTGCTCTTGGGAATGCCATCAAATTCAGTGCCTCCTCTGAAGCTCTGTGTCTCTGCTTGGATCCTCTGTTCCCCACTCCTGCCCATGGGATATCCTTAACTAGGAGTAGGCCACTTGCTTTACTGCATCCCTCAGAAGTGATACCCTAGCACAGGCCCCTCAGTCTAGTCAGCTTTCCTCCTAAAAGTCATGGAAAAGGCCATCTGTCTCTGGGGTCATGAGTGAAAACAATATGGCTGAGGAGGTGCCCTCCTACCTGGTAAAAGTCTGAGTAAGATTCAGGAGCAAACCTTCGTGATGGAGACTCCCTCGGCCTTAGGACCTCATTCCTATATAGTCTGTTTTCTGTAACTCAGTGATTCTCAAAGTGGTTGACCCAGCAGAAGTAGTGTCACCTAGAACCTTTTTAGAAATGTAGATTCTTGGTCCCATTCAAGCATGTTGTATCAAAAACTCTGGGGTGGGGCCCAGTACTGTGTTTTAACAAGTCTTTGTGTTGATTTTCATGTTTCCTTAAATTTAAGAATAATGACTATTATGATTCTGCAGCTTCTCTTTACTTCTTTGAGCTGCTCTCCCTTTCCTAGCTATGGGCCAAATCATTTTTTTTCCCCTTTGAATTAGATTTCATTTTATGACACTGACAACCCAGCAAGTCTGCTTAATATACCATACCTTTAAAATTCTCAACTAGACTTGAGAGCTTGTCCCAGCATTCTCTTGTGCCATATCCTGGCCCTGGGTCCATATCTGTTAACACTTCTATTTAGTTCTTTCCCCATGCACTCTACACCCCCATGTATTTTAACTTTTTAACCTCTTATTTTTATGTCAGAATCTCTGTGAAACTCAGAGAAATTTTATCAATCCTAAAGTGACTTTTCTATCCAAATGAGAATTAAGGATAATCTCCTAGTTGATAGGTAAAATTCATCAACTGGGATTGTAAATGCATTTTTCTGAAGATCAACTGCCTTGTGGAGAACTTTTATTTCTCTTCTTTCTAAGAGTAGAATATAGCAACAAGTTGTGTAATTTTCAAGTGACTTTCTATAAACTTTATGAAATCACCTAATCTTGAGCTCAGTCATTGAAGAAAATCTAGTTCATTTTTGTCCCGATTAAGTTACCATCAACTACCTCTTCTCACAAGAGATTTCCTTTCCTATTATTGTTCTCTGTGCCTTTAATCTCTCTTGGTACTTTTCTTCTTCTTTCTTGATTTGTAAGTGTTTTCCTGTGATTCAGTCTCCTGTCTATTCTTGTTACAAAATACAACCTTCATTTGCTATGTGGGTTCCTAGTGCTCTTAGAGAAAAAGGGAAGTGGTCACATCTTTCAGTATTTGACGAAAATTGTAATGTAGAGTGTTTCAAGATGGAGATGTTGAATCGGGTTTTAAGTTTAGTGAAGAAAATGGATCCATGATGGTATGTGACATGAGGAAGGTCTTTACTGAGTTTTCTTTTGGTTTACATGGGGTGTGAAAAAAAATCACATAAAACTATAATAAATGTTTCTTTATCTTGATGTCTCTTTGTGAAAACTCCTTTTACAAGAATTCTTTGATCAAAGAATAAGCATATAACTTGCCCGTACCATTGGATAAACCATCTTTATGTCAACCATCTTTGGAGAATTGAAATTTACCTGCTTTTCTTTTAATTTGTATGTTCAACGTCATGGTGAAACCTTGTTGCTGATTCTTCCACACATGAGGTTGTCACCATGAGTGCTTATGTTATTGAATGTTCATGTTACTCTTAGAGAGTGGACTATGCAAGAAATGGGGCAAGAAATGGCCTTCCTTAAACAAGAAATGGGCTTTCCTGGTGGTTCAGTTGCTAAAGAATCCATCTGCCATTCAGGAGACCGCCTGCAATGCGGTCTGCCATTCAGAATCCACCTACCATTCAGGAGACCTGGGTTGGATCCCTGGGTCAGAAAGATCCCCTGGAGAAAGAAATGGCAACCCACTCCAGTATTCTGGCCTGGGAAATCCCATGGATAGAAGAGGAACCTGGTAGCCTACAGACCATGAGGTCGCAAAAGTCAGACATGACATAGTGACTAAACCATCACCATCAGGTCATGAGCTAAGTTTTATTCCTCTGTGTGATTACCATACATCTCTAGCTCACTGCAACCACTACATTATGGAGTCACAGTCCATGTGCAGGTGAGGCTCTAAAGACAGTTCATAAAGCAAAAAATACAATCAAAATTAGCTTTGAAAGTCCTTTAAGTTACCCATATATCTTAACATCTTTAAGCATTAGAGTCCCTGTAGTGTGGTGAGATGCCCATCCATTGAGCATTTGGGAGTGAGCAATGAATCTCAGTCCCTCCCATCTCCCTCAGGGACTCAGGTATTTTGAATGAAACAGCAGTGGGGTCACCCACTAGATTTTACTCAGATTTCAACTCTTTCTCACTTACTTATTCTATCCCCATGCCTGTAAAGGCAGATTCATAGAAATTAAATGTGTTTATGATGTGACTTTTTGGTGTATGAGATGAGATTAAACAAGCTAGGGAAGGTATGAAGAAAGCAGTGAAAAACAAGAGCCAAGAAGTTGTTCCAGGGTGTTCTTGTCAAGCATGTTAAACCGAACTCTTAGAAGGGTCATCTGTATGGTCATTAAGAGCTTATACGTGATCGGCAGACAGAGTTCAACTGAGATACATTTCTGTCAGTTCCCAGCTGTGTGACGTTGGGCAAATTGATTCACCTTTCTGTGCCTGCCATTTAATCCGTAAAGTGGGGTTGATAATCTGTGGTACTCGATGAAATAACACATGAAGTACTTTTAGCCTGGAACTTTAGGCAGTCATTCCATGAGGGCAGTGCCAGTGGTGGCTATCCCCAGGCAGTGGTTGCTGTGGTGGTCGTTAATATAATGGGGTAGTTGGCTCCTATTATGTAGATGAATTCCATCAGAATCGCTTGGAATGGAGACGGACTGAGGCTGCAGGAATTTTTAAGTTCTCCTCGTGAGTCCACAGTGCATCCAATTTCAGAAAGAATGATGAAGACACTATTGCGGGAATGTGAGCTAACTAGCAGATACAAGGGAGTTTGCATGCATTTTCAGATTTAGGAATCATTCAGGAACATTATAAGAAGTTGTTCCGGTCCTAGAAGCCTCTTTGAGTTAATCTGAAGAAAATGCCCTTGACTATTCCGTAAGAGTAGATTCAGAGCTAGAACCAGTTACCCTGGATTTTCTGAGCTTAGTATTATTTATAATACCCCCCCCCCAATAAAAATAGCCATGAGTTTCAGTTTTCTCTCTTTTTGCTTCCATTGCTAAAGCTTCCAAACATACTGGCTCATACCATCTGAAGTCATCAGGTTTGGTGAATAGTCTAGCTTGATGCGCTTAGAAGAATGTTATGAGGCAAACCTGGTCCCTTACGTGAATGTGGACATGACTCTTGATCTCTTAGAATCAACAAAACATTTAGGGTTAAAATTGGATTTATAAATTATGTATAAATACACATAAATTGAATCCCATTGAAATCAAGTAAATGGGCAAAATGACCTTTGCACTGAGACAGAGGGAGAAAATGTATATTCAAGTTATATAGTTCTCAGGGAGATTTTTCTGTACCATAATCATTGAAGTTATCCTTCCAGACAGTATTTCCGTTTCGTAACTATGTGGACTTTCAAATGGAAAAAAAAGCCTATTATAAAGGAGTAGCTGAAGGCAGTGCATGTGCACAGCATATCAGAGTTGGTGATGGACCTGGAATAAGGCTTCCCTTGTGGCTCAATGGTAAAGAATCTGCCTACCAATGCAGAAGATGTAGATTCCATTCTTGGGTCAGGAAGATCCCCTGGAGAAGGAAATGGCAGCTCACTCCCGTATTCTTGCCTGGGAGATTGCATGGACATTGGAGCCTGGTGGACTACAGCCCATGTGGTCCTGAAAGAGCTGGACACAAGAGACTAAACAACAACAAAACAGCAAACAGATGGAAGCAGTGCGTTTGCACAGCATATCAAAGTTGGTGATGGACATGGAATATTTCATGCTTAGCAGATCACTTAAGGCAAAGTTTTTGGACCAGAGGCCTGTCTTTTCATTGCAAATTTATAACAGGACAAATTGCAGTGAGCTGGCAGGTTCCAGGACCTCCTTGGAATTGCTGGTTCCCACTGCTTTCTGTTGGTCATTCTCTTTCTCTGGGGGACAGTGCTTTCTGAATTGTGGTAGATTTCACCTTTATCAGAACTTGCAAGTCCAAAGCTTCTGTTACATGGAAGAGAAACTCAAAAAATGTTTCTCTTCACACTGTTAAAAGGATGAAAAATAACTTAGTTTTGGTATTTACATATGAAAGATATTTTCATTGGTGAGTTCTTAATGTCTGAAGTTAGCTATTGTTGGTATTATTTTTCTTCTTTCTTTTTGACTAATATACAGTAGACTTAACTAAACTCTCATGTTCTGTCAGGGGTTCATTTCCAACCCATGACTTCAGTGCTCAAGGTAATAGTCTCGATGATGTTTTGTCCATTATGCATCCCATTTACTTCCATAGCACTAATACAAACAGCATGAGTATTAGGACTTCAGTACTTGTGTTTTTATTCACTGCTTGGTGGCACACTTCCTCCTTTTCTAGCTCTCATCTTTTCAGACCTGGAAAGGAAATGGTGTTTGGCACTGGATGTGCTTGCCTTGTTACTGTCAAGGGTGAGCAAGTCTGAGGACAGGGAAGGCACAGCTCATTATGTGTGAGTTTTAAGGAACACAGAGCTCAAAAGAGATGAAGTTCCAATCCACAAGCCCCTGTCTCTTACCCTTCCTAGGCCTGGGATAGGGCTTTCCTGAGGGAGAAATCTCACAAGTGGAAAAGGACCCAAGAACTGTGAATGACCTGGATGTTTGCATGAGGGCATCAAAACAAAGAAACAGACATACAGTAAAGGTAAATTAAAGGACACCTACATTAAGCCAGTAAAATCTCGTGTTTAAATTTGGTTTTAAGAGAATCTTCTTTAAAAATCTGTTTTAAAACTTTCTGTGTAACAGTATTTTAGAATTGGGTGAGACCTTCTAAATATGATAAAAGCAGTATCTTAAGACGAATTAAATTTGAGCAAATATAGGATGATTTGGCATATTTTCCTGAAAGGGAGCCAAACCTGTTATAGTCACCCAGCAAATCAAGTCTTGCTTCATCTTTGTTAGCTTAGTTAGAAATCAGTCTTAGGAATCATCTTAGTTTTAGAAATCAATAGAAAGAGACCAGTAAAACCATAGCAAATAAGCTGCCTATTTGGGCTTTGTTTTGAGATATTGCAACACGACATTCCTGTCTTCAGTGTAGAGAAAATATAAATTCTAAGAATTTTAGTTTTCAGCACTTCCCAAATCTCTCATAATTTCCTTGGGCCATGTAGTCTTAAAATGTAATGACCGCTCAAAGATGCCCGTGCCTTTTTGCCATTTTCTGTCATTAAGGATGTCAGCAGTAGCCCCCTTTAGAGAAGAGCATACAGGCCTGACAGTCACTATGGACTCTTGTTCCATTTACTTTGTAATTTGTTCCAATTACAAATGATTATAATTGAACACCATTCACAACTTGAATGTGCTTAGCGGACTGGTCCCGCTGCTACTCAGAAATTATTCTGTAGAAAACAGCCTTTTGTCTTTTCCAAACAAAATCTTTTTAAAATAAAGTTGGGTCAAAACTCAAGACTCACCCCCAAAGAAAGTGTTCAATGTCTGTTCTTACACTGTTTGTACTGTGTAGTTAAGGTTCTTAATGAGCACCTGGGAACTTGGTACAGAAGGCTTTTTCTTTTTGTAAACAATGTTTAAAACATACCTTTTAACAGTCATTCTTTTTGGAGTCATAAATTAATTTACACATCACTAATACTCTTTAAAAAAGCTTGAATTAAGTGAGAGATTTGTTTCATTTTCTAAATAACTGTTCCATAATTTAATCTGTGGTCAGTATGGAGTATTTGGAATACAGAAAAGCACACAAAATAAAATAAAATCACTCATGATATCTTAGCTCAGAGATAGCTGTTGTTTAAATTTGGCCTGTCTGCTTCCAGTATTTTCTTTTTACTTCTTGTATAAATACATATATATTTTAAATTAAATTGGAATCATACTGCTTTTTCCACATAACAATATACTGAAATCATTTTACCACATCATTAACTTTTTTCCTACAACAAGAATTTTATTTTATTTTTTTTTAAACATGAAGCACATTTCTTTAGTACATTTTAAGTGTACAGTACATTCTAACCATTCATTTAGCATATTTCCTGATAACGTTTTAAGTACACAAAAGCTCTAACGATTATTAAGAATGATTTTTATCAACTTTCTTACCAATTTATTGTGCACACCTGATGGTTTTTTTTTTTTTTTTTTTACTTTATTTTACTTTACAATACCGTATTGGTTTTGCCATACATTGACATGAATCCACCATGGGTGTATATTAGCTCCTAATCCTGAATCCCCCTCCCACCTCCCACCCCA